>JARGXX010000117.1:1200000-1592111 GCA_030374765.1 Agarophyton chilense
TATTCCACAGAGGACGGCAGAATGGCATGACGCACTTCCCGCGGGTTTCGTCCGATGATATGGTCATAACGGTCCCCGGGGCGCTCATAAGCCACTTGGTATCCCGAAGTGCTCCCCGTTTGGTCGCTCAAAGCCATGGGGCCGCTGCCCGCAGACTTGTACCTCGGGAAATGGATAGGGGAACCGACGGAAGCGACAAATTCCGGAGGGAGAATGGGGTACCCGACGGGCTAATAAGGCGAGTTCGGCATCGCGCGCGCCTAATGGAGGAATACCACGACGGGAAGGGGGGAATATGAAACCGAATCGGGCAGGATGACCGACGTGACCCCAAGTGGACGAGGCGCGCACCGTGGTTCACGGCAGACGTCGCGCGTAGGGTCGCCAAAGGTATCGCGGGGAATAGAGAAAGCGGCGATAACCCCCCCCCCCCCCCCCCCCCCCCCCCGGTTTGCGTACAGTACCTTAGCTGAAGTAATTGCCAACCTGGCGCCAATGGTCAATTCATAGGCACTGGTACCCTCGACGATGGTGGCGATGCGACGCCCCGTCGCGCCCACTGGTAACGAGAGCAACTAACCCCCGGATTGGTCATAAGACGCCGACATGTCAAACACGGCACCGCTCGTGTCCGGGACATTAGAACGCTGAAGATCACGACGTTCTAACCCCGAAGGCAAGATTGGAGGTTCACCATAGGTGCAATTAGAGCCAGACCCCCAGGATCGTGTGAGGCTATTTAAACTTCGCCGTGACGGTCGAATCCTAAAGAGGGAGATATGTGAAGGAGCAACGATTAAAGTTGAGTCCTGTAAGCTGCCAGGGCCTGAGGTATCTTTCAGGCGCCACGTGGACTGACCGACCTCAGCTGGACATATTTAGATTATTAATTTATTTTGATTAGTGTAATAGATTAGCCTTACAGTGCCAGGGAAATCCCAGCGCCTCGCCAGTACTACTTACTTGGCTCGAGTGACGCTTCTCCCTTAGAGTACAGTAGGCACCGTTAGGACACTAAATAAACCCCTTTGGTATATTAGTTCCCCCTTTGGTCTTCAAGCCATCGTTTCTGTAGCTCCAACCTGTAGGGCTACACAGTAGACGCCAGCCCATTGCACCAAGTACTCTGGGAGTGCCGCCGTCAAGGATTCGAACCTTAGGACCCGCTCTACCACGCTACCACCGTTCGAGACCCGTACGCTGACCTACCAGTCATTGCGTTGCAGCACAGCTCTGCGGTAAGGGAACAGAACGAAAGTCCACACACCGTAATCCAGAGAAAAATCCCCGGGGAGTGTTATTAGTGTGAGTGGGGTTGTTGTTGTGGACCATCGGACAGGATGTTGACCGAAAAGTAGAAGGAATTGAACGGCGAACCGCTGGTAAAAGCAGAAGAATCGGATAAGTTGATCTCAAAGGAGCGTGCGTCGTAGACACCGAAGTTTGGGAGTGTTCACTGCCGGAATACGTGAGTTTCGCTCTCGCGTGTTTGGTACTCCGAATAGGAGGCATGACCGGCGAATTGGTTTTTCTTATATGCGCAATATTCGCTGCTTTGACCGCCATCGTGGATGTCGTACTCGCAGCTAAGGAGGGGGATATGAAGTGCAACCTTCGTAAAGGTGGTTTTCTACGACTTGGCGTATTTACCACTTGCGCGTGGTTATAAGTCTTGCTCTTATAAGGAAGAATCCTTGCCCGACGGAGTGGTCGTGAACGCGAGATGCACACGTGTCTGCCCAGCACTGCTGGGTACATATATATTTTATTATTTGCATTCTTTAACGTTAGAAAATTTACTCTAGTAGTCTACACTATAAATGGTTTGGCATTTTCGCCTTTCCGCTCAGTAAATCCTCCCCAACCAGGTTATTGTAGATCTAAGTCGTTTCCGCTTGCGCGTGCTACGACTCTCTTCGGAGGTTGTGCGGTGTTGTCCACGGTAGACTTACCTACCTCGCGTCTTCAAAAGAAGCACCACCGCAGTTTCCGTCTGTATTTGTTACGTAACGTATTCTCGCCTCTGTACAGGGGTTTTCGATTTTGTTTCCTTTAGCTACCGTGCTCTACGGCCTTCTAGTCCTACTGCGTGACCTTTTTTCTCTTTTTTCCCGCTTTGGTGGCTGTCTATCTTCTTTGCGCCAACACAATTGGATTTACTCCTTCAACCAAATATCCTCAATTGTCGTGCCTGTTTGCATAGGGTTTACATCCAACTTGGTCTTGAATTCCCAAAAATGCTCCGTTGCTGTGCAATACTTCCATAGGGAAAGATATCGAACGTCTTTGTGTTTTTTGATCTCCGGAACTTGCACCGCACATGTCTTTCTTGTAACACACTCAGCAATAGCGCTCTAGAATGAGCCTCTTAGCTTTCAAAACATCGTCAGCTTTTTCCACGTCCCTACATCTTCCTTCCTGACAGGTGACCAAAGCTTTCTCTTTCAGGGTAGTTATTTGATACACAGTGTGTACAAAGAAAATAAACTATAAAAAAAATACCGTTACACAGCCAGTACAGATTGTTTTGCTTCTCCGCAGCGATAGTGTACCGTATTGAAGGTAGGTATATCCCATCTAAAATGTTGTTAAAAATAGAAAAGACTTTTAACACGTTGATGTCGTTGACATATCCCGAAACACCGAACAGTGGTATTCCATGTTCAGATTCTATGATCGGAGAGGGATTCTAATATTATAGTAGGTACTCCTTCTTTTCCTTTGTATTGCCTTTTCCAAGCATTTGAACAGTTACATCACCTCCACTTTCTGTAATCTATACTACCAAGCATTCGTGAAAATCTAAGCTTTTCGGATCTCTGGAAGAGAACAGTGAGATTGTACCTCAAAGGTACCGTGCGTTTCAAAAATATATCCCTTGACAAGAACTGCGCCACAAAGGCATTTTACGTACTGTAGAGCACATTTCACAACAAATAAAAACCAGGAAGTCAATAACACTGTTTCAAAAGTATATTCTTGATACAATCATTAGCTCAATTATGGCTCTTGGCCCGCCTCTGACACGTTCTGAACCGCTGCAAATCATGAAAGTAGTTGGTTGGGATATGATTTCAGCAGATATAGCGCGAAATCTCAAGCGCAACCAAACAAAAATCAGAAACTTCATGAAAAACCCTGCTAGATACGGAACAAAGCACTCAAGCAGCCGTTCTACGTCACTATATTTAGCCTATAAGCGTTTCATTAAGCGAAAACTGAACCGTAACACTTCATCTTGTGGAAAATTTGGCAAAAATATAAATGTGCCTCCATCGAGAGCTACTATATGACGTGAAGTTAACCGTCAAAATGTGTTCCAGTACACAAAAATGAGAGACGAATTGTTTAAAAAGATTTTTAGAAGAAGAATCGTGTGAAATTGTGTGCTAAAAAGGCTTATTGGAAAACTGAATGGAATAAAATTATCTTTTTAGACGAGAAACGGTCAACATTGATTGTCCAGATTACAACAAAATTTATTGGAATGATCTACGAAAAGAATAGTAATAATTTATAACGACGCTTTAAGGAGAAGAATCAGTCATGATTTGGGCTAGAATATCTACGAAAGGAGCAACTGATACGGCTTTTGTTGAAACTACTATGGACTCTGGGAAGTATGCTGAGATTCTAAAAAACTTTTTGCTATCTTTTGCATACAGTATGCACGGAGAAAATCATTTTCAGCAATATAATGCACCTGGGCCTAAGCCTAATTATATAAAACAGTGGTTCAATAGTCTAAATATGTCAGTTATGGAATGACTCGCGCGCTCCCTTGACCTTAATTCCATCGAAAGCATTCTAGTAATGTTAGCCTGAATGCTTTAGGTAAAAGGAAGGCAATTCGGTTTAGTTTTTGATTTGGGAAACTGTATCAAATATTGCTGGGAAAAACGCGACAGTGATGCTATTATTTTATTATTGAATCAATACTCAAGCGTTATAAAAGCGTTATACAGCTTAAAAAAGGTAAAATTAACTACTGAAATTGCGTTGAAGTAAACAAGACGCATTTAAGCTTCTGTTTTGAAATATTATTTCTACTTCAAAAATTTTCACACTGATTTTGTTAGTTTCACTGTAGCAAAAACGTCAATTTTTGTAAGTTTTGAGCGAGGGATAAAATTTTGAAACAGAGTTTAGTCTTCTACCAAGCAATAAACAAACGTTTTTGAAATGTTTGAGACACTTGAGATCAGGAAAATCTGCTATTTTAACTTTTTTTCCAACGCAATATGCAGTGTATTAAAAAGCCTACAGAATATGAGCAGCCATTAATTTTTTTGCAGATCTCTGTATCCTTTTATTTCTATGAACTGACTTTCTTGTAAGTAGTAGAACTGTTTTTTATTTTTCTATAATACAATATGTGAGATTGTAACTGAGACTCTAAAGCGACGCTGGAAATTCAGAAAAGTGTAAAGATGATTTGGCGCAAAGTAATATTTGAATAAAGGCGTTGCAGCGGCATAACGATCGCGTTTTAGTTTATTGTTTGTGGCTTTGGGAGGCTTTGACCCTTCTCGGTGGGTTGGATATTTTCGAGGGCAAGGTCTGAGCAAGGCCGTGATGAGATCAGCTAGAGTATCATCCGCCAGTTCTTGGAACCATATTTCATCCATGGTGTGCGTGCAACGACGGTGGTTTACGATGGCTAAAACTGTACTGGGGCAAAAATCAGTGATTAAGGAAAACAAGCAAATGAGCAATTATACACCTTAAATTAAAGACGTACAGGTAGACGCCAAATTTGCTCTTTTGCTGATTTGCCCACACAACTGGTGGGGATGCTCTTAAAGTCTTTTTCAAAATCATATCCCTCACGCAAATTTCCAAAAATCGACGTTCTGGCTACATTAAAATTAAAAAAATCAGTGTGAAATAATTTTCAAGTAAAAACAAAACTGTTTCGAAAACATAACCTTTATTGCATTCTTTTTATTTTAACGCGAGTTCAGTAGTTCATTTTTGCTCCTCTAGCCTGTATAACACTTATAAAACGCTTTGGCATTGATTATATAAAAGAATTGATAGCATTACAGTCAATCTTTTTTCGGCAATCTTTGATACAATTTTTAGATCAAAAACTGTATCAAATTGCCTTCCTTGTCCATAAACCATTCGGGCCAACCTTCCCCAAATGTTTTCGATAGGGTTGAGGTCAAAAGAGCGCGCAGGCCATTCCATAACCGACATATTTAGACTATGGAACCACTGTTTCATAGAATTAGATTTATGCACAGGTGCATTATATTGCTGAAAAATGAATTCTTCTCCGTGCATACAGTATGCAAAAGGTAAAAGTTAGTTTTCTAGAACCACAGCATACTTCTCAGAGTTCATTTTAGTTTCAACAAAAGCCATATCAGTTGCTTCTTTCGTAGAGATTCTAGCCCAAACCATTACTGATGCGCCTCCTGAATGCCTGATCACAAATAATTTCTTTTCTTTTGGTAGATCATGCCAATAAAATTTATAGCAATCTGGACTATCAAGGTTAAACTTTTTTTCGTCGGAAAAGATAAAACTATTCCATTCCGTTTTCAAAAGAGCCTTTTGAGCACACCATTCAACTAGATTGTTCTTGTGATTATCTTTTAAGAAAAAAGTTTCTCTCATTTTTGTGTACTTGAACAAATTTTGACGGTTAAATTCACGCCATATTTTAGATCTTGCGGCATAGTTTTTGCCTAATGAAACGCTTATCGGCCGGGGATATTGAAGTAGGATGGCCGGTTGAACGCTTTTTTCCGTATAAAGTGCGGTTTTTGATGAAGTTGCTGATTGTTTTTGGGCTGCGATTGAGTTTTCGGGCTATATCTGCTGGAATCATACCCTGACAAACTAATTCCATGATTTCCAGCTGTTCAGGGCGTGTCAGAGGTGCGCCACGAGCCATAATTGAGCGAATGATTGTATAAAGGATATACTCTTGAAACAGTGTTATTGACTTAGTGGTTTTTATTTGTTGTGAAATGTGCTCTACAGTACGTGAAATGCCTTTTTGGCGCAGTTTTTGTAATGGGATATGTTTTTGAAACGCACTGTACGTCTCTGATTGTGTAATTCTCAAGGTTTTCAGTCATAGATATTTTTTTCCAACCCGCGGATTGGCCCCAAGAACGGCCCTGAGATACGGAATCATTCGCCTGCTGGAGCGCCACGCATGCATTACAACGAGACCGCGCTTCGAGATGTGTGCTGGCAATCAAGCTTGGGCGCATCGTGTATCTACAAAGGGTGCCCTTTCTAGTTTGATACGCATTAGGACGAATTTGGGACATTTGTATCGAAAAAAAAAAATTGTACACGCTTCTTCCATCTCACACGATGTCACCATGTCATAGGTACAGCAAGGTCCGATACCAAAGTATAAGTGGCAGTGAATTCCGCCCTATACGGAGTGGAGAGTGTTCATGGCGCTTCTGGCAGTATTCCATCTCCAGAACTCCTTTTCGCTGCCAAGCGCTCCTTCTGTTGACTTTACGTGCTGCTTCGACGGTTGTGTTTTCGGCACTCGTGGAGTGCAAAACTATGTGGCACACGAGCTAGAATGGGGTTCAACTGTGCTTCTATCAGTCGTCTACATTTTTCATCTTCAGTCCTGTCTCTTTTGTTCATTACTGCCCTTCATCAGTTCTCACTTGTTTCTGCACAAACCGGTAAAGACGGTTGTATTTCACCCGCCTTTTCTCATAAATTATGGCCTGAGCGGCGCTATCTCTCATTGTCCACGTCAGCCCCAACTGCGGAGTACTATCGCAACAACGAGATAGAAGCAAAAAAGTTGAGTCCTGTTTTCACTTTTGTCAACCAACTAGTGGACATGATGGATCAACGTCGCGATGATCCGACCAGTGAAAAGGGATGCAATCTCCATCGGGAGTTGGATTGGGTTAAAAATATGCCGGACGCGGCCAGGAAACGTCAAATACTTAGTGCAAGAGACGGGATTGATGAAACCTGTCCTTCACGAGTGGATTTTTCCAGGGATGCGTCACAAGACAACTATACGATGAAAAACAGCCAGGACGTGAAAAAAATCTTCAAAGAAGCTGTGCTTTCGATGAAGTCTGCTGTGTTATCTAGCAGAGCATCACCGTTGAAATCAAAATTGGAGAAATGGAAAGACACTGTTTTTCCTCTCGCTGGTTGGGACCTCCGGCGCCTTTCTCAGCAATGTGAGTTGCTATCAGTATCTGCTTTTCGAGTGAAAGGGAAACTATTCATGCGAGTCGCGGTTACAAATCGGCCAGTCGATGACTTCGTTTTGGACTATGATCGTCAAGTAATCGAGGAATGGGTCAAAGAAGACTTTCAAGACTCCCTTAACATGACCCATCCCAGGGAAGTTCGTTCAGTAGATAACGAGAGTGATTTCGAAGTATCGACGACTCTCCTGGAAAAGTGGAGTGGGAGAGCTGGTCTAGCTTCGCATGGGTCCATGTCCATGGATGATAATCCCGCTATTGATGAAGCGTTGAGGCAGAATTCGGTTGCTATTGATCTGGCAGTAGATGCCGTTGCAGTCAGCAACATTGCCATCCTTATCCTGCCCTTAACTATGAACCTTATCCCTGTTGCCTTTTTGGCAGAATTGAACACTCTTGCAATGCTTGCGTACATTATGTTCACGGATGTTTTTTCGACGCTTCCGTTTCTTGTCAAGGGCGTGGAGCTTATTCGAGCAGTTGATCTTGAGCGCCATGAAACGGTTGCGTACTATGTGGGAGATAAAAAGTTTGGAGAGATTGAAGTGTGGAATGCAAGTTGTAGGGGCGAAGGTAAATTCCACGCGATCGGAGTGTCATTTGTGGTGATTGCTGTGGTTGCGATTGTACTTGGTGTATTTCTGGAGGGGTTTGCGGGATTTGTGATGAGAAGGAGACGGAGAAAAGAGGGTTCAGCTGCCGAAGGGCCGTTTGGAAGGGCGGCTTTCGATTCCACGAAGTTGAGTCTGCTAGGTAGTGGGACCGACAAGGATGGATTAGAGAGAAGGTACTCCATCGATACAGACGATGTTCGAGACGAATCTGACACAGAAACTAGGCAGTCTTCTGAGGAGTCTACTAATAGAAAGAATCATAGGTGGTGGATGTGGGGTTCGAAGAGCGCTTCTCCTCAAACTGCGTCGGCCATGGCAGCTGAAGTGATGTTGAGTGTGGATAGTGATGTTTTAAGCGCTGATGTGATGGCTAGAGATGGATCTTACTTTTCGGACGAGAAAGAGCTGAGAAGGGCAAGAATTCAGGCTGGAAGCTGGATGATGAAAGGGTTTGAGAAGCTTTTGAATTTGTTTGGTGGAAGCCGAGGTGAAGAAAGTGAAGAGTTCTCCGTTGGGGTTGGAAGTGATGGAATGTCTAGCGCTGAACGGGCTGCGAGAGAAAGGGGGTGCGAGGGATACACATCTGGGTATGATGAAGAGGAGGGAGGAGGAGGCGGGAGACATTCGTTCTCGGTATGATCTGTGGCGATAGTTTGATTTTGAGGGGTTTCGCTGTTACAGCGAGATTGTCGTTGAACGGTTTTGTACTGGGGGAGGGGGGTTTTCTAGCTAGTAGCAGAATACGGTAGACGAAAACGGAGCCTTTGCTCTGGTATGAGCGAGTCTGGGAAACGAATAGTCAATTCGGCGTGTTCATTTGGCCACGCCATCATTTTGAGAGCGCGACGGTCGGAATAATTTTGCATTTCTCTGCTTTCGCAGGTCGTCGCTTACAGCCGCCATTTACGCCATTTGCATTCAGATCCTCTTGACACACTCCGCCCCAACCTTCGCTCTAGCTCGCTCCCACCTGCCCGAATCGCTGTGCGCATCATGCCGCCACCGCGACAAGAGCAAACACCGCGGGAAAAGGCCGAGATGTATGAGCGAAACATCAAGCGATTCACCCACAAGGGGTCCATGGTAGAGCTCGCGCTTCTGCTGGTTGATGGTGCAGACGGCGTGCCACGAGATTCTCGACGCGCAGTACAGCTTCTCGAACGCGCTGCGACGTACCGCTTTCCGCGCGCTATGTTCGAACTGGCCATGTTGTATGACTTTGGACACGGCGACATCCCACCCAATCCGAAGCGGGCACAAGAGCTCTATGAGAATGCCATGCGACTGTGGAAGAATGGAAGCGCTACTAACAATCTTGCGTACCTGTTTGAGAGGGGTACGAAACAGGTTCCTCGTAACATACGCCGAGCCGTTCAGCTTTATGAAAGAGCAATTAAACAACATGACAACGTGGTTTCTATGTACAATCTTGCCGGTTTGTTATGGTCTGGAGATTATGGAACGCCCGTTGACGCGCCTCGTGCTCTCAAGCTGTTCAAGAATGCAATCCGCGAAGCGGACGACGTAGAGTCAATGGTGGACCTGGCAAGCGCGCTGTTCGAGGGTGGCTTGGGAGTTCCATCCGATCCGAAGCGTGCCGTGAAATGGTATAGAAAGGCAAGTGACTTGAACAGTATTGACGCTAAAGAAGCCCTTGCTGCCATTCTGGAAGTAGGGGCGGACAAAGTACCAGCCGACCCGTGCCAGGCCGTGAAGTTATACGAGGATGTGTTGGAGAGAACCAAATCTAGTAGTGCAATGGTAAATTTGGGTAACTTGCTTCTACGAGGCAGAGGCGATGTTTCTCGAAATCCCACCAGGGCGTTACAGCTGTTCGAACAGGCTGCCAAACAAGATGATGCTATAGACGCGAGGATTCAACTAGCATCACTGCTCACGAAAGGTACAGCAGAAATTCCCGCAAACGCGCCGCGAGCTGTGCAATTGTACGAAGGCGTCATCGAGGAGAAGGCTGATAATCGGGCGTTGACAAATCTAGCTGTCCTATTGGAATTAGGCGCGGAAGGCGTGCCGGCTGATCAAACGCGCGCGATAGAGCTGTACGAAAGAGCCGTTGAGAAGAAGTATCCTCCAGCTGTGTTTAATTTGGCAATGATACTTAAGGACGGAAGCGAGTCCACACCCAAGGATGAAGCCAAGGCCGTCAAATTGTTGGAAACAGCCTGCAAAGAGTTCCTGGCTTTCAAGGCAGGCACTTCCGCCATGGTCGAACTCGCGAAAATGCTGCAGAGAGGAACCAGTTGTAGTCCGCCTAATCCGAAACGTGCTGTCAGATTCTACAAGAGGGCGATAGAACGCGGTAATGATGAAGCGAAAAGATGCTTGGCGGCATTGCTAGCGAAAGGTGCGAAGGGAGTGAAGGCTGACGTCACTTTGGCCATCAAGTTGTACACCGAATCTGTAGAGACGACAGGGCATCCAGACGCGATTAAAGCGATATCGAGGCTTGTTGGTGATTAGGGGTTTGAAACACCATATAATGAAAGCCGCTTTCATACTCTCACGGAACCGATCTACCAAAACTATCTACTCCAATCAGTGGATGTTTTCGACGCGCATGTTGAAGGTTGAGAGAAAACCCCAAACATTTTGAGAGTTAGAAGCAATCGCTCTCTTCAACATTCTTTCGTTTCGAGGACTGAAACCTTTCCGACCCTTGCGTTGTCGATCATGTTTCGCAGTATCTCACGAACATGATAGCAGAGATCATGGTATCGGTTTGAACAAATAGGTAGTTCAACATCAGAAGCAAAAAAGCCACGCGATAGGGAATAATATGGAACAGTCTATACCTAAAGTCTGGTAAACCGTACCCGCTCCCCTTGATGCAAGGAGTACAGGGTTATATTGCTACATGAAGTTTCATGAAGATCTTGGAACGCAGAAAACTAGTGACATGTCTGGAGAAGCAAACGATAGCATTTTAGCCAACGATTTATGTTCCCAATTGCCCAGTTAATCCTCTACACATATGTTTGACGTGTTCCGTGTCACCAGATGCAGTGACACAGATCAATCGTGGACCGGTGGAAATATTTACCGGGAGGATGATACATATGCACAAGAGTCAGTGAAGAACTTGTCTCACCTTTGCAGTGTAAAGGTGAGACAAGTTCCGCACAAACTTGTATTTTCTCAATCAAGAGCTGCAAACTTTGCAGCTTAGGATTGAAAAAAATACGGTGCATCCTAAGGCATGGGGAGGCAATTTCACGGTGGCAGTTGATGCGAGCTGTGCTCACGGACCCCTATATGAACTTGCCTAACCGCAGACACGTCATGGCGACGCTCGCCACTGCTTTATGAAACGAACGGAGATGGAGGAACCTATTGACAGGATCGCGTATTCAGCATTGGCTGTCAAGTGGACTTTTCATGAAATGACAACATTTTCACGTACGTCAGGGTGCTGCTCTCTCTCTCTCTCTCGTCCACCCCCCTTTTTTTGCGAGCAACGCAATAGTGTAAAGGTGTAAATAAGAACTGGGAAACTCAGAGATCCCATTCCAATGAGAACTGCTCACAAACGTCAACGACACCTAGCAGCTCAACAATCGGCTGGGCAAAGCGACGAGTTTCCAGTCTCGTCGATATGTCTGTCCTCTAACTGAAGTCACGAAATTCATGGTATTATCTACAGCTGTCGATCTGGTATTGAGATGCCCATCCGCAAGGAAAGGTTTCAGACCTCTGGCCAATGTGCTCCATGATAAGAAGGCAAAAAAGCATGGCAAGATGCAGAAGCCCACGATACGCTTGAGGTTGAGGTTGGGGTTTTGTACTCATGAACTTGTAATGCTAAATCAAACATATATTATTATACTACGTGTACTGTAACTAGCTCTAGCTAGAGGCAGATACCTTTATCTCTCTTCAGAAGGGCCAAGATCCTTCACGGCTATTTGTCTCTTTGAAGAAAAAATTACCGAGTTTTCTGTTTTTGGTGGTACCCTTCGTAGTTCTTCAAGCCAATATTTGCTTGTCAGTGCGCATTGTGGAAGTGTATGTTCAGCTCTTGTCTCACGTTTGATTCGCTGACATCGACAGATTTTGCTCTCCATGTAGCTTGCCACTTTTGCATCAATGACAACGCAACACAACGTTAACCGTGCAACCTGGGATTATAACAACAATACTTCCACACTTTGCAAATGGGATCTAGCTAGAGTCCAAACTCTGGACGGAGAGTGCTATCCAATTAGTGTACATAATATATGTGTCAAAAACCCATCACATCAGCATAATCTTGAAAACCCAACTGATGCGGGGTGTAAATGGAAGTTCATCGCCTCCTCCTGGTTCCCAACCCAATCATGTCCATTTCGTACCCAATCATTTCATACTTGTCGTTCTGAGCAAACAAACCAGTGTCATGAACCAACTCTCCAAATGGACCTTGAGGACGTTCATGCGGCGAATAAGCGCCCGTGGGATGGCCCTGTGTTTGGGACTGAAGTCGTTTCTTTCTCATTTTATTCCACGCATAAACCTCAAGCAAGAGGCCAAGCGCAGTTGTGCACAGTGCAAAGACGAGAAATCCAATACCAACCCTTTGAAAGCCATCGGAACCAGTGCATCTGGCGACCCAAAGCTCAATCTTGCCATTTTCTTTGGTGCCAACATGATATGCAACCATCTCGTTTCTGTTGATACGTGCAGAGTTGTACAGTTCAAAGCCTTTGATCACAAACGGTATGGTGGATAACAAATCTGTAAGAACAACGTACAGCAAAGTTGCCAACGTGCTCAATTCACCGACAAAGGCGACGGGAACAAGAGTCATAATCATAGGTAGAGCAAGTATAGCAATGTTACTGGGAACAATGGCGTCTCTTGCGAGATCAATGATGACGTGATTGTGTTTCAACGCATCAGCCAGGGCTGTATTCTGTTCGGCGGACATTCTGACGCTGGCAAATTCAGCCCTCCCCTCACTTTGCTGTACAATCGTAGACGCTAGTTCATTCTGTGAATCACTCCATCGCGGATGTACCATTTTCAAGGTCTGGAAGCGTCTGTCGACAAACTCGGACAATATAGCTCGCTGTAAATCCGGTACGTAGTGATGCACAGGGTGGTTGGTGACGGCTGTATGCACATACAAGGTGCTGTTGACTCGGTACGCCATTGCGTTTTCTAGACGGCAATGTTGGGCATCTTGAAAGAAGTTCCAGGCGGACAACGCGTAATACTCGTCAAACAGCTCCAAATGTTGTGATCTACAGAGCGAAGGCAGAGAAGTTTGAGCGGCAACCTTGACGTGGTTTGCTGCATCTGATAGGAGATGCAAAGAATCCCGGAGAAGAGAAGGGTGCAATTCTTGTTGTTGAATGGCAGAGCGAATATTAATACTACTCTGACAAACGAGGTCCGGCTCAAATATTTGCAAGACACGCGAGGAATCGATTGAAGCTTGTATCCAGGGCTCGGCGCGAATATTACATGCGAGGTTGTGCTGTTGAACAACACGCTTATCTACAGCGGAGAGAATAGACGAAAACATGTCGTGAATTGCGAGATGGGTAGACATTGCTGCAGAATTGCGCAAGGCGGAAGCCATTGGGGACTGATTCGAAAGGGAATGGGTTCTGTTTTTGTAATGAAGGAGCCTTGGCATGTAGTTATAGTTGAACGGTTGTTGCAGACCGTCTGAACGGGCCTCATAAACGAGGAGGAGCGAGCAAACTAAAACGGGGAGAACGCTCATGAGGGATGAAGAAGTGCGCAACGACGGCGAGTATGGGTGGAGTGCACTCGGCTGGAGTGCACTTGGCTGGAGAAAGCAGCGGGCATTGCGAAGTTAATGAAGAGCGAGCGCTGCGTGGGAGGGGGAGCAGCAGCCGACAGCTCGAGCGCGGGGGGAAGGGCGAAAACCTATGCCAAAGCGTGCCCAAAGCGTGCGAGCAATAGTTAGAGCATCGCGCATTGCATGCATTGCATGAAGAGCGTTGCGGAAGCACCAACCACTCACGGTGAAGCACGCGCAGGCTGTCGGCTGTCGGGGAACAAAAGCAAAAGGAGTGGATCCAGGGGGGATTGAACCCCCGACCTTCCGTATGCAAAACGGACGCGCTACCACTGCGCCATGGACCCGTAGACTCATTGCTGTTCTGAGGAGAGAGACACCAGCACTGATATAATCAAAATATTTGGTATCAGCAGCTGCTTCTGCTGCCGGTATTGCTGCCGGTCTTGCTGCCAGTGAGGGACAACGGCGCTGCGCTCGTTGCTGGCGGTGCAGCGCTCCCCGAAGCTCTCAGCACGGCGCTTGCGTGTGCGCAGATGCTCCCGCACCGTAGATGCTCCCGTACCGTCCAACGGGTTATCCCCAGGATACCGACTCCTCCATGCAGCGCCTCACCCGCTCCCTCCTATCTTGGCAGCAGCACATCTCCTCGCATATCAGCCGTGCGCCTCCCTGCGCCTTATCCCGCGCAGCGCTTTTTCGGCACACCCCACTACCACGCTCATAATGCCCTTCCACACTAAGCTTTTCGCTCGTCGCTCTCGTTTCTTCATCTTTTCTGTGTGCGGGCTCATTGTCGTATTGGCCTCTTCTCTGTTCTACATCAGCTCCACTCTCAGCGCTCTGCAACTGCGGCTTCACTCCCACATCTGCCGGCACAACGACCCGGATGACCCGCTGTGCACCTCCCACACGTTCCCAGTGTCCGCTTTTTCCGTCAAAAACCCAGTCGACCACTTGCTCGCCGATCATGACCCTGTCAGCCATCTTGAAGCGCACCGCGAGGAAACGCGGAGAGCGATGCGACATCCGTTGTTGTGGCTTGAGCATTTAAAGAAGCACCACCACCAAGCTGTGGTTCAGACGGCACGAACGGCCTGTCGCGAGTTCGATGCAGGAGCGCAGACGTGCGTGTTTCAGGGCATGGCTTGCGTTAATGTCTCGTCGGAGCTGCCGTTTGGAAGACCTTTGATTTACTTTGTGGATGATTTGGCCACGGACCATGAGACTGTCCCGAACGATAGATGGTGTTCTTTAAGGCATCTTTCATCCGACCCGCGCTACTTCTCGTCCAGGCATTGGCCTATTCTCAATGATACTGTCGCACCACAACGCTCTTGTCTGGATGCTCGCTTTCGAACATCCCAATCTTTGTTTACCTCTCGTTTTGACTCTTACACTACTTCTCAACAACTTCCAGATTTACACCAAATGAGAATTAAATGGCTTCCCTCAATATGGTTATCTGATCTGGACTATGTTGATAACAATCACAACAACCATCTTGTGAAGGATATTATTTGGATGCTCGATCTTTCCCTATGGCAGCAGTCCTTACACCTCACTTCTTCTCCCGCTGATAGTTTTCCTTCAGACGTGACTGATCCCATATTTGAATCTACTCCGCCCCATATGTACATGCCACAAGGGGAACGTGACTTTGAACGCCAAACTTCTCGCGATGTCAATCGTCTAAACTACGCACTCATACTTCAGAGAAATATATCAAATCTGTATCCAAACTTCACGCAGCACGAAATGAAACAAACTACTGAGGAGATGCGGAAAACACAGCCGCTGTTTGATGCCTATCCAGATCTGTTGAAAGATGAAAAGTTTGTCTTTCACCGCGATGAACTGAATGCTTCCACACACGACTTGGTGTGCACGCCTCGTCTCACCGTTGGCGCAAAGATTGGAAATGGGGCGCACGAAAGAGTTTGTCGCTCTCTAAGACAAAGAGCGCATGAGTTTTATGGCATTAAACAGAATGAAAAGAAGAGATTAGGGCATATTCACTATGCTCAACCTCCCAAACGAATTGTGATTCTGCAGCGGCATGTCACGAGACGGATTGGGAACCTGGAACAGCTGCACGACAGTCTCAAACAGGCGTTTGAGGACAAGGGTGTGGAGATAGAGGTGGTGACTACCAAGGAGCTGGTAACAGCTGAGCAATATGTGCGGGTGTTTTCCAGAGCGGGGGTCCTGCTGACACCGCATGGCTCACAGTCCATGGGCCAACTATACATGCCACGACACAGGTAAGCTGCGCTTGGAGCTGTGCTTTGAGCTGGTACCATAGGTTTTGTTGTTGTTCTGACAGTTTTGTATGTTTTTTCTTAATGCGTGGCAGTTCATTGATCGAGATCATGCCCGTGGGCTACACGGACTATGCATTCAACCTGTTGTCAGAGTCGTGCAAGATATGGTATTACGAATTGCAAAGCATGAGACATCCAAACAAGAGCAAGGAGTGGTATGAAGAAAAGTGCGGGAAGCTGGTGCCACACATGATGAACCCATGTACGGCCGTGAAGGCGGTGGACGTGTGGGTTAATATTAGCAGCGCGGTGCGGACGATCAAGTTTGCGATGGAACGAATGGGATATCCGATGGATGCGTGGATGGAGTATGTACAGAGCGGCGGTTGAGGTGGCTGCATCAGTCAATAGTTATGTTATATAGCAGAGCATTTGGCAATAGCAGTACTTATTAGCGCACTCGCTGGCGCACGGCACGTTTGCGTAGCTCGCCTGTCGAAGGTGGTAAACATCTCGCGAGGAGGCGCTGCTAACTCTTCGTACAACAAACGCAAATGCTATGAGCCAGCAGAGATACCTCCGCCGCCGCGGATCGACAGCTCGCCGCCCCCGTCCACGCGTGTCAACGCGGCACGCGCCCGCTGCGCATCTCTGTTCCGTCACGCGCGCTAAATATAGCCCACACTGCTCATTGATTTAAGAGTTGCAACGGAGCTCCCGCTACTTCTCGCACCCTCTGCCGCCCCCGTCCAGATCCCATCATCCCCCTCATCACCTTCTCTTTCTTCTGTCGTGTCTTCAACATGAACTTGCGTCTCCTGCTTCTGTGCGAGCTTCTCGCCTTGTTTCTATTGTCTCTTTCCCATGTGCAGGCGACACCAGTTCATCCAACGGTTGCTCTCCCGCCTACTGTTCACACTGCCACAGCCCCTACCATACCCACTTCTCAACGAGGGCGCAGTAAGCACTGCTCGGTGGTGGCCTTTCAAACCGCTATTTCCTGTATATGTTACCTACGTTACATCAAGGTCGCCATGCCCTTCAACGACTCCGATCGCACAGTTCTTCAATGCGCCCCGTTTGGTCCGCTGAATCAACAGTATAAAAACTGTCGTTACTTCGAGAAGACTAATTTCAACGTGTTCCCTACCTTGCTGTGGCTGGATTCGTTTTCTGCCTACTGCTTTGGATCCACTATTGCCCCAGAGCTGCCTAAGGACAACAAGTGGAAGCAGTTCTTTGAAGATGTTCATAAGGCCAGAAAGAAGAAGGCAAGCACAAAGCTGCTCAAAAAATAACCTGTTTTACTTGTTGTTTGATTAGAGCTTCAGTCTTCTTTTGTTTTTGCCTGTTTCCTTGATATTGGCCTGCGTAGCGAATTATGGATGCGTCACCTTCATAAAGCGAGCTGCATATGCATGTTAGTGATTTTCTTATCTACAAACGCACTTCCTTCCCTTTTTTATTGCTATGCCTCATAGTGCCTCAGGCGTCGATCATACCCAGGTGATCAAGTACCCAGAAAATGCATACCGCCAACTACAATACTTTGTTAAACGGTATTCATCATGCACAATGCTCAAAACACACAAATGCATCCTGCGGCAATAATAAACTTTGGCTTTGGTACATCCCAAGAAAACCGGGACAGACCCTTTACTCCCAACTGTCGTACCTCCACACATCCCCTCCCCGTCGTTTCACTTCAAATATCCCCCCTGTCTATCTCACCTACATGTTCCGAACACTTACCCCAACGCTTCATCGCCTGCGGGAGACTTCCATCTTTTTCTTTCTCATAGCATCAAGTCATGTTACGGCTTATTTTCGTCACCATGTTAACTTTCTTCCTTGGAACATTCGTGCGAACGCTTGTCTCATCTCTACTTTCGCAGATTATACTATCAACACTTGTGCCGTCAGTATATCGGTTTCCAATCACTCTCGTCACAGTCTTCAAAGCAATATCCTACACCTACAGCTTTTTTTCAACACTTCATTCCCGTATCTACCACGGTGCGCAATGCAATTCAACTGGTGCTGAGTGTAATTCGTACAGGCGTTTTGTTAAATCTCCATGGAATGCACGTAATGCTCTGCGTCAGTTTGATCCATATTCATTTATATTCAACAAAGGCAATCCCAAGAAACGTTAAAATTTCGGAAACAATACACGATGACCAAAGCCATGCGTTGATTCCGGAGTTCTTTTCAGTTTAATTTTGACATGTTCATGATGCAGAATTCAATTTACATCACGGGTTAGCTTGCAATGCAGTACTTGTGCGCATTGCAGTTCGAAAACAATTCAAAAGCTTTTGCCTCGCCGGATTGAGTTTCCAACCAATCGAATGAGTTTCCACCATACCGCCATAGTTTCGCCTGCCTGAACTGCCCTCACATTCGTTCACAATCATTATGATCTCGTCATTTTGCAAAGAACCTCACCACCTATGAACACCCATCTTGCACGGCCCGTATTGAGAGTAAATGTTTCGCACACGTCCTTTCGGAGCTCTGGTGTTTTTCTCCCTGCACGATTCTTTTCTTCAACCAGTTGTTTCTAGTTAGTTCTCATCTCAGTCGCAGATGTTCTCATTCTCGACCAAGTCGCATATATTTCCTTGTCACAAATCAGCACGCTTTTCTCGACATTTTCCCAGCCAGGTCTCAAAAACCAAGATTTTCGTTCACATTTGAGATGCCGTTTGTGTAGAACGACAGACATTTTTTTCTCATCTTGTTCAGCCGTTCCGTTTGATTTTGTGTGTCACGTAGTATCCTGTAAACTTGTCTGTCGAAGTGTACGAGGCTTAAACTATCGTAATCCTTGCATATCTTACCGGTATTGAATTGTGATGAGAAGGCTAATTGTATGACCTCTCTGTGAATCTTGTGCATAAGCCTTTTCCATCATTACTATTGGTTTAACACTGTACTGTATCATACTCGAGAAAAGCGCATTTGCCGAAACAACACGTACTGTGCAAGTTACGCCATGTGTCCCCTATGTTGCCCCCCTCTGGCTGGCTTGCACGACGACAATGAGCGAGCTCCGGAAAATAGAACAAATCCTCGGCCGCTCTCGCGAAGGACGGGAGATGGAAGGTAGTCGGGCGCGATCTTTGCAGCCCAAGTCTTCGCCCGGTGCGTTCGCACGCAAGTTCGAAATCTTGGTCCCTCGCTTCATGCTTCGCCCTTCCGCCGACAACTTCGACACGCTCTATTTGCTCGGGCTCAGTGGCCCACTGCTAATACGCTCTAGCGAACACTTTCCAGACCCAGCCTCTGTAAGTTCGTCCAAGTACCCTGCACAATCTCCGTGCTTCAATCCGACCAACATTTTACTGCAACAGCGTCGCTATGTCTCCGGGCCGGGCCGATATTATTTCTCCTGCTTCCAAAATAGGTCCCAATCGACATTTCTACAAGAGGTTCGCAAAGCTTGCGTTATACCTCTACAACCGTGCTCTATCAACAGCACAGAAGCCAATTATTGATGAATTTAACGACAATCCAGCCATTAACTAGAAACAAGACTACGAAACTGGACCTGTTTTGCAAACTGTAGGATCTAGTTTCTGTGGTTTTTGCCACTACATTATTTTTCTAGTTTGAATACTTCTTTGAAAAAACGTAACAGCTGTGATCGTCGTCAAAAAAGTATTTTGCAAGCATTGTTTCGATATCCCGTGTTCAAACATCTCATAACGTAATTCATGTGGATCTCTCAGTTTCGTCTCAATTTGGCAATGTTTAGGGTTTTTAAAAGTTGCTTGTGGATGCTATACGCTAGCTTATCGCTCTTCCCGAGCGTATTGCCGCTAACGACTGAAATTTGGCGCAGACCCATTCATTATCAGAACATGCTACCAGTGGTCATCGGGTTTATTTAAAGCCTCTCCACCACACATGGGCAAATTACGAAAAGATCAATTTTGCTTCAATTGCTCCAGCACCGGATAGCAATTGGTAACATGTGTCAAATAAAAAAGCATCGGCAGAATCACAGGATGCAAATCGAGCGAATTTGCTCAGCTTTTTTTGCCAGGTGCGCTCGGGGCAAATGTGTGCAAGCTGCCCATTGGTCATAATTGATCATATATTTCGCATCAAATACCATCATCAGGAACCGCCTACTTGATTTTCGTCACTATGTCATCATAACATTGCAATGTAGCTGTTACATGTCAATGTCAACAATCGGCACCATAGCGTTCACATTCCCGGCACGCGCATGGCTAGATCATTCTCCGCGTTCCTTCTTCATCATTACCTTACTACGAATATGAAACTTGACGCTGGCATGTGTACTTCGAAAAAATCTGAGACAAATATGGTACCACCACTGAACATGAAAATAACAAGCCGAAGATAGAGACTCAAAAAAAATCACTATATATTTACCTTTGCATACTACATTATGGTTATATAGTTCTCAAGCTTTTCATATAATTCTTTTGTCCGTTGTTTAAAAAACTAACAATTACCATAGCACCTAAAATAGCAACATAACTCTTCATTTAAAAATCGATTGCTTCTCCAAAGTTTGCATTCAAGGCACAATCTTCTTGTATTTCATTTAAACTTATCATTACATCAAAAACAATCATAGCTTACTTTGAAAACATAAGAGCATGAGAAAATACACTAACTTGAATAAAATACAATTTTATTTAATTTTCAATGTTATCTCCGTTCAAAGTAGCTTGGGTCTATAACGCCGGTGGCTACAACCCAAATGGACACAAGTAGTAGATAATCTCTCGAGAATACCAGCCCAGAATAGCGCAAAAAAAAGAAGTCAACGAAAGACGACAGAAAGAAGAATTGTAATGGCTGGAGGGTGAGAATAATAAAATGATGAATATATATGTGTCAGGCAGAGATCAAAGTATAAAGTTCTTATGTAATAAATGAAATGTTTTATGGCTTATAATACGTCTAAAACGATTTATTCAAATATTAAAAACGTTCTAAAATTAGTAGTATACTTTTGTCGGACTCCAGAACGATAACATATAAGGCACCAAACGTTGGTTTCTTTGCAATAAGCGCATCACAATGCGATCTGGTGCTTACAGATGCTTCGGTGTACCTTTAATTTTCAATGGCTCTGTTCTTAGATGCTTTATATGATACAGTGCTTCAAAAAGAATTTAGAAGATGGTTGACTGCGGCAAACCTTCTCACGTTGGGCAATGACTCAAAAAATATGAGAAGCACGCGGGTTGCTAAGGGGTTTGGGAGAAAGTGAACAGTCGATGAGAGATGTAGTTGCCTTGGTCATCGTGGGAGCTTCCAATTTTGAATTGGAACTTCGCACAGTTGAACATCCGCAAGAAAATATCGCAGGCGTTGGCACTTTATGCAAGACAGAAAAAATCAAGTACTTACTTTAACACTATATCAGAAGATCAGTGAAATCGATTTACTCTTAAAAATATGGCTAGTGGCATTAGCATGTGAGCCCTTCGCCGTATCAAGCTAACTTGACCAGAATTTGTCGAAGTTAACCGAGGTATGCATTATAAGGACAATTTAACGAAAAGCCGGCGTGGCGCGATAATTCGCGCGGATTACGTTCCGGTACTGGCCAGTTTGTCTTAATTTCGCGCTGTACTCGACGCAGTTTGTGGCTCTAAATAAATATCTTTTCTACAGTGTTACGTCCAAATTATAGCCTAATTACTATATTAGTTGATTGAAACTGTAAAAAAGATGCGCGTTGATTATGTTCATTTTGTGGGAACGTGGGACATTTTCGCAGCGCGCAGGGCAAAACGACAGGGAAGATTTTTCATTGATTGGCGAACCTTTTTTTTCGTGTGTCGCTGTCCCTCGCACTCGCCGCGAACCAGCAAGCGCATTCTGGAGTTTTATTGTAGGCTCATAGAACACTGCCGCTGCAATGTCCTCTAGTAAGGTACGTAAGTTGGTGGCTTACGTCAGCCTTTCAACGACCCCCTCAGTTGGCGTAAGTATAGATAAACACAAGTAGAAGTATACCATAGGGCAGTTATTGTAACAGAAATGAAAAAACCGAGCAGAGTAACGGGGAAGTTTTCCAATACGACGTAAGATTTCCGAGTTCGATTATCGGAGTAAGCTCGACGAAATGAGACCGTTAAGCGACTCGGAGCGGACGCGAAATTAGCGTCGAGGCCAAACGACCGTTACGAAGGCTGACCACCAATAGGTGAATTGAGGACCTAATTGATTGTAGGGACAGGGATTTCCAGTTCGGCTGTTATTCACCACCTTCGTAACGGTGCCAAAACGTTTCAAAATCGCGTGAACCGCGCAGCGTGGGGCGATCTCGTGTCCAAAGAATTATAAACTTCAATCGATTTTTTGAAAAACGGCGCATTAACGACAACCTTAAAATAGAATAAGTCGCTGATACTATGGCATAAGCCGACGACTTAAAGTGGTCCTCATCTGAAGGAGTAGCTTATCAGGTAGGATAATAGTCTCCATTATAGAGTGCAGTGTCTTGAAGCCATGGAGATTGATTTTTGTTAAACCATGGGCGATGTTTCACGAGCGGGGAATCCACAAGAAGGATTGCAACTCGTGGGTTTCAAACGAGGCGTGCAATCGACAAACAGTTGCCCTCAGTCTGTAGTCTCTCTGCTCATGTAGAGTTGAGATTGTAGAATAGAACCCAAAGAAGTCCACAAGTAAGATACAGAGGTTTGATTGAGCCGCGTTCATGAATAAAATATGGGATGGTCTGCGACAAATTAATTGCACGATCTGCAGCCAAAGCAGCTGCTAGTATCTCTGCTCCAGCAGAAGAGAACGAAACACGAGTTTGTTTCGACGAGTCCCAGTCTATCACATGAAATATGTTCGCCTTCTGATCACAAAGTGGCAGGCCAGAGTGTAGCCCAGACTGTCCATAAGAGGTGGTACCGGTCGCTGCGTCACTGAAATTTATCAATTCGATGAGCGATGTCTTCGTCATGTGGACAGGCGGAGCGTCGTAGATTTGGAAAGGGTTAAGACTTTTCAGGAGTCGCAAGGCTCTGTTCAACAACCAAAGGCTGCTGACTCTCAAACAAGACACTTGCTGTTGACGTTTGCTGGCGACAAGCGAGGCCTGTGGTAGCACCCCATATCCCATGAAGTTGAGTTTCCCCGTCAGGCTCTGAAAAGTGTGGAGTTCAGTCTCTGTGCAAGAAGAGTTGTCTTGCTTCCTACGAGCCGGAAACACATCGATTGGGTGCATTTGGTCCATGAATTCCATCATGGATACCGTTATTGAGTTGCCCGGGTGTTGAGATATAAACAGACTGTTGAAGACGATATCTGTCGCGCAGGAGAATCGTCCAACGTCAAATACTGCAGATATAGAACTATAAAAAGCATCTGTTTCATCCTTGAAACCGGCAAATAGCATGTCGTCGACAACCTTTGCCAAGATAAGTACGAGTCTTTCGTTTTTCCATAGTAGGAAGAGCAGGGAAAGCCGGGGTACGGTGACGAATCCATGATTGAGAAGCCAAACCTCAACGCAGAGCTGCCATAATCTCCCAGACTCGACGGGACCGTGTAGTATTCTTAATTGTCGGAATGCCGATGGAAATTTTTTTTGGCTAAGTGTAATGATACTCATAAGTGGGTGCAACGGCTAGGATGAAGTTATGAAGCGCCACCCCGCAGAAGGTCCATGAGGTGGTATGTTACACGTGGGACCTCGGTCTGCCACAGCGCATCCGATTCGACCCTTTGTAGGGAAATACCGGATTGGCAACGGCACATATACTGTAATGAGTAGCCACGTGGCAACCATTATCCCGTACTGTAGAAAGGTTAACCGGCTAACTAAGTTTATATCTAGATAGTATTATGTGCGGCGCTCACCCCTATGCACTGTACTTAAGGGAAAAGGCACCGACTCCAAAGTAAAGGAGACAACAAACGGGTTCACAACTCACTTCTTCCTTGTTCAGGATTCCTTAACCGGAGATCCGGACAAGCTACAACAAGTAGTTGTCCTTTCAAAAGCTTCAACCACCCTCCCTGGCGAGTGGGGCCTTACAACCCCCATTCCAGCTGGCTAGTGTTGTGCTCTACCATACCTTCACCTTAGCCGCAAGCACCCATTCGGCAGTCCCAAATACTGTGGCAGGTGTCTGTTCTCTCCGTAGAGCGGATACCATAGACCGTATGCGGGAACCAAGATCTTCCAGACCTCTTCCAACGAGTCCGTCCAGTTACGCCGCGGTCTCACGTATATGTAGCGTTTGATTGCACCGGCTTTGAGGTACGCGGACCTTATATTAATGGCCTCAATGCGAAAGTGGGGCATTACGACCATGGAGAGGAGAAGCCAAATTATGGGGAACTGTGCGGTGGCTGATGAAGGACAATGCCCTTCAAGGGGGTTTCTTCCCAGGACTTAGAGATTTCACTTGCTTGAAGACTAGCTTGGTCTATGACAATCTGTACCGCTATTGCGTGCCGACGGCCGGTTAAAACCAGAAGTGAACACTGGTGGAACACGTGGACTGCACGGATGCCGACGCTCGAGTGCGAGGCGTGCCACACGTGGCCCGGATTCCACCTAATGGATAGTATTATTAAGAATTTTTTAGTATTTATTTAGCTACGCTATCGCTATTTAGTGTCTATATTTCGGGTGCGCGCCCACTCTCAGGGGCCGCGCGCCACGCTACTTAGCGCCACGCCACGCTACTTAGGAGGTTGAGCACTGCTTTCCAGTAAACACCTTCTTGGGAGATCCCAAGGAGGGAGTCTCGGCTCTGAACTTTTCGCCTTCGGCGCGTCTTCACCGCATACTCCGTGAGCGCCCGTGGCACGTTGGTTCATCCACCCCTCTGTCGACCAGAGTGCTACCACCACCGTGGGTTCATATTTAATCGCCGACACTTGTCGTAGTCTCGCCCCTGTATAGGGTTTCGCCCCCGTTTTTCTCTTGTTCTCCTTTTTGGCTCACGTGAATCGCCGCCTCACTCACCCCGCTCGCCCCCCTCATACGAGTGTTTCCTCGCTCTTTTTCCGACAATCGCCGTGATGCTGCTCCGCCTAGAATTGGTCACATCCCGGACTGTGCCGTACTCACCTAAACACTCTAGGTATATCCCGCCGGATTGGCCTCGGTCTTACACCCGACTTTGTCATGCCTTTCCAGAGTGGCTCTGTTTCTGTGCTCCGCCGGGACGCGTCTCCTCCGCCTGAGGCGTGTCTCTCAAGAGAGGAAGATCCCGAACATCTTCGTGGTGTCTCCGCTCCAAGCGTTGTCCTACAGCTGAGTCCGATCGAAAAGACTCCTCTTTCTCCTTATCCTTGTTACCGTGCGTTACAAGACGGCATTTCAGTTTGAGCGTGCGGCTTTCGCCGTCATGATTGATTACGAAGAAATACTGAGACGAGATGAGGTTAGCGTCTCGGGGAAGAGAACGATCTGGAACAGGTTTATACGCTTTCCTGTCTCGATAGGGCTTCTTTTCCTTCGCGGTTGCATTCTCCAGGAGCCACCGAGGGGCCGTCTGTAGTTTGTGTTCAGTCAACGGTTCGTTTCCAAGAGTGTTGCGAAGGTCTTCGATTATAGACTGAGCGGAAAACTTGAGGGAGGTCGGGTTCGCTTTCAGGGTGGCATGGATGCCGACATCCTTCGAGGGTGCATTGAAGCTCATTGGCCATCCTGTTTTTGACAGATAGGCGACGTTGGCGGGGTGATCGTCCCATTCTGGAAAATCAGTGGGAAGATTCTGGTCGATCTCATCGAAAAGAAAGGGTTCTACGTCGGTCGTGACCACTATTGGGTCTGGAACAGTTTGAAGGCCATTTTCCCTGCCTATTTCAGCTTCTTCTTCCGAAACGGCTTCGGGTAAGAGATTGGAGCCGAGCTTGAGACGCTCAAGATCTTTCAAAAGCGGGTTGCTTGGCCGAAGACGAAGGTATTCGTAGCCGACAACGTATGTGTTTCCATCTAGAGATTGATCGGAGGAGACAGATGCTGGGTGATCGTAGGACTCCTTCACATACCCTTGCTGCCAGACGCCGCGCTTTTGACCTTTCTAAAAGAAGAATACTGGAGTTTCGGGGACGAGCAGTGTTCTCGACAAGGCTTTGCTATCTTTCGACCTGAGAAAGCGATGCAGAGCATGGCGCGTAGTTCGCTCCATTTAGGCAGAAGTTATATTATCCTTGATGGGACTTTTGGGTAGGCCAGATATCTAAGGCGTATACCCACGAGCGAGTTCGAAACAGGACAATAGGTTCAATCCCTGTAGAACGTTCCTGAGAAAGGCTGCCTTGGTAACAATCTCATGGTCAGAAAGTGCCGGGGTACCGCGTGACAAAGCATATTGGTGATCCTGTATCATTCGTTGGATGAGATAACGAAGTGACACATGAGACGATTCTACGATATCAACCTTGTTGTGTTTCCCTGCAGGTCGGGCAGAAAACTTGATGTTGTTTTCCGCGCGGAGGAGCATGATGCCGTCGTTATCGAATTTCGGATCTCCAGAGAGCTTCTTAGGAGGGCTGTGGATAGAGATCCAGTGTGCGTATATCAAACGTTTCGCCTCTTTCATTGAGCGTAAGAACGACAGAACCGCTACACTGAGTCAAGTGGCGGCGTTTTTCATGTGCAGTATGGGAAGGTTTCCCAATTCTGCTACACACATGATGTCTATCTGAAGATGGTCATTAAACTACTTCAGGAGACGAGAGAAGGATAGCTTCCTTGACGCAAGGGGGCGACTAGTCCTTTTCCAACTAGTCCAGTTGTTGAAAGCTTCGTCGAGTAGCGACGCCAGTGTGGGCGATAGCACTTTCGCTCGCCGACAAAGCTGCTTCATCTCTTTGGGACTCATATGAGTGTATAGGTCAAACCTCTCAGTGAAAAGATCTTCATCCTTGATTACGTCGGGTTGCTTTACAATAGTTTGTTCGGCTCTACTGAGAAATGCCTTCATTGATAGCGTTGAAGAAGAAACAAAGAGAAGAGGGGTACGTCTGGATAGTTCTTTTCCTGTACAGTATGTTCCCAGAAGAATCTCCTAAGGTCCAGCGATACCCTGTGGCACGCGTATTTGGTTCGACTTCCCAAGAATATCGGATCAAGAAAGAATCTCGTTTCCGAGAAGATTGAGGCCATCACCAAGAACGACATAAAAGGGAATGGAAAAGCTTGAAGCGTATTCATCCTGGCCAGTGAAGATCCACTTCGCGAATACGGGATTCGCGTCAGCGCAGAACTTCCCGAAGCCGTGCAGAAACGGATCACCATCAAGAGAGTAAAGGTTGAGATCTATGCGTAGAATTGAAAAGAACTGAGAGATCGACTGCAATCTACCAACATTTTTTGGACACCATGGATCAACAATTGAGTTTGGATCCTTTGCCGAGTGTATGTCCGAGTAGACTTCACTCCCAGCCGTTAGCAACGACTGTTTTGTGAGGGGTTGAAGCCCGATCGAAAATCCTTTTCGTCATCCTTTTGAGGCTTGTCTGGTTGAAGAGCAACGTCCTCCAGGGAGGTTTTTGGGGACTTAAGTTTTTTCCGGAGCCTCCGGCGTGCAACCTCGTTATGAGTAGGAGTAATCCGTTTTCACGGCGATGGCCGGAACGCCGGTGATGCACCGGCGGGACCGGGTGCCATACACGTGGCCGCAGCGCCCGCGCGACACGTGGCCGCCAGATTGGCCCCTTTGTGAGAAAGACATTTAACTATTTAGGATAGACTTTATTTATTCTATTCTACGGTGACTACAGTACTTAGGCCGCCGGCCTTGCGGCCGCCGGTCCAGTAAAGTCTCCACAATAAGGGTGATCTTGGTCTTCCAGATCTTGGCTCTGGGTCTAACCGCCTGCGCGGATATACAACTCCTTACGGAGGGATTTCCCGTGGTGCACGGCTTCCCAACCCCCTTGGACGTTCAAGCAGCCTTCGTGTGTTGGGTATCTATTCCCACTTTCGTGGTTCCGCCCGTGTATATTGTTTGCTACACCCGGCAGTGCCAGCTATTCCCGAGTCCCCTCTTGTGACTCGTGGTCAACCTCGCCCTCTTGCCTCCGTTCCCATTTTCCTTCTCCTTTCCTCCCCTTTATTGGGCAATTGCCGCTCTTGCGGCTCGCACTAACACCTGTCGTGCTCGCCACTCTCGTGGGTTTTGCCTCCTCACAGGATACGCAAGCACCGCATTACGCGGATATTCTCGGCTTCTTTCAGCCTCCCTGCGCCCGTCGCGACGGTTCGGCTCCGGCTTACACCCGGCATTGCGCGCCAATCCCCGGGAGGACTCTACCGCGCCGGTTACCTCGTGAGAGAAAGATCCGGACGTCTTCGTGGGTTTTCCCCCTTGGGGGCATTGTCCTACAAATTGGTCTCCCGACTTAGAAGTCAAGACCGCTTGTGTCCTCTCTGAGGTTGTTTTCCGTTTAACGGGTTTTCTCCGGTCTCACCGGTTTGCTTTCTATTCTTCCGTCGAGACGGTGTGGCCAATGCCAAGGAAACCGCCTAGCATGGAGCCTCCTGCAACACGCAGCCGTTCCTGCCAGAGCGGTAATGCCAGGGGCACTGATGTTCCGCAGGCCCTGGCTCCAACACCGGCTTCCCGGGAGATACCGGTCACGGGCACTGAAGACCCGCAGCCCGATTCCGGGTTAACGACCGTCGCAACGGTGGTTTCTCCGCCTCCGCGGTTGGTCGACCAAGCGTGGGTTGTATGCTTGGAAGAGCAGCTCCGCTCCCTGCGGGCTGCTCACAATACCCTCTCGAGGGAATTCACCTCTTTACGAGGAAGCCTCGCTAACCCCCCTACGAGTGAGTTAGCCGAGGATATCCGCGTATTGCGGTCGGACGTCAATACACTACTCGAGTGTTCTGGCGCTCCGTCTTCCTTCGCAGAAGGTATGGAGAATCGCTTCAAGCGTCTCAGAAGCCGACTTGAGTCGGTCGAGAGGACGTTAACCTCGCCCGCGGACGCGGCTAGACCGGTTGTCTCTCATGGAGAGACCCAGTCGCGGAACCGGAAGAGCCGGAAGAACCGGGATTCTAACCGTAAGCACGGACACCCGTCCGACTCATCATCTGAGTCGGACGGTAAACCGAGTGACTCGGAGAGTTCCGATTCGTCGGTGAGCGATGACCCACAGGATCGTTATGGGCGCTCTTTCCGCTCAAAGCGGTCCTCTGCCACCTACGGGGCCATCCGGTCGCGCCCCAAGGGTCGGCGACCTCCGGGCCTCAAACCCTTGAAGCCCACCAACCCTGTGTACAGGACACTCCTGTCCTACCGGTATTACCGGCTAGAAGATTCCTCTTTAGGTCGGACACCGCTTGACACGGGTAAAGTGAAAGACTGCATCAAGCGGATGCAGCTTTCACTTCGTAACCAGTCGTTTACTGGGGATGATCCAATTCTGGTCTTGGATTTCCTACACCGCTTTGTAGCGGAAGCCGATATACTCGGAATGAACGAAGGACAAGCCTACGTGGCGCTACCCTACTTTCTACGGGGTGTCGCTGAAGATCAGTTTTTGTCGGTTCGGGGCTCGTCGCGAACCTTCGGAGGAGGTGTGACCTGCTGGCCCGAGGCCGTGCAGTACCTCCTGCGTTCCTACGCAACCAACTCCGCGATACAAGCGGCGATACTCGCTTTGCGAGACACTCGACAACGCTCCGGCGAGCTCGAGACTGATTACTCGGTACGGCTGAATAAGGCTTTCCACCGTTGTGGTAATGTATACCCCGCTGGGGAACGCTGTACGATGTTCATTGATGGCTTGGATCCAGCCATCAAGACTCTTGTCGCCCGTTACAGGGAACAAGAGCCGAAGGTGACCTACCTTGAACTCGTACAGTTTGCCCGCGCAGAGGGAGATGCACTACGTGCACGCAGTCCGGGAACCCGGTCGAAGGCCGCTAAGGCATTGCTGCTTGAGTCGGACTGTTCTTCACCGTCATTTGCGACGGATGGCATCCCCAAACAGGGTTATGACCATATGAATGTCATCCATCACGATAGTTTATCTATTCCGACAACGGAATTACCGTCTACGACGGATGGCTCGGTTGACTCAACCGCAAGGGACACGGAGAACGGGAAGGTCTTTTATCTTAATGACCGCCGCACTCCAGCCCCCCGTATGGCGTACTCGAACGGAATGACACGAAGTCAGCGCCCTGGGTGGGTTGGAAACCGGGAACCCGGAAGATACACCGATGCTCGGAATGCCGTACCGCGAAACGCGGAAGTGACGTTGGTGTGCCACTTGTGCTACGAGCGCGGGCACACCTCCCCGCAATGCCTTTTATCGCTACGCGATATGGTGCGAGTGGTGGATAATTACGAAGCCCTCTCCCCGCAGGAGAAGGGCTCCGTGCCACTCACGTCATATCTCCGCGCGAAGACGGACTTCCCCAACGCATTGGCTCACACTCCGAATTCTCGGTACAAACCGGCTCAGCCGGCATGCGCCGCACCAGCGCCAAACCACGCTGGTGGATCTCAACCCGCTCCTGCGGTAGCTACCGTGCAACGGAATCATGCACTCGTTGCCGAGGAAGTCGGGCCTTCGCCCGACCAGGACCCTGTACAGGGAAAAGAATAGAGGGAGTCTCCCCTTCGGGAGAGGCGTCCTCAGAGTTGAGGCTGACGACGCCCGAGGCGCCGATGCCTCGCTCCCCGGTGAAAATCCTGACAAGGAAGGACACCGCAGACGCGGACTCTAAACACCTCGGTGTTTTGCGTCGACCGTGGATACGGATTAGAAATAACCGGATCCCGGATAGAGTCTTGGTAATGGCCAAGCGTAACTACAAGGTTTACGCTGACCTTGGTCTGCACACGCAGTTTATGGTGAGACACCTCACTGTCCTGGATACAGGTGCTGGGCCGAACTTTATTGTGGAATCGGTTTTACCCCCGCCATTGCGGTCACTCATCCGTTCTGAAACGGTACCCGACGTGTCGGACGCCAATAACAACCCGTTGAAAACGGCTGGTGTGATCGACCTGGTCGTCAGGCTAGGGCGGATGGTGGTTCAACTAACTTTTATTGTGTCCCGCTCGCTGGCCGCGCCAGTTATACTGGGATGTGACTACTGCGACAGGTTTGTCGACGCCATCCGCCCACACCTTAAGCAGGTGGAACTTGAGGACGGATCGACCGTCCCCATTGTTCGTCAACCGCTGAAGCGGGCATCGAGGAAACACGTTCCTCTACCTGCTGCGCAGGAACCCACACCGGCGAACCGGGATTCTACGAAGCTACGCGTTGCCTCGTCAGTCACCATACCCCCGGAGAGCCAGGTTATGGTTTCAGTCAATTCCCGTCAACACGGTCTTCGGGTTGTTCAGCCCTTGCCCTCGTTGTACGAGAAATTTCAGTTAACCGTTGCGAACGGAATCGTGCAAGTCACGCCGAATTCCCCTTTCAGGGTGTTGGTTGCCAATCTGGGAAAGGCTCCCCAGACGCTGGCAAAGAACCAAGTCATTGGGTCTGTGACGCCGCACCCGCTCGCGATGCTCCCTACAAAGGTGACGGCTGCCCGGTGCAGAAACCTCCGGGGAGGCACAGCAGTTGGCGCTCGATAAAACCGCCAAAACGGATGCATTTCCGACCTCGTCGGTTCCCACACCTGACACCAGGGCACAGCCTACGAGCTACGATAAGATAGACCCGATCAAGGCCCTCGAGGACCTGGACCTGAGTCATGTACCGGTCTCACACCGGGACCGCTTACGCGGAATGCTACGCGAGTTTACCACAATGTGGGACGGCTCACTGGGTGAGATCAATACAACCGAACATCGGATAGACTTGCTACCGGACGCACGTCCGGTTGCACAACCCCCTTACAGGGCGGGACCGAAAGCTCGGGAGGAGGAAGAATTTCAGGTGGACAAGATGCTCCGTGCTGGAGTCATCGAGCCCGCCCAATCTCCTTGGGCTTCACCAGTGGTGCTGGCCCTCAAGGCTGACGGCACGTGGCGGTTTTGCGTTGACTACCACCGCCTCAATGCCGTCACCGTGAGGGACACCTACCCGATCCCGCGCATGGACGAGGGTATAGACTCGCTCGGGGACGCTACCGTGTTTACGGCTCTGGATGCTAACTGGGGCTACTGGCAAGTCCCAGTCCGGGAAGAGGACCGAGACAAAACCGCGTTTCTTTGCCACTCGGGTTCCTACCGCTTCAAGCGGATGCCGTTTGGTTTAGCCAATGCACCGGCCACCTTTCAAAGGGCAATAGACATACTGATGTCGCGTTTCAAGTGGCGCACGTGCCTTGTCTACTTGGACAACATCATTGTCTTTTCCAGAAACCTGGACGATCACCTGACCCACGTGCGGGACGTGATGACCGTACTGCGAGACGCAGGAATAACCCTCAAGTTGAGGAAGTGCGAGTTCTTCACCGACACGGTGAAGTATCTCGGGCACGTCATCCGTCCAGGACGGTTAATGATCGAACAAGTTCGTATCAAGTCCCTCGCCGAGGCGAAGGAGCCCCGTACTCAAACGGAGCTACGATCCTTTTTAGGTCTGGTCAACGTCTATCGACGGTTTATACCGAGTTTCTCGGATATCGCCGCTCCGCTAAACGCGCTACTGCGAAAGGGCCAGCCACCGAAGCTCGCGCCATTTACCACCGATCAGTCGGAATCTTTTCGCTGCTCGATTAAGGCAGTTACGACAGCTCCCATCCTATCCTTGCCCAAACCTGGGCTTCCCTACTCCATCGACACCGACGCCAGCGACCACCAGGTGGGCTGCGCACTGTTCCAAACCACCCCCGAGGGGAAACGCAAACCAATTGGCTATTGGTCCCGCACGCTGAACGTCCACGAGCGCAACTACTCGGTCTCCGAGAAGGAGTGTCTCGCAGTGGTCTGGGCGCTATCCACTCTGCGCCCATACCTCATGGGCGTTCATTTCACCGTATACACGGACCATGCCTCGTTGAGGTGGCTGCTGAACATCGCAGATCCTTCTGGCCGCTTAATGCGGTGGCGCCTCCGCTTAGCGGAATTCGACTTCGAGGTCGTCTACAAAAAGGGTGTCCAGAACACCCAAGCAGACGCCCTCTCTCGATTACCTACGACAGATGAAGCACTTGCCGACCCAGAGGTCGACGAGATCCCGTGCTTTACCTTGGAAAGGGAAACACCGACGGAGTCAGATTGGCCCGAAACCGGGAAAGACACCATGGAAATGGATGAGCTACTCGCAGCGCGCGAGAATGAAACACCCGTACCCGTGGCACCATGGCTAAGAAGCCCCGCCGTGGTACCGCACCCCTCACGGGGTCTCTCCGATACACCGACTTTATCGGAACCACCGGCAATGCCGGAAACACATGGCCCTCGCTGCCAGCTACCCTTACGGGCGCCGCGCAGCGGTATTTATACCCGCCATGCGGTTAGCCCACCATCACCCGTCGCTCCGTCTTAGGAGGGAGAGGGGACCCGCTCAATCGCGGAAGCATCGCCGTCGCAACGGAAGTTTAACCGGACACCCCGGGCAAGGCCCCCGAGCGGGCATCCGGCATCGTCGCCGGACGTTACTCCGCTCCCACGGGACGCGGCGGTCAATCCGACCGCCACGCAACCCCGAAAGGGGAACCGAAGCGCTCGAAGACCCGAAGCCCGGAAGCGAGACCCTACGGACGCTCCGCATCGCGTGGAAGTAACTTAGGGCTCCCTGCACATTCGTGGTCGCACACCGAGCGTTTCGGTCGATACTGGTACTCCAGTAGGCGCTGCTCAAGCAGGTCTAGCGAGCCACTCCGTTGAGAACGGTACGAACCCCATGGGGGAAAAGGGGCGCAACGACAAGTCGAAAACCGCCTCCCTTGCCGAACAATCGGAGCCAACCGTCCGCGACGGCCCGACCACCCGTCCTCAAGGTCACGTGACCCGGGCGGGAGATCGGACCAATGGGCACCCGGCATCCCGGTCATTGGCTGACAGTCACCCCGCGGAGGCGGATCGCCGGGACGGTGAACCACTCACCGCCCACGGCGCACCGCACAGCGGAAACTGCCCACCAATGGGAACGCCGCATGCCGCATTACAAGCGGAGGCCTCCGGCGAACCGTCACCAAGACGGAAGGACCCCCGCATACTCGCGGTAAGGGCGGACTTCAAGGAAGCCCCTACCGCCCAGCGGAAAAACTACCCGGCCGCGCCGGCAACTTCCGCGAAGCGGTACGGCAGCCCCGGCAACCCGGCAACAGCCGCAGAGCGGAATGACAGACCGGGTGACCCGGAACAGGCGACGACGAGCCCAGCACCACGCGGCGCTGAGGCTTGGGTCACCACCACCCGGCAAGGCCGGCAAGTTTACGTGCAGGAGTACGTCTTCGACCGAATCGTCGGACATAGCTACGATGGGCACGGGGTGCTCCAGTACCGGACCCGCTGGTACGGATACGGGCCGGAGTGTGACACTCCGGAGCCCATCGAGCACCTCCCGCGCTCTGCGGTAATGCGATACCACCGCTTTGCGGGGACCGCACTCCCAGCCACGCTGGTACACGCCCAAGAGGGATAAACCGTGAACACGGAATGGAATGGATGATGGCGCCACGCGCCATCTCCGTCCATGCCCCAACGCGGGGAAGGAAGCAACCGCTCACGCTATCCCAACGTCGTTGGTGGTCGTGCCAGTTACCTGGTCCGCGCGCGAAGCGCCCACCGTTAAACACGGAACTCCCAGCTAGGCTGGTTCCCTGCAACGCCGGAACCCCGGTTGAAGGCCGGTACCCCGGAAAGAAAGAAGTGGACTTGTAAAAGCGCGTCGGCAAGGCGACCCTTTTCTTTTTATTTCTCACTACTGGCAAGGGCGCCCTAGGGGCGCCGCCCTACATTCTATTGGAAGCTCCGGTCATTCCTCCGCACGAGGTGGACCCCCGCCCAGGCGGTTGGCTAAGGCATCCCGCATGGCGGCCACATCACCCGAGATCTCGGAAGGGCGAAGCCCCACCTCCCGAAGGAAGCGCGCGATGACTTCGCCCCGCTCCGCGCCAGCGACGGTTGCGGACGGGCCCGCCACCGATGGAGTCGGATAGGAATCCGTTCGCACTGCATCAGCAGCCCCGGATGGAGCCGCACCACCGTATTCAACGGACTCCTCACCGGCCTCGCCGGACCAGTCATCCTCCATCGGAGCGTAACCCGGATCCTCCGGTTCGTTGTCGACCATCGGGTCACCATCCGCATAGTCGCGGTAATAGTCGCTCGAGTCGACATACCCTCGCGGGTGGTCGGCCGGGACTTCACGCGGCGCATGCCGGTTGGCTTCCGCTTCCTCGCGGCTGATCTCGTGGTACTCCCAGGGGTCGAAGTAGACGAAATCCCCCGCTAGCGCGGTATTCCTCCCGAGTCCGGGGCCAGACCCGCGACGCGGTTGAATGCGTTGGGAGTTCTCCAGAGGGACCTCATCCCACTGGACCCCCTCCACAAAGTCGAGGAGGCCCAGCATCTCTTCTTCGTTCGCCTCGCCCCCGAGGGGGATGCGTATGTCCAAACGACGGATCGCAGCCCGCACACGCGGTGGCACGTACCACAATCGGTATTGGTCGTACGCCTCAGCGAGGATAAAAGCCGCAGTGCGGACGGCCCATTCGCTTACCACGACGGACCACCACCCCGACTGGGGATCGTTCAAGAACGACGACCCTACATAGGTGAATACTGGGGGCAGCTCAACGAAGCCACCCCAGCACGCCTCCAAGGAGGACCACCAGTCTGGGAGACTGACGTACCGAACACGTCGATGAGCAGGCGCGATGCGCTCAATCTCCGTGTTCTGGTACGGTACGAAATACCCGGTCCGGGCCCGCCAACGCCGCTCATCGCGGATGAAGTTCTGAAGGAAATTCGAGCGCGACTGCCGCGGTTGGTAGCAGAACTCTGCCCGAAGAATCGGTCGTGCCCAGCAAAGGGCTTCTTGCCGAGCGATCGGTGTGCCCCTCCAAGCGAGGGTTTCCAATCCGTTAAGACGGTCACAGTACGACATTTCCCCGCGAGTGCGGTAAAGGTGGACGTCGAATTCGACCTCTGGCGGTATCGGGAACTCGAAAGGCGCCCGATGGTGCCTGAGAAAAGCGATCCGCACAAGCGCGGCTTGAGCCTCCGCAGAGGATTCACCGCGTCGGCGGAGTATGTGGTGTACCGGGATGGCGATCCGATTACGCCAATCCCAGGACAGGGTCACCACGCCGGGCAGGTCGCCCGGGAGCATCTCCGAATTATCGGTGTAGGATTGGATCAAATCCTCGTCGCAGACAGCCAATGGGTGAAACCAAGGCGCATACCGCAACCTCGCGGAGCCATGCCGAGTTCTCGGATTTGCACCCACAAGGGCGTCGTAGGTCGGCCACTGCGGTGGGTCCGCCTGTCCGCGAAAGCGGGCGCCAATACGGCGGTCTTCGTACGCGAGGTGGGTAACATCCCCAGGGTGGGGCGCGGACCGGAAGCCGGTGGAACCGCCAATGGCGGGAGTCGCGGATGTGTTATGACGGTCGGGGTTAGACATGGTGCGTGTTGGTGTGCTGTGGTTGGAATCGGATGCGGAGAGCATGCGTGGGATCCTTGGTGAAGGTGTGTTAGTTTCCGGAGACCCGGTGTCGGACGCGCTCTTATCATGACGAGCTGCCATGCCGACTTCCTCTTCGAGGTGTTCGCCCTGTCTTAAGGGGGGGGATATGAAGAGCAACGTCCTCCAGGGAGGTTTTTAGGGACTTAAGTTTTTTCCGGAGCCTCCGGCGTGCAACCTCGTTATGAGTAGGAGTAATCCGTTTTCACGGCGATGGCCGGAACGCCGGTGATGCACCGGCGGGACCGGGTGCCATACACGTGGCCGCAGCGCCCGCGCGACACGTGGCCGCCAGATTGGCCCCTTTGTTAGACGGACATTTAGCTATTTAGGATAGACTTTATTTATTATATTCTACGGTGACTACAGTACTTAGGCCGCCGGCCTCGCGGCCGCCGGTCCAGTAAAGTCTCCCCAACAAGGGTGATCCTGGTCTTCCAGATCTTGGCTCTGGGTCGAACCGCCTGCGCGAATATACAACTCTGTAGGACAATGCCTCCAAGGGGGAAAACCTACGAAGACGTCCGGATCTTCCTCTCACGAGGTAACCGGCGCGGTAGAGCCCTCCCAGGAATCGGCGCGCAATGCCGGGTGTAAGCCGGAGCCGAACCGTCGCGACGGGCGCAGGGAGGCTGAAAGAAGCCGAGAATATCCGCGTAATGCGGTGCTTGCGTATCCTCTGAGGAGGCAAAACACACGAGAGTGGCGAGCACGACAGGTGTCAGTGCGAGCCGCAAGAGCGGGAATTGCCCAATGAAGGGGAGGAAAAGGGAAGGAAAATGGGAACGGAGGCAAGAGGGCGAGGTTGACCACGAGTCGCAAGAGGGGACTCGAGAATAGCCGGCACTGCCGGGTGTAGCAAACCGTATACACGGGCGGAACCACGAAAGTGGGAATAGATACCCAACACACGAAGGCTGCTTGAACGTCCAAGGGGGTTGGGAAGCCGTGCACCACGGGAAATCCCTCCGTAAGGAGTTGTATATCTGCGCAGGCGGTTCGACCGAGAGCCAAGATCTGGAAGACCAGGATCACCCTTGTTGGGGAGACTTTACTGGACCGGCGGCCGCGAGGCCGGCGGCCTAAGTACTGTAGTCACCGTAGAATATAATAAATAAAGTCTATCCTAAATAGCTAAATGTCCGTCTAACAAAGGGGCCAATCTGGCGGCCACGTGTCGCGCGGGCGCTGCGGCCACGTGTATGGCACCCGGTCCCGCCGGTGCATCACCGGCGTTCCGGCCATCGCCGTGAAAACGGATTACTCCTACTCATAACGAGGTTGCACGCCGGAGGCTCCGGAAAAAACTTAAGTCCCTAAAAACCTCCCTGGAGGACGTTGCTCTTCATATCCCCCCCCTTAAGACAGGGCGAACACCTCGAAGAGGAAGTCGGCATGGCAGCTCGTCATGATAAGAGCGCGTCCGACACCGGGTCTCCGGAAACTAACACACCTTCACCAAGGATCCCACGCATGCTCTCCGCATCCGATTCCAACCACAGCACACCAACACGCACCATGTCTAACCCCGACCGTCATAACACATCCGCGACTCCCGCCATTGGCGGTTCCACCGGCTTCCGGTCCGCGCCCCACCCTGGGGATGTTACCCACCTCGCGTACGAAGACCGCCGTATTGGCGCCCGCTTTCGCGGACAGGCGGACCCACCGCAGTGGCCGACCTACGACGCCCTTGTGGGTGCAAATCCGAGAACTCGGCATGGCTCCGCGAGGTTGCGGTATGCGCCTTGGTTTCACCCATTGGCTGTCTGCGACGAGGATTTGATCCAATCCTACACCGATAATTCGGAGATGCTCCCGGGCGACCTGCCCGGCGTGGTGACCCTGTCCTGGGATTGGCGTAATCGGATCGCCATCCCGGTACACCACATACTCCGCCGACGCGGTGAATCCTCTGCGGAGGCTCAAGCCGCGCTTGTGCGGATCGCTTTTCTCAGGCACCATCGGGCGCCTTTCGAGTTCTCGATACCGCCAGAGGTCGAATTCGACGTCCACCTTTACCGCACTCGCGGGGAAATGTCGTACTGTGACCGTCTTAACGGATTGGAAACCCTCGCTTGGAGGGGCACACCGATCGCTCGGCAAGAAGCCCTTTGCTGGGCACGACCGATTCTTCGGGCAGAGTTCCGCTACCAACCGCGGCAGTCGCGCTCGAACTTCCTTCAGAACTTCATCCGCGATGAGCGGCGTTGGCGGGCCCGGACCGGGTATTTCGTACCGTACCAGAACACGGAGATTGAGCGCATCGCGCCTGCTCACCGACGTGTTCGGTACGTCAGTCTCCCAGACTGGTGGTCCTCCTTGGAGGCGTGCTGGGGTGGCTTCGTTGAGCTGCCCCCAGTATTCACCTATGTAGGGTCGTCGTTCTTGAACGATCCCCAGTCGGGGTGGTGGTCCGTCGTGGTAAGCGAATGGGCCGTCCGCACTGCGGCTTTTATCCTCGCTGAGGCGTACGACCAATACCGATTGTGGTACGTGCCACCGCGTGTGCGGGCTGCGATCCGTCGTTTGGACATACGCATCCCCCTCGGGGGCGAGGCGAACGAAGAAGAGATGCTGGGCCTCCTCGACTTTGTGGAGGGGGTCCAGTGGGATGAGGTCCCTCTGGAGAACTCCCAACGCATTCAACCGCGTCGCGGGTCTGGCCCCGGACTCGGGAGGAATACCGCGCTAGCGGGGGATTTCGTCTACTTCGACCCCTGGGAGTACCACGAGATCAGCCGCGAGGAAGCGGAAGCCAACCGGCATGCGCCGCGTGAAGTCCCGGCCGACCACCCGCGAGGGTATGTCGACTCGAGCGACTATTACCGCGACTATGCGGATGGTGACCCGATGGTCGACAACGAACCGGAGGATCCGGGTTACGCTCCGATGGAGGATGACTGGTCCGGCGAGGCCGGTGAGGAGTCCGTTGAATACGGTGGTGCGGCTCCATCCGGGGCTGCTGATGCAGTGCGAACGGATTCCTATCCGACTCCATCGGTGGCGGGCCCGTCCGCAACCGTCGCTGGCGCGGAGCGGGGCGAAGTCATCGCGCGCTTCCTTCGGGAGGTGGGGCTTCGCCCTTCCGAGATCTCGGGTGATGTGGCCGCCATGCGGGATGCCTTAGCCAACCGCCTGGGCGGGGGTCCACCTCGTGCGGAGGAATGACCGGAGCTTCCAATAGAATGTAGGGCGGCGCCCCTAGGGCGCCCTTGCCAGTAGTGAGAAATAAAAAGAAAAGGGTCGCCTTGCCGACGCGCTTTTACAAGTCCACTTCTTTCTTTCCGGGGTACCGGCCTTCAACCGGGGTTCCGGCGTTGCAGGGAACCAGCCTAGCTGGGAGTTCCGTGTTTAACGGTGGGCGCTTCGCGCGCGGACCAGGTAACTGGCACGACCACCAACGACGTTGGGATAGCGTGAGCGGTTGCTTCCTTCCCCGCGTTGGGGCATGGACGGAGATGGCGCGTGGCGCCATCATCCATTCCATTCCGTGTTCACGGTTTATCCCTCTTGGGCGTGTACCAGCGTGGCTGGGAGTGCGGTCCCCGCAAAGCGGTGGTATCGCATTACCGCAGAGCGCGGGAGGTGCTCGATGGGCTCCGGAGTGTCACACTCCGGCCCGTATCCGTACCAGCGGGTCCGGTACTGGAGCACCCCGTGCCCATCGTAGCTATGTCCGACGATTCGGTCGAAGACGTACTCCTGCACGTAAACTTGCCGGCCTTGCCGGGTGGTGGTGACCCAAGCCTCAGCGCCGCGTGGTGCTGGGCTCGTCGTCGCCTGTTCCGGGTCACCCGGTCTGTCATTCCGCTCTGCGGTTGTTGCCGGGTTGCCGGGGCTGCCGTACCGCTTCGCGGAAGTTGCCGGCGCGGCCGGGTAGTTTTTCCGCTGGGCGGTAGGGGCTTCCCTGAAGTCCGCCCTTACCGCGAGTTTGCGGGGGTCCTTCCGTCTTGGTGACGGTTCGCCGGAGGCCTCCGCTTGTAATGCGGCATGCGGCGTTCCCATTGGTGGGCAGTTTCCGCTGTGCGGTGCGCCGTGGGCGGTGAGTGGTTCACCGTCCCGGCGATCCGCCTCCGCGGGGTGACTGTCAGCCAATGACCGGGATGCCGGGTGCCCATTGGTCCGATCTCCCGCCCGGGTCACGTGACCTTGAGGACGGGTGGTCGGGCCGTCGCGGACGGTTGGCTCCGATTGTTCGGCAAGGGAGGCGGTTTTCGACTTGTCGTTGCGCCCCTTTTCCCCCATGGGGTTCGTACCGTTCTCAACGGAGTGGCTCGCTAGACCTGCTTGCGCAGCGCCTACTGGAGTACCAGTATCGACCGAAACGCTCGGTGTGCGACCACGAATGTGCGGGGAGCCCTTAGTTACTTCCACGCGATGCGGAGCGTCCGTAGGGTCTCGCTTCCCGGCTTCGGGTCTTCGAGCGCTTCGGTTCCCCTTTCGGGGTTGCGTGGCGGTCCGATTGACCGCCGCGTCCCGTGGGAGCGGAGTAACGTCCGGCGACGATGCCGGATGCCCGCTCGGGGGCCTTGCCCGGGGTGTCCGGTTAAACTTCTGTTGCGACGGCGATGCTTCCGCGATTGAGCGGGTCCCCTCTCCCTCCTAAGACGGAGCGACGGGTGATGGTGGGCTAACCGCATGGCGGATATAAATACCGCTGCGCGGCGCCCGTAAGGGTAGCTGGCCGCGAGGGCCATGTGTTTCCGGCATTGCCGGTGGTTCCGATAAAGTCGGTGTATCGGAGAGACCCCGTGAGGGGTGCGGTACCACGGCGGGGCTTCTTAGCCATGGTGCCACGGGTACGGGTGTTTCATTCTCGCGCGCTGCGAGTAGCTCATCCATTTCCATGGTGTCTTTCCCGGTTTCGGGCCAATCTGACTCCGTCGGTGTTTCCCTTTCCAAGGTAAAGCACGGGATCTCGTCGACCTCTGGGTCGGCAAGTGCTTCATCTGTCGTAGGTAATCGAGAGAGGGCGTCTGCTTGGGTGTTCTGGACACCCTTTTTGTAGACGACCTCGAAGTCGAATTCCGCTAAGCGGAGGCGCCACCGCATTAAGCGGCCAGAAGGATCTGCGATGTTCAGCAGCCACCTCAACGAGGCATGGTCCGTGTATACGGTGAAATGAACGCCCATGAGGTATGGGCGCAGAGTGGATAGCGCCCAGACCACTGCGAGACACTCCTTCTCGGAGACCGAGTAGTTGCGCTCGTGGACGTTCAGCGTGCGGGACCAATAGCCAATTGGTTTGCGTTCCCCCTCGGGGGTGGTTTGGAACAGTGCGCAGCCCACCTGGTGGTCGCTGGCGTCGGTGTCGATGGAGTAGGGAAGCCCAGGTTTGGGCAAGGATAGGATGGGAGCTGTCGTAACTGCCTTAATCGAGCAGCGAAAAGATTCCGACTGATCGGTGGTAAATGGCGCGAGCTTCGGTGGCTGGCCCTTTCGCAGTAGCGCGTTTAGCGGAGCGGCGATATCCGAGAAACTCGGTATAAACCGTCGATAGACGTTGACCAGACCTAAAAAGGATCGTAGCTCCGTTTGAGTACGGGGCTCCTTCGCCTCGGCGAGGGACTTGATACGAACTTGTTCGATCATTAACCGTCCTGGACGGATGACGTGCCCGAGATACTTCACCGTGTCGGTGAAGAACTCGCACTTCCTCAACTTGAGGGTTATTCCTGCGTCTCGCAGTACGGTCATCACGTCCCGCACGTGGGTCAGGTGATCGTCCAGGTTTCTGGAAAAGACAATGATGTTGTCCAAGTAGACAAGGCACGTGCGCCACTTGAAACGCGACATCAGTATGTCTATTGCCCTTTGAAAGGTGGCCGGTGCATTTGCTAAACCAAACGGCATCCGCTTGAAGCGGTAGGAACCCGAGTGGCAAAGAAACGCGGTTTTGTCTCGGTCCTCTTCCCGGACTGGGACTTGCCAGTAGCCCCAGTTAGCATCCAGAGCCGTAAACACGGTAGCGTCCCCGAGCGAGTCTATACCCTCGTCCATGCGCGGGATCGGGTAGGTGTCCCTCACGGTGACGGCATTGAGGCGGTGGTAGTCAACGCAAAACCGCCACGTGCCGTCAGCCTTGAGGGCCAGCACCACTGGTGAAGCCCAAGGAGATTGGGCGGGCTCGATGACTCCAGCACGGAGCATCTTGTCCACCTGAAATTCTTCCTCCTCCCGAGCTTTCGGTCCCGCCCTGTAAGGGGGTTGTGCAACCGGACGTGCGTCCGGTAGCAAGTCTATCCGATGTTCGGTTGTATTGATCTCACCCAGTGAGCCGTCCCACATTGTGGTAAACTCGCGTAGCATTCCGCGTAAGCGGTCCCGGTGTGAGACCGGTACATGACTCAGGTCCAGGTCCTCGAGGGCCTTGATCGGGTCTATCTTATCGTAGCTCGTAGGCTGTGCCCTGGTGTCAGGTGTGGGAACCGACGAGGTCGGAAATGCATCCGTCTTGACGGTTTTATCGAGCGCCAACTGCTGTGCCTCCCCGGAGGTTTCTGCACCGGGCAGCCGTCACCTTTGTAGGGAGCATCGCGAGCGGGTGCGGCGTCACAGACCCAATGACTTGGTTCTTTGCCAGCGTCTGGGGAGCCTTTCCCAGATTGGCAACCAACACCCTGAAAGGGGAATTCGGCGTGACTTGCACGATTCCGTTCGCAACGGTTAACTGAAATTTCTCGTACAACGAGGGCAAGGGCTGAACAACCCGAAGACCGTGTTGACGGGAATTGACTGAAACCATAACCTGGCTCTCCGGGGGTATGGTTACTGACGAGGCAACGCGTAGCTTCGTAGAATCCCGGTTCGCCGGTGTGGGTTCCTGCGCAGCAGGTAGAGGAACGTGTTTCCTCGATGCCCGCTTCAGCGGTTGACGAACAATGGGGACGGTCGATCCGTCCTCAAGTTCCACCTGCTTAAGGTGTGGGCGGATGGCGTCGACAAACCTGTCGCAGTAGTCACATCCCAGTATAACTGGCGCGGCCAGCGAGCGGGACACAATAAAAGTTAGTTGAACCACCATCCGCCCTAGCCTGACGACCAGGTCGATCACACCAGCCGTTTTCAACGGGTTGTTATTGGCGTCCGACACGTCGGGTACCGTTTCAGAACGGATGAGTGACCGCAATGGCGGGGGTAAAACCGATTCCACAATAAAGTTCGGCCCAGCACCTGTATCCAGGACAGTGAGGTGTCTCACCATAAACTGCGTGTGCAGACCAAGGTCAGCGTAAACCTTGTAGTTACGCTTGGCCATTACCAAGACTCTATCCGGGATCCGGTTATTTCTAATCCGTATCCACGGTCGACGCAAAACACCGAGGTGTTTAGAGTCCGCGTCTGCGGTGTCCTTCCTTGTCAGGATTTTCACCGGGGAGCGAGGCATCGGCGCCTCGGGCGTCGTCAGCCTCAACTCTGAGGACGCCTCTCCCGAAGGGGAGACTCCCTCTATTCTTTTCCCTGTACAGGGTCCTGGTCGGGCGAAGGCCCGACTTCCTCGGCAACGAGTGCATGATTCCGTTGCACGGTAGCTACCGCAGGAGCGGGTTGAGATCCACCAGCGTGGTTTGGCGCTGGTGCGGCGCATGCCGGCTGAGCCGGTTTGTACCGAGAATTCGGAGTGTGAGCCAATGCGTTGGGGAAGTCCGTCTTCGCGCGGAGATATGACGTGAGTGGCACGGAGCCCTTCTCCTGCGGGGAGAGGGCTTCGTAATTATCCACCACTCGCACCATATCGCGTAGCGATAAAAGGCATTGCGGGGAGGTGTGCCCGCGCTCGTAGCACAAGTGGCACACCAACGTCACTTCCGCGTTTCGCGGTACGGCATTCCGAGCATCGGTGTATCTTCCGGGTTCCCGGTTTCCAACCCACCCAGGGCGCTGACTTCGTGTCATTCCGTTCGAGTACGCCATACGGGGGGCTGGAGTGCGGCGGTCATTAAGATAAAAGACCTTCCCGTTCTCCGTGTCCCTTGCGGTTGAGTCAACCGAGTCATCCGTCGTAGACGGTAATTCCGTTGTCGGAATAGATAAACTATCGTGATGGATGACATTCATATGGTCATAACCCTGTTTGGGGATGCCATCCGTCGCAAATGACGGTGAAGAACAGTCCGACTCAAGCAGCAATGCCTTAGCGGCCTTCGACCGGGTTCCCGGACTGCGTGCACGTAGTGCATCTCCCTCTGCGCGGGCAAACTGTACGAGTTCAAGGTAGGTCACCTTCGGCTCTTGTTCCCTGTAACGGGCGACAAGAGTCTTGATGGCTGGATCCAAGCCATCAATGAACATCGTACAGCGTTCCCCAGCGGGGTATACATTACCACAACGGTGGAAAGCCTTATTCAGCCGTACCGAGTAATCAGTCTCGAGCTCGCCGGAGCGTTGTCGAGTGTCTCGCAAAGCGAGTATCGCCGCTTGTATCGCGGAGTTGGTTGCGTAGTAACGCAGGAGGTACTGCACGGCCTCGGGCCAGCAGGTCACACCTCCTCCGAAGGTTCGCGACGAGCCCCGAACCGACAAAAACTGATCTTCAGCGACACCCCGTAGAAAGTAGGGTAGCGCCAAGTAGGCTTGTCCTTCGTTCATTCCGAGTATATCGGCTTCCGCTACAAAGCGGTGTAGGAAATCCAAGACCAGAATTGGATCATCCCCAGTAAACAACTGGTTACGAAGTGAAAGCTGCATCCGCTTGATGCAGTCTTTCACTTTACCCGTGTCACGCGGTGTCCGACCTAAAGAGGAATATTCTAGCCGGTAATACCGGTAGGACAGGAGTGTCCTGTACAGAGGGTTGGTGGGCTTCAAGGGTTTGAGGCCCGGAGGTCGCCGACCCTTGGGGCGCGACCGGATGGCCCCGTAGGTGGCAGAGGACCGCTTTGAGCGGAAAGAGCGCCCATAACGGTCCTGTGGGTCATCGCTCACCGACGAATCGGAACTCTCCGAGTCACTCGGTTTACCGTCCGACTCAGATGATGAGTCGGACGGGTGTCCGTGCTTACGGTTAGAATCCCGGTTCTTCCGGCTCTTCCGGTTCCGCGACTGGGTCTCTCTATGAGAGACAACCGGTCTAGCCGCGTTCGCGGGCGAGGTTAACGTCTTCTCGACCGACTCAAGTCGGCTTCGGAGACGCTTGAAGCGATTCTACATACCTTCTGCGAAGGAAGACGGAGCGCCAGAACACTCGAGTAGTGTATTGACGTCCGACCGCAATACGCGGATATCCTCGGCTAACTCACTTGTAGGGGGGTTAGCGAGGCTTCCTCGTAAAGAGGTGAATTCCCTCGAGAGGGTATTGTGAGCAGCCCGCAGGGAGCGGAGCTGCTCTTCCAAGCATACAACCCGCGCTTGGTCGACCAACCGCGGAGGCGGAGAAACCACCGTTGCGACGGTCGTTAACCCGGAATCGGGCTGCGGGTCTTCAGTGCCGGTGACCGGTATCTCCCGGGAAGCCGGTGTTGGAGCCAGGGCCTGCGGAACACCAGTGCCCCTGGCATTACCGCTCTGGCAGGAACGGCTGCGTGTTGCAGGAGGCTCCATGCTAGGCGGTTTCCTTGGCCTTGGCCACACCGTCTCGACGGAAGAATAGAAAGCAAACCGGTGAGACCGGAGAAAACCCGTTAAACGGAAAACAACCTCAGAGAGGACACAAGCGGTCTTGACTTCTAAGTCGGGAGACCAATTTGTAGGACAATGCCCCCAAGGGGGAAAACCCACGAAGACGTCCGGATCTTCCTCTCACGAGGTAACCGGCGCGGTAGAGCCCTCCCAGGGATCGGCGCGCAATGCCGGGTGTAAGCCGGAGCCGAACCGTCGCGACGGGCGCAGGGAGGCAGAAAGAAGCCGAGGGTTTCCGCTGAAGCGGTGCTTGCGTATCCTCTGAGGAGGCAAAACCCACGAGAGTGGCGAGCGCGACAGGTGTCAGTGCGAGCCGCAAGAGCGGGAATTGCCCAATGAAGGGGAGGAAAAGGGAAGGAAAATGGGAACGGAGGCAAGAGGGCGAGGTTGACCACGAGTCGCAAGAGGGGACTCGGGAATAGCCCGCACTGCCGGGTGTAGCAAACCGTATACACGGGCGGAACCACGAAAGTGGGAATAGATACCCAACACACGAAGGCTGCTTGAACGTCCAAGGGGGTTGGGAAGCCGTGCACCACGGGAAATCCCTCCGTAAGGAGTTGTATATCCGCGCAGGCGGTTCGACCCAGAGCCAAGATCTGGAAGACCAAGATCACCCTTGTTGGGGAGACTTTACTGGACCGGCGGCCGCGAGGCCGGCGGCCTAAGTACTGTAGTCACCGTAGAATATAATAAACAAAGTCTATCCTAAATAGCTAAATGTCCGTCTAACAAAGGGGCCAATCTGGCGGCCACGTGTCGCGCGGGCGCTGCGGCCACGTGTATGGAACCCGGTCCCGCCGGTGCATCACCGGCGTTCCGGCCATCTCCGTGAAACGGATCACTCCTACTCATAACGAGGTTGCACGCCGGAGGCTCCGGAAAAAACTTAAGTCCCCAAAAACCTCCCTAGAAGACGTTGCTCTTCAAAGAAGTTTCGTGTAGAAGCTGGGATTCTCACAGTCTTCAGAACTACGGCGATGGTTCTTCTAGCCACAATCATAACAGGAACCGGCATCTTCCGGCTATCTCTGTTTCTGCTTGGTCTTTGCTTTGCTCGTCCCACCCTTTCCCTTCAGGTTGTGTAGAGGAGAAGCAAAGCCAGAAGAAGATCGAACGTCGTCGGTGTCGGTTCCAAGAATCTTCTGTTACGCGGCCATAGCTTGTTTTACTCAATGTTCAGCACGTTTCTCAACACGTTGAGAGACCATGTTATCGATTTCAGACTTGTAATAAGTCTTACCTGTGCTCGTCGACGACGAAGTCAGGTTCCGAATGACCGTCACAGGTTCATAAAGGTTGAGTTTACAACGAGTAACCGTCGAGAAAATCTCAGTCTCCGCGCTGCCAAAGTCCTTCTTTTCAAAGACATAGCGCTCAAGTTTGGAGCTTTCCTCCAACAACACAGATACTCCGTTTGTGAGCGCAAGGGCTTTGTTACTAACGGTGGCCGCGTTATCGGAAGACGTAAAACGCGTTTTTTCCTGCTGAAGTAAGGCTTTCAGGACAGCGAACATCTTCAAAGTGTCGGAGAGAGATTCTTTTGTGATCGAAATCGTATTTTGAATCTTCAACGTTTTCTTTGCTTTTACAAAGGCAACCAGATGCAAATTTGCGTTCTTAAAAGTCTTTTCCCTGTGTATGGCATTGTTGAGGAGGGTGACTGCAAACAATTCTCCAACTTGAGATGAAACTGAAATACCGACGTTTGTTAAATGCTCTGCTGCAAGTCCACGAAAAATATATGCGAATGAGTTCAAGTTATCGGTCCAAAGGCGACGACAGAACGTAAAGTCATTGAAGGATGAGATAAGTCTTTTAACCACTTCGATCGGTTAGTCAAGGGCTTTAAGCTTGAAAGTTTTCAGAACAGCTTCGATTTGATTTCCCTGCTTATAATTGATCTGTTTTTTCTTCTGAGCTTCTTCGACGATTAAGTTTTTCTCAATAGGCAGACAACCTTTTACGTGTCGGGCAAGCGTAGCAAAGACTGTTTTGTACAGTCCGTTTGAGCCTTGACGGGAAGCAGTTTGGATAATATTCACCCATCGTGAAACGTCACGGCTATAGTCTTGCAAATCTCTTGCGGGATTGAATAGCGGAGAGTCGGTAGGAGCAAAACGTTTTGTATAGCCTTGGGCTTGGCTCACAGCTGTTGGACCGTGGGACATCGTCGCAGAGCGCAGGGCAAAAGGACAGGGCAGAATTCTCAGCGATCAGGGAACCGTTATCTTCGTGTGTTTCTGTCCCCCGTACTCGCCGCGAGCTGGCGAGCGCGTTCTGGAGTTTTATTGTAGGCTCAAAGAACACTGCCGCTGCGATCTTCGCTAGTAAGGTATGTAAGTTGGTGGCGTACGTCAGCCTTTCAACACATTTACTCGAAGCGGCACGCGTTTAACTCGTGCGTTTTACACGCCTTACATGACGAACAGCTCTTGTCGAGTTCGTTGCACACAGATCATGACTAAATTCTCACTTTGCTGACAACAGACAGAATCCTGCGCAACTGTAAATAATGTCAAACTTTTAATGAAGTCCTGCTCACGAGTAAAAAATATCCTCTTTCGTACGCTCTCTATTGAGCAGATTGTGCTCGATATCAGCGATATTGAGAGGACCCTGCATGATAATAACGGTCATATAAGAAAAAAAATTAAGCAGCGCATTTTAGTTATGTTTTATTCTAAAAAGTTATAGTTTCTTTAAAAGTGGCCCATGTTTTGGTACATTGTGATACCAGTAGGATATTCTAAATGGCTCATTTCTTCATCTTTCAATGACTGTGTGATCCGACTTCCTCACTTGGAAAGTGTTGCTTCCCTCCCAAGTAGAAAGTTTGACATTGTCTCCTTCGCGGACCATGCTGAAATCGTTTGGATCTCTTGATCGAGGAAAAAAGACGATCCATATTTCTTCAGACGTTTCCCGCAGGCTTCTGACCACAATCCTTTTATGTCCATTAAACTCCTCGACTCGAAAGCTCACTTCGTTTCCAAGAGCCAAAACATGCACATCAAGCACTTGTCCATTGGCAGAAGCGAGAACAATCTTACACTGATTTCCATTGCATTGAGATATCTTTCTCTCAACCTTCACCTCATCGTCTAGTATCAAATAGGACTCAAAAGTATGTGTACCCGGTCCTGCCGACACACTGTCGACTAGTACTCCGTATCCAATATCTTCATTACGTGATTTAACAGTGATCACTGAACGAATTAGGTGTTCAACGTGTTGTTCGCGATAGTGTCTCCTCCATTCATTCATGCCAAATGCCGCCAAATCGGGATTCCCGTTCATAGTCATGTTCCGGCTAAATCCAATTTCGGAAGCATCATCTTCCATGGGCCATCCCAAATTCCATGGGTTATTTTCCTCTGCATCAGGAAATGAGTATTTCTTCTCGTAGGTAGAGCCGTCAGGTCTGTACTCTAAAACGTCAGCAGTACCAATGCTCGGTCCTTGCCACGCCTGAGCCCACTGGATATTATATGTGTATGTTAGATCAGCTGAAGCAATAGAAGCGGACGGCGAATCCACAACCTTGAGGATTGTTACAGAAGGAGCTTTGACAGCTTGTGCGAGACCATCGATGTGCAAGAGACTGTGCTTTCGGGAATCAATATTTTCCTTCCAAGGCAGGTCATCGATCCATCTTTGTTTCATGGCAGAGAATGTGATTATACCTCTGTCAGCATTATCATGTCCGAGGTAGAACGAATCCGGTCGTGCATCGAAATGCATATAAGATGACATCTGAGAGTAAGTTGATCGTACGATTATAAGGCCTCTCCTAGTCGATACATATGCCAATGGAAAGTGTTTCTTTGCGTCTTCCGACAAGGATTCAGGAGCATCTGCCACAAGCGAGAGGTCTTGCTTGTGTTCATCGCCAAAAATAACCAATTGCGTCATTGTTTGGGTCCACCAAATGCGACAGTTTCCATCGTTTGTAAAGTTCTTCCCGAAGCGCTGAGCCCAGAGCATGCGAGGTAGGCTGCCGTCAGGATACGTATAGCGTAGCAGTCCCACGTATGCAGGATAGCCTTGTCCACCTCCGCTGGAATGACCAAGAAGAGGAGCGCACTGCCAGGGCTCAAACATCTGCGCCACATTGTGTATGATGTTTCTGAATCGCGGGGTATTCAAAAGGTTGTGGCCTCTTCTGTGAGCCGCCAGAAATGCAAGAGAACCCTCTCTAAACGCTGTGTGGTATGTGTATCCGTCTTCAAAAGTTGAGCCATCTGGATACACCGAGTGAGTCATGTACGCATTGATCAGAGCTTCAAACTTGCGATTCATCTTATGATTAAAGCCTACCGAATCATTTTCAGACAGTACATGTTGTGCGTATGGCACAAATCCAGATTCACCTTCAATTGCAAGGTTTGTGATGTACAAGTTGGAATGATACATTCCCCAATTACTTACGATTCGATGCGGATGCGTTTCTGCATCTGGATACTTGGCAGTGTTTTGATCTACCACGCCCCAGGTCCATCGTTTCATTACAAGAAGAGCAAGAGCGGAACGCACTACTCGGCGTTGACTTTCAGACAATCTATCGTGCAAAACATCATAAGCAAGAGCGAGAGTGGAACCTGCAGTGTACCAGTCGTTGCTAACTTCCCAGATCAAATCTGGGTTCCAGAGATAGGACTTTTCTACGTCATGCTGAGTGGTGGAACAAGAAGGGCTGCAATGGTACGTACGGTGCGCCATGAGAACCTTGGCCCAAGCTACAGTAGCATGAATACAAGTATCCATAATTGTAGCGTTAAGAAAATGCTTATGCGATGGAACTTTCTCTGCAACCTGAGCCCAGAATGCACAGAGGAAGAGCGAGTGAGCGTCGGCCTCTGTCATTAGCTTTAAATGATCTGCAAGAGGTTTTAAAGAACGTCTGTACTGTTCATATTCCGATGGAGACGAAAATTGAGCTGGGCTTCTGGCATTGAACACATCTGTACGACGCAGACGTTCAAGCTGAGCCAGTGTGTGGACTATAGTGGCATTCGGGCCATGCTTGACAGTGAGCGCAATGAGGGAAGAGGACCATGTGTGTGGTGCGTTGAAGTTATCAGGATCAGAATGGCGATCAAGAAGTGCGCTCCACTCTTGGCTGCTCGTTAAAATTCGAGGGTGGACATTTGGGGGTGGGACTTGGGACGGAAGTGCAAGTGTGCTACGGATAGAGCCGATGACTGATGGGTGGACTGGGTTTTCAAGAGTGAAGTAGCGTGCGCTACCAGTGATATTAGAAAGATAAAAACGGGTAGAGGGGATGGGATAAGGACGTGAAGGAGCTGGGGACGGGATGGGAACCGATTGAGATAAGTGAAGGACGGAAGCGAAGGCGAGCACAAGTAAAAATAAGCGCATGATGTACAAGAAAGAGTGTGCGATAACAGCAGGCTACGTATTAAGTCAAAGTTGGGGGAGGATATGAAGAACATGGCGCGTTAAAAGGGCTCATATAAGACGAAGGGAGAGACTCTGCTGTCGAGCACGACGGGGTTCCGAAGAAGACCATCTCCCGAAGCGGAGCATCTCTCGAAGCGGAGCATCCCTCGAAGCGGAACATCTCTCGAAGTGGAGCGCCTCCCAAAGAGGAGCATCTGCCGAACAGGGGCATCTGCCGAGGAAGAAACATGATGATTCGCTTCGAGCTGATGTTCAATCTGGAATGAACGCTGCCGGCTGAGCGGACTTGTCTTATTTGGCGCGATTTGGGTGGGACGCAACGGACGTGGGACGTGGTTGGGGCCGTGTGCGTGAAATGCAACATGGTGCCACGTGTTCAATATTGATTGGCTATATTTGCTGCTACTTTCAGCTCGCGTAAGCGCATCTCTGCACCACGACATTGTGGCACCACGACGCATCGTCGCGTTTTTCGGCTCGTGTACAAGCCGAAGGGGTTTCTTCACTTTTGTTTGTTGAGAAGATGAAGACCCAGGTTGATAAGTTAAAGTAGTACGGTGAATGCGATAGGCTTCAAAACTGTTGTTCAGTGGTGTAGAAAGGTCTTGACTTGGTGTGCCTGCCGCTAAGCCGGAAAGAAAATAGCGCAGAAGCAACTGCATGTTTATCATAGCGTGGCACAATGCCACAAAGCTGCGAAGCAGTCAAAACACGTTACCCTGCTCGCCACTGCTTTCGCCACCAGCAAGCATAGAAGCCAGCGAAGGCGGCGCAATGCGCGACATGGCGCTCTCAACAATCTGGCGCTCGTGAACCGCCTCGGCGCGGCGGCCTCTTTCGGCGTCGTTGTCGTCGGCGGTAGTGCTACCCAGCATGTCCAAGCTGAGCGAGATGTGAGAGGTACTTGCGCCAGGCGCACCGTTCACAGAAGAATTACGCGAGTGAGAACTGGTGGACGGCGTTGAGACGCGTTCCGAGTCGACGGGCGGAAGATTGGCATACGGGTCCATCATGCGTGTGAGGAACGACGGCTGCGGCAGCTGCGAATCCACGTGCTGATGTCGCGCGTGGCCGGCCGTTTGCGGCAGCGCTACGGACTGCTCGGAGCCCATAGTGAGGGTTGCTGCTGACGCGCGGAGATGGGCGCGGCGGGCCTGGGGTGGGGGGGAGGAGGTGAGAATGTTTGGAAGCTCTAACGGTAGCAATGCAAGCTTTAATTGATGCGCGCGTGTGCAACGGTATTTGATGACGCGTGCAATGACGCCAAGCAAAGCGGTAGATTCGGCATATTGCGGCCGCGGCCGAATATTTTAGGTGGCATGCGTGCGTATTTGGCGCTTGGTGGCGTATGAAAGCGGGGACGCGCGACGCAGGTTGCAGCCGTGTGTGTGGCGCGTTTGCATGATGGGCGATGAACGGTCGTAGGGCGTGGCTCGCGAAGACGGCGGCGGGTCAGCGCGCCTTCCAAATGCCCGGAAGGCGACCCTCACTGGCCAGTTTGCGGAACATGTTTCGCGACAGACGCGTCTGCGAGTCGACGGCTCGGGGGCGTCCTGTGAGCACGCAGCGCATCCTGATGCGTGTGGCGCTTGTGTTGGAGTCCATTTGGGAGAGGCGGCTCTGAGCGGCTTGTCGGATCGAAGAAGGCAGTCGTGATGACATGATGATGGACTTGTACACTAAACGCGGCACTTCTGACTTGGCGAATAGTTGACGGCGCACTTGATCCATGTGCATCTTTCCCATTGTGCCGAAACGTCGCGCGCGCAACGGTGCCCGAGTGCGAATGTACTTGTCCGCAAAGAGATGCGCGCCACTTCTTGTGCACCGGACGCAGCAGTGCACGCATGGAGTTGCAAAATGCTCAAGCTGACTTGCAACTGAATAGCTGCCGGTTAAAGCTTCGCAAAAAGCAGCAAGCAAAATTGAGGTCGTAGCTCGTGCCGGGAATTGAACCCGGATCCCCTCGGTGACAGCGAGATATACCTCGGCTAATCTTAACCATTATACGACACGAACGTGACTTGCTTGCTGTGGAAGTTTTCCTATTCTGATTTTATACCTACGATTCAATACGGCCCACTCCTTCGCACCGACCCCCCTCTACCGACCTCGCCAATGCGCGAGCGTGCTCCTCTCACCTTACGGTGTACAATACAATCGCATCCCTATGCATTCGTAAACAGCTTTGCGTCAATTTTGCGCCAGACTCACCTCAATGCAGCGGCCAAGTGTTCTGTGGCATTCGGCCGTACTACGGCACCGCAATGCGCTGACCCTTGCATCACCGCCAACATGATGTTGCACCGCACCCTCGCCATCAGATAATTCGTCCGCCCCCACAGCAACCACTTTGATTTTGTTCCAAAGGCCCATGTACAGACCGCCCATGCCCTTGCTCCACCTCAGCACTCCCCATGCGACCCATGCTTCCAAAGTATTCTAATTTGTCAAATTCGGTGCTCCCTTCGGCGCGCCCATGGACAATGAGCGAGCACCAGCTCCATAGACACGGAAACCAATGGACAACGATGAAGAGCTACCGATAGAGCCTATCTTAAAGGATGGCGACGTCAGCCGCCATTCCTCGTCCCCGGTACAGCCTGTTCAGGGTGCACCCCAGCACGCTGATGTCGTTACGCCTTACACCTTCAATTCTGTTTCAAAGTATACCGTTAAGGAACTCGTCTTCAAACCGGATTGTTTTGAGGTGCTTGACGACTCTAAAAATGGTGTCTACACCATCAAGGGAAAAGCTATCGACCGCAGCGGCACCAAAACATTGTTCGCCAAAGATTCAGATGATCGTCTATTCAAAATGACTGAAAACCTCAACACCTTTCTTCAGGTCATGTACATGTTTGACTTTCGCACAAAGTCGGTGTACACGATGAGGAAGAAAGGGGTTTTCCCCGGCTTCGGACGCGGCACTGTATTTGTATGGAAAGGAAAGGGAACAGATGGTTCGCCTTTCATTCGCATGACCACGAGTGGCGGGCGTTCCATGATTACTATTGTTGATATCGAGACGGGAAAGCAAATCGCCACTATGAAACGTAGTATGCTCGGTCCGAGACGTTTCTTAACTGGGGCTGATTTTTACCGCGTGTCAATTAGTCCTGGCTTTGATGTTCCTTTTGTACTGATGCTTTGTGTGTGTGCTGATGAACAATACACCGATTTCAACCGATGACTGCCACAAGGCATGACACGTGTTTTGCTCCATTCATCCTATGTAAAGTCATAACAATTCTGACTACCTCCATTGTTTGGCACACGACCGCACCTTGACCTTCTCCAACTGCGCCTTCGCCATTGATCCTGGATATTGCGTTTCATCGACGAACAGTCTGTAGCACCGCTTCCATGACCTAACTCTTGGATCAGTGTGCTTCCATCTTTACAAGAGCTTTTCGAAAGCCCTCGCACGCATTCCTTACGACGTTTTCAAGCACATGACCCGGGAGATGGAGAAATGCACGCACTAAATCCGCTCCCTGTACACATTGGCGTGAACTTTCGCACCAAAACAAAAGGAACTGGATGACAATGCATCCGTGGCAGCATGTTATGCAAATCGTACGCTTTGACAAATACAGTGAGCTTGACGTAGAATAGGATCATGGCACGGCCAACGCTGCACTTTTTTTTCAGGGGGAGCTCATCGTAATGCGGCCGGAAGGGTGGAAACAATTCGATAGAAAGGAGATTGCTGCATCGAGCAACAATCACATCACGCAATTGTCCAGATTACGCTCGCCATCCGATGCAATATCAAAACTCAAATGCAATCCAATGGAAATCTTTTACATAGAGTGAAATCCTTACCTCCATCCCCCACTCTTGCAAAGCTTTTGTTCTAACTATAGACCTTAACGGGTGCACCCAATGTACCTGTGTGGACACTGACCCCTAATCCATGCCCATCGCTCAAGGTGGCTCGTCCATTCCGACGAGTATATCCTCCCTCGGCCGTGACTACTTCATGCATCTGACTGCAGTCCCACGTAGCTCTATGATACGGCAGTGGGGTTGCCATAGCCAAGTGAACGGCAGCCGTGTCCGAAATTTGAGAACCACCAGTGTCCTCAATATTTAACTGAATTCCATGCCAAACACAAAAATCCCGCATCCTCCTCGCTTTTGTCAGACCACCAACCCGACCTATCTTGAGTCCTATGGCCTGCGTCAGATTGTATTTATAAGCCACTGATAGGTCTTCCAAACTCTGGACGCTCTCATCTACGATCATCGGATGCGACGTTAACGTCCGCACATGACGCATCTGATCAATTGTCTCGCAGGGTTGCTCGAAGTAAATTCGTTTGTCTTCCACGGAATTCATCACTTGGATCGCCTCGCCCGGCAGCCAGGCTCGGTTAACGTCAAATGTGATTCGTTCTCCTTGTTGTAGATTATCTGATATTTTCCGTATTCTCTCGATATCCCCGTCAATGTCACTTCCCCCGATTTTGCAGGTGAAAAACTTATAGCCTCGATTCCTATATGAACTAATATTTTCACACATACTTTGGGGAGTAGCTGTAGAGATACTTGCCTGAAGCATCACAGACTCTTGGAATTTTCCACCAAGTAGAGCGAACAGTGGCAAGCGTGCATGCTTCCCAAGAATATCCCAGCAAGCCATATCCAACGCAGACTTGATGTACTCATGTCCGGGAAGTGTTACATCCATCAGGTGGTTAATCTTATCAAGGTAAAGAGGATTTTCCCCAAGAAGGACGGGACAAATTTCATCGAAACCGGCACGAATACCCTTAGCAAAGGCAGGAAGATAGGATACACCCCATGGACAACTTTCTCCCCATCCCTCAAGCCCGGAGTCTGATTGAATACACACGATTGTTGAGTCCAATCCGGTGAATTCGAGGCGACCGCCAGAGAGATAGTAAGGCTTTGTGAGTGGTAAGTCCTGCTGGAAGACGCTAATTTTTGAGATCTTCATTGACTGAAATCCCTAGAGAAATACTGGGTGAACAATATCAAACGCGCTGTGAGGAAGTACGGATTTAATCAACCATTTGATCACCAGACATTATCTGTGGTTTATATAGCATTACCGAGCACACGGTGGACAAATGGTTCTGGTTGTCGACCAGGGAAAGGTTTACGAAGTTTGCGCACGGAGCCGAGATTTACACACAGAGCGGAGATTCGCACACAGAGCGGAGATTCGCGGCCACGTCGTTCCAACATGAAAAACTCAATGACCGAAAGTTTTTAGCTTATTGTCCAGAAATTCTGCTACGAAGTACTTTCTCCACCTCCGGATAGTTTCGAAGCTTCAATTTGCTCAGGGACACGTATTGGGCCATGCTATCCAAGACATTTTCAAACGCGATCTCGTCAAACTTCTGCAGATTATCAGATGCCCAACAAGTACCCACACTCCACTGTATCATTTTTTCTACCAATTCCTTTTCCAGCCCCATGCCCTCCCCCAACCTTAAAGCTTCGTTGTAAATCGCTTCATTTACGAGCAGTAAATATCCTCCCATGGTTTCTGCAGTTTCCATTTGTTTATCATTGGGCTCAAACGGTGGGGCTTTGTACGACTCCGGCAGCGGAGGGCGAATCCGTCCAAACTTGTCGGAAATGAATCCTTTTGGGTGTTTGTAATCTTTGTTTGTTCCATACTTAGAAGGTGCTGAAAAGTTTGGGATGCGTAGCGCAATGCCGTTATCATCTTCGGTTAATCGAATGACCTGTACATGCCCCTTGTAGACATCGTAAACTTTGGAAGAAGCGAGGTATGCTTCGTTCGTGGCTTCTGTTACAGGCAAGTATTCACCTATCTCTTTTGCCATGGCAACAGTAAGTGACATGTCCTTGATAGCTATTTCCAACGTGCAGGAATCGTCCCAGCTCCCATCGAATAAGAACACAGAAAATTGGTCCGACGCCACGGAGTTCCCTTTACTACGCTTGATAAATTCCCACCACCAATATAACGGGATGCCTGCCTCCTGGATGAGGGCTGTGCACTCTCCAAAAGCCACGACAGCTGTGTAAAACATGTCATTTGTGAGAAGTTTGGCGGATTGCGCCATACCGATCTTTCCCACATAGAAATCAATCTTTCCTGTCACTGCGAAGAATTCCCGTAGTAATTCGTATCCTTCGACGTCACCAGCAGCGAAAAAGCTCATGTTTGTAAAATCTACTCCCATGTGCGAAAGATTGCTTACTGGAGCTTCAACCGAATACACTCTTTTCTTCTTCGCCAAGTCCGCAATATACAATGTATTGTGGTAATCAGTAGTAGAACAATCGACCCAAACCGAGCAAGGTCGCATACCTGCAAGGCACCCATCAGGACCTGTCATGTTTTCAAGCACATGTTCTGGAAGAGGGAGACATGTGCACACGATGTCGGCACCTTCTGCACATTGGCGTGGGGTTTCGCTCCAAACAGCGCCAGATTGAATCACCTCTGTGGCAGTGGGCTTATGTAAATCGTAAACCTTCACGATAAAATGAGCTTCAAGTAGCTTGTGGATCATAGGACGGCCCATATTTCCTGTACCAATAAATGCGACTTTCTTTAAGGGAATGTTCATTTTGATTCGACTGAATGAACTTCGGATTGCGGCTTGAATGCCGCTGATGATGCTGATCTGTAGAAGGGCTCTTCTCTTATTAAAGCTCGACCCACGGAGCAGGGGACAGTTCCAATTACCGTTCGAGTTTGTTCCAGGGTTGAATTCTTCGAACTTCAAGGTGACTGCCACTGTCAGGCTTCTATTTCTATACCTGTAGTGAATGTTTTGTCATACGCATAGTTTTTTTAGCCAACATCTGATATTGGAACGCTTGATTGATTTTTGAACGTCATATCTGTCGTCTGAGAGGCTTGCGTTTTGCCACACGCGTGATTTGTACAATCAAATTACGAGAGGCGTGCGGTGGAATGATGCAAAGTTTAGGGGAGAGCGTCTCCTCGATCTCGATAGAAAACTAGAAAACTCTTCTCCGGAAGTAAATAACTTCGAAAATCTCCAAGACTGTCTCTCGTCCTTGGGACGAAGCAGTGCATTGGCTAAACGTTTATCTGGAAATGTGGCGCCGCTCGCGCCCCGACATTTGTCGCCGGCGTGCGAAACAAAAATAATTACAATACTACAAATTATTTCAATCGAGATCGGCACATCTCGATTGTACATAGCGCAGCGACAAAAGAGGATGTAAGCAACTGAAAACTTCGTGAAAATATCGTGGCCAGATATGCCACGTATCACATCAGTAGCAATCACCCGAAAAATGAACGAAAATTGGTTCCCAATTTTCGTGAGCTGGGCCGATCTCACGGAAACTATTTTGTATGTCCCAACCATGATGACAACCACCTCAATTCCACTTCTCGCACGACCCCAAATGGCTTCCGTTGAGCCTAAATCTCCCACACCTCCCACCCCCGATCCCACTCCTGCTGTCACACCATCTCCAGTTTCTCTGTGTGCTACAACACGGCTTCCTTCTCCTGTCGACCAGAAAAAAAAGCTTAAACACTTTCGTTTCACCGATGTATACGATACCTGTTTACTGAAAGCCGTTTTTGCAGGACACGCCCACCTCCCGGAGTCGGGAAATACAAAGACGCAGTACGAAGCAGTACTGAAGGTCTTCCTCCTTCAGGTTCCTAGCGCAGCTTTTACGCGCTTTCATCCCCCCTTGGCTGAAACTCTCCGCAACAGATTCAAGAGACTTGTAGCGTGCCGTCTTCCGGTCTTCTGTGTTCAACGAGAGCGCATCTGGGATCACTGAGAACGTGACAGAGAAAAACGCACTTCTTGACGACCTCATCTTTGATATGAATGAAAAAAGAAATATCAAATCGTGTAGAGAGAGAGCAGCAATCTTCAATGAGTCGCCTGACTCTGATTCGGACACCAAAATGAATCTGGAGGTGCACCAACAGTTGAACGATATGTTCACCAAAGCCGTTGATTTCAAGACTTATCGATTGATCAAAAAGTCTTCTGAATACACCCAAGTGGTTTTTCAGAAGATTACTAAGCACCACAAGAAGCTCAGATTCCAAATGGGTGACACAACCGTCACAGGGACGGATCCTAATGCGGTGATTGCGTTTGTACAGAAGTTCAAGCTTGCATGTGACCAAAATGGTTTTCCTGAGGGCGGTGCTATGTGGCTAATATGGAGCAAAACCCGGTGACGTGAAGTGCTCTCAAAGTGTTCGAAGCCTTGCCCCCTTGGGGAGGCAGACTCAGAGACAGAGCCCTCCGTTCCACCCGTAGTGTGGGGTGTAACTCCCACGGGGGATTCCGGCAGTACCGACGGAGGTGAGGGGTAGAAACCGTTGGGTCGGGAATGGGTATGGGTATCCCAAAGAATGGGGGAAAATCCGGCGAAGAGGAAAAACGGGGCGAGGGTCGGGCACTAACAGGCACCGGACCCGAGAACCAGAAAAGGGGCGAAACAACAAAAGAAACCCAATACAGGGGCGAAAACCTGTCCTCGAAAGGAAACACAAAAAGCACGTAACAAGTAAGCAGAACCCCCACGGGGTATCGTGCACGCAGGTCGTCTGAGCGGTCCCAAGGGGGTGGTTGCACGGAACCCAAACGTGGGCACTCTCCAAGTGGAGTCGTGTCCCTACGCAGGCATTGCTAACCAGAGCCCGTTCCGGGTTGTAAGGCCGAAACGATGGCGACGAAGAACCTCTAAAGGTATCGAAGACCAACCTTGGTTACCATTTACTCTGAGCTTCGGACTGTCAGATCTCGCCTCCCTAAGTAGGGCCCACTAACTAAACTCTACAGTAGTGCACACCTGCTCAGGGCCATACACGTGGAGATCCCACTGTCAGGGCCCAAAAGTCCAACGTTCTAACAAATATCCGAAAATCGGTGCCAAAATTAAGCCACGTGTATCACGGGGCCAATCCAACCATGGGCCATCCGAATTGTCACTTCATAGGCGAACTCTAACCAGAAAACAGTGCCACCTCAGCACACCTTAGAGGGAATCATAGTCCTAACCCTCGGAGGGTTCAATCCTCATTCTATGAGTTGCATCTTCAAGTATCCCCTAACTGGGCGTTGCTCTACAGCTAATTCATTTTTACCTTAAAATACAACCATACTACTTGCTGCACTGTAGGATCCGCGGCAATACCTTAGCGATGGAGGAGGATGGCATAGAGGTGTTGGAGTCATACCCAGAGGTGGTCAATTTTCTTTTGGAAACATACGCTACCGATGAGGTTATCCAAAAGGCTTACTCGGAAGTCTGTAGGACAACGCTTGGATCGGAGACACCACGAAGATGTTCGGGATCTTCCTCTCTTGAGAGACACGCATTAGGCGGAGGAGACGCGTCCCAGCGGAGCACAGAAACAGAGCCACTCTGGATGGGCACGACGAAGTCGGGTGTAAGACCGAGGCCAATCCGGCGGGATATTCCTAGAGCGTTTAGGTGAGCATGGCACAGTCCGGGGTGTGACCAATCCTAGGCGGAGCGGTACCACGGCGATTGTCGGAAAAGGAGCGAGGAAACACTCGTATGAGGGGGGCGAGCGGGGTGAGTGAGGCGGCGACTCACGTGAGCCAAAAAGGAGAACAAGAGGAAAACGGGGGCGAAACCCTATACAGGGGTGAGACTACGACAAGTGTCGGCGATTAAATATGAACCCACGGTGGTGGTAGCACTCTGGTAGACAGAGGGGTGGATGAACTAACGTGCAACGGGCGCTCACGCAGTATGCGGTGAAGACGCGCCGAAGGCGAAAAGTTCAGAGCCAAGACTCCCTCCTTGGTCTCTTCCAAGAGGGTTTTTACTGGGGAGCAGTGCTCAACCTCCTAAGTAGTGTGGCGCGTGGCCCCTGACAGTGGGTGCGCGCCCGAAAAATAGACACTACATTGCAATAGCGTAGCTAAATAAATACTAAATAATACTAAATAATACTAACCATTAGGTACAATCTGGGCCACGTGTGGCACGCCTCGCACTCGAGCGTCGGCATCCGTGCAGTCCACGTGTTCCACGAGTGTGCACTTCCGGTCCTAACCGGCCGTCAGCACGCAATAGCGGTATAGCTTGTCATAGGCCAAGCTAGTCCTCAAGCGAGCGAACTCTCTTAGTCCTGCGAAGAAACCTTGAAGGGCATTGTCATTCATATCCCCCTCCTTAGGTGATGAACTCGCCGTCGACATGGCGGGAAGGCAACAATCCAACCGGCATAAGAGCGAGCCGCGTAACGCGTCCAGCGACCACTCGACTGTCGAAGGCAGAGCTGCACAACCGAACGACAAACGCACCAGCGCGGTAACCACTCCTCGAACTTCAAGCGCTCCTCCGCATCGTACGCCTACTCCCCGCGACCACATCCCGATACCTCGGCGACCAGTACTCCCGATGAACGGTGGTAATAATCCCCGCCAGGGTTACTTCTCCGGTTTCCATTCGGCTCCCCTTTCGCGGGGGAGTGCCTTGTCAACCGCGCCGAGCCGATCCCCGGGTCCCGTTGAAGCTTCAAGCCACATCACTCCTGCGGAGGACATCTGGCCTAGTTACGACGAACTCGTCGGGTTCAACCCGCGTCAACATGCGGCGATTCTCGGGAGAGCTCCGTGGTTCCATCCGACAGCGGTCTTTGACGAAGAACTCGTGGCGGCGTATGCTGATGGCAATGCGCGTCTCCCGGGTGAGCTGCAGGCTCTGATCACCACTTCGTGGGACTGGCGACGCCGTGTTGCGGTTCTCATTCACGCGATTCTGCGCCGAAGGCGCGAGTCAGCGGAAAAGGCGCAATGTATATTCGTCCGCATCGGTTACTCACGGATCAGCTGGGCGAACTTCCAATACCCCATCCCCGATGAGTTCGGCTTCTACCTACGGATGTACCGGACTCAGGGTGAGATCGGCTATTGTGACCGCCTTGCGGCGTTGGAAACTTACGCATGGCGCGGTCAACCGCGAGCGCGTCAAGAAGCGATCTGCAGGGTCCATCTGATCATTCGTGCCGAGTTCCGTCACCTTCGTCGTGAGTCCCGATATCGGTGGTTACAGAACTTCATCCGCGAGGAGCGTCGGGGCAGATCCCGCTTTGTGTTCCTTGTCCCTTATCAGAACACGAAGATAAACCGGATTAGTCCCTTCTATCAGTTCGGGCGATACGTTCCCCTGCCTGGGTGGTGGTTGTAGTATTCTACTATGTCGGGGAATCCGATGGGTTGGTTTTTCGCGAAGTCGCGGTTGGAACTCATAAGTGAGTGATGTCATCAAACTTGTGATATGAAACGACACACCGCGTAGGATGCCTAGAGGCAGAATGTCTTAGTGGGACACGTGGTATCACGAGTGGAGTGGCTTGCAACGGCGCATGTAGTGGCGATCCACGTGGCTGGTTTTACTACCCTTTGTAGCTAGACGTCCATTAGGGACCATACCCATACAGTGGTTTGGCTAAGTGGCTGACCACTGGGTATTATTTATGTATTTATTTGGGCACTCACCCTGGCACACAGTATATAGTGTACCAGAGGTGAGCGCCGACTCCAAGTAAAGGAGACAACATGGGCATCATGACTGTTCTGTTCCTCGCTTAGGATTCCTTAACCGGAGATTCGGACGAGCTATAATAGATAGTCAGCCCCCAACCACTTCACGAGCCGTCTCGTACCTACGTTCCATCAACGTTTTACAGTTGCACTGTTCACCCTCGCTGGCGAGTAGTGGCCTTACACCCCACTTCCAGCTCACTGGTGTGGTAACTCTACCACCCCTTTTCTTTCACCGCAAGCGACCCATCGGCAGTCCGAACGCTGTCGCAGGTGTCGGCTCTCTCCATTAGAGCGGATACTACAAGTTTTCTCCCGACTTAGAACCACTGTGGTCAGCTGCACTGAACAATTCGTTCCTGGAACGTGGAATCGATATCGATACCTGGAAGAAGTGGAATCACTACAGTTATTGTTGATCTAACCATCTAACCACCTCCGGCAATTTCGGAATTCATCGTAGTAGAACACGTGGTCGAGAAGTCGAAGACACCATTTGGTTCGCACCTGGACTCAGGTTTGGTCTAGGATGCCGAAGAACCGAAGCCAGTCGAGTACTGGTCGCCCCGGTCCTGCGAGACCACCCCCGAAACCGAGGCTCGCCTCATCTGTTGAAGCCGGAGAGCGGATGTATCGTCAAGCGATGTCGCGCTCACGCTCGGTGAATGATGAACGAGATCTCTCGGATGTACCGGCCCCTGGGGCAGCGGCAGTCACGTCCACTACAGAAGCCTTAGTTGACCCTGAGGTCGTCGGACCTCAAGAAGAGGATGATTTGCGCAGGGAAGTGCGTCGTCTCAAGTCTGAGTCAAGCGCTTCGTGGGTGCGCAAGGTTGCGTTGGAATCGCAGATCGCTGCTCTTATCGCTGATGTCGAACAATTACGCAGTGCGCATCAAGCACTCGTTCGTCAAGACGATGGGAAGCAGGTCTCTGCATCATTGAAAACACTACGTGAGTTTTTGAACCATCTACTGGAGAGGTATGGGAATACGCCCGATGCGCTACCCGGCTTAACCGTGGATGTAGAGGAAGTCCTCACTCGAGTTAACCCTCGTTTAAAACGCCTGGAGGCGGCAGTTCATGTGTAGACTGCTGCTAAACCAGTCGTGCTGGAAGAGGAAGGAGCTCCTTTGAAGGAAGCTCGTTCGAAGAATTCGAAGTCACGACGTAAGAAGCGGAAGTCCGCACGTGATTCGAGTGATGAATCTTCAAGTACGGAGGGTTTCAGTTCCAGTACTGATGATTCTGATGATTCAGATACGTCAGATGAAGACGACAGTGATGATGGTCATCGAAGGTCCCGATCTCGGAAGAAAAACACGTCTTCGTGGTTAATGAAAAAAAGGCTCACCTTACAGAAGATTGAAGGTGCTCCCGTGCACGAATCCGCTTTATCGGAAGGTCCTGAATTACAGGTACTACCGTTTGAACGTGAAGAGCAAGAAGCGCTCAGGACGCGAAACCGCGAAGGTGAAGGATCACATCTAACGATTGAAGATCGGCCTTAATGATTTAACATTTGATAGGAAAACCCCCATTCTCGTTATCCAGTTTCTCAATCGATTCGTTGCCGAAGAAGACACTCTAGAGATGAGTGAACCACAGGCATTTGTGTCTTTACCACACTTCCTGAAGGGTTTTGCTTTACAGCAGTATCGTTCCGTATGCGGATCATTGACAGCCGATGAAGGCGGCGTTACCTCATGGCCAGAGGCGGTGCAGTATTTGCTGCGCAGTTACGCGACTTCAAACGCGATACGTCAGGCGATCCTGGACCTAAGTGATGTGACCCAAAAGCCTGAGGAGGGTGAAGCTGAGTACAGCTCAAGGCTTAGCAAAGCTTCAGTCCGCTGTGGAAATGTCCACTCGACGGAGGACAAGATTACCTTGTACATCGACGGGCTGGACCTGAGCATCAAGTCGTTGGTAGCTCGATATCGAGAGAAGCATGGAAGAGTATCCTTTCTGGAGTTAGTTCAGTTTGCAAAAGCCGAAGGAGACGCGGCCAGAGCGCGTGGTAGCCCCCGTCGTTCAGTGGCCTTTGGAACCTCAATGGGTAAGGAGAAGATATCCCCCAGATTTAATCAGCGCAGCAAACTGCTACATCTGGAATCTCCAGTGCACTCACGAGATTCGTCGTTGGCCCCCAAAGGGAGTGACTCGCATGAGGAGGGGGTCTATTTAATGGAATATACGGACTCTTCTGTACCTACTGTGGATCTCCCACACTCGGAGTCTCAGGACGAGGAAGCCCTAATGGCTATGGAGGCCCTCGTTCTATTTACCGTCCCTACACGGTGCCACCACAAGGAGGTTTTAAGAACGGGAAACCCGGATGGGTGGATACTCGCACGGCATACCGTTCACAACCTATGTTGACCAACCGTCGTGACGGTTTGATCTGTTATTCATGTTATGGAAAACACCATTTGAGTGCAGAATGAACGCTTCCTGTAAAGGATCTGAGTCTTATCATGACGAATTATGAAGCACTCTCGGAAGAGGAAAGGAGCCGCATACCGACGGGCATGTATTGGAAAGCCAAAATTTGGTTTTCTCAGACACCAATGCGCCGGACGGATAAGCCGGTTGCTCAGAATGCTGAAGTGGTACAACCCAGAATCCCGGTAGGAAGAGGCGCCTTTGAGGCGAATAAGCCAGTGAAACCGAAAAACTAAGTGAGGGAGCCCCTAGGGGATCGGCACTAGTCGATCCCGTAGTGCTGACCAGGAAGAGCTCGCTTCCCTGCTCCCACGCTTGGAAGCCCAAGATTCTCTTGAGGCCTCAGAACTTTCCGCCGGACGGAAAGCGAGTACAGTTTGACTGTGAGTTACATCGTCCTTGGAGACGTAATAATTGTCCGTCAAAGCGGGAAAGTTACCTCATGGTAGTGTCTAAAAGAAACTATAAGGTCTATGCCGACATCGGCTCTGACAGGAATCTGTTATCTCGCCGATTGACTATCCTCGACACAGGTGCTGGTCCGAACTTTATACGGGAATCGGAGCTCGCTCCTGCTGACTTGGAACGTATTCGATACGGTCCTTCACCGGACATCCGGGATGCCAACAAAAATGCTGTGAAGACACTGGGAACAGTTCGACTCGTGGTGCGTTTGGGACGCTTTGTAGTCCTAGTCGACTTCATCGTCTGTAAGAGGTTAGCTGCACCAGTGGTATTGGGATGTGATTATTGCGACAAGTTGGTCGAAGCCATTCGCCCGCGAAGAAAACCAGTGGAACTAGATGATGGATCAATGGTACCAATTGTTCGCAAGCCAATGCGTCGTTGCTCTGAAGCACCTCCACTTCCACCATCTATGGAATACGGGAAATCCCGAGGAGGTGTCTCGCCGAGGATTCGTGTAGCGAAGAGTGCCATGCTGAAGGCGCAAACTCAAACTTGGGTTCAAGTAAGAACAGAACGACACGGACTCGTGGTAATTCAACCGAACACTCGGATGTACGAATCCCGTGGATTGCTAGTCGCTATCGGCATTGTTCAGGTTGATCTTGGTAGCCTCTTTTGGATACTAGTGAGTGACTTCACCGATAACGATTATCAGATACCGAAGAATCAGGTTGTTGCAACAGCTTTGCCTCATCCCACAGTGGTGGTCCCTACTCATATTTCTACTGCAGAAGTATTGGGATTAACCCATGTCGGTGACACAGACGAAAAACTGCGAACTCCGTCTGGAGATCAATTGCAAACGGCAAAGGATCCAGAGAGTCTGGTCGATGAGCTAGACTTAGCACTTGTGTCGGAACACTAGAGAGCGAAGATCAGGTCTATGCTGAAGAAGTATACATCCATGTGGAGTGGAAAACTAGGAGAGATCTCTGCTACGGAACACCACATTGATTTGGTCCCAGGGTCACGACCCATCTCCGAACCACCCTACAGAGCGGGACGGCGAGCTCGCCAAATCGATGAGGAGAATGTCAGCAAAATGCTTGAAGAAGGAGTAATCGAAGCAGCTCAATCTGCTTGGGACTAACCAGTGGTGCTGGTTCCAAAACCTGATGGTTCTTTACAATTCTGTATCAATTATCGAAAACTGAACGCAGTTACAGTTCGAGATACATACCCGTTGCCTCGAGTGGACGAATTTATAGACAGCTTAGGAGAAGCGAACGTGTTCACCACGTTGGACGCCGACTCTGGCTATTGGCAGGTGCCTGTAGCGGAAGAAGACCAAGATAAAACCGCATTTACGTGTCACGCCGGTCTCTACCGTTTCAAAAGGATTCCCTTTAGCTTAATGAATGCACCGGCTACTTTCCAGCGTACTCTGGACATCTTGCTCTCAAGATACAAGTGGAAGACTTGTTTAGTCTATTTGGACGATGTGATCATCTTTTCCCAGGATGTGGAAAGCCATTTACGGCATGTCGAGGAGATCCTCCTGAGAAGAAGTATTCCGTTTCAGAAAAGGAATGCCTTGCAGTCGTTTGGGCTCTAACCACATTGCGACCGTATCTCCAGGGAGAACGTTTTACCGTCAACACGGATCATTCGTCTCTTTGATGGTTACTCTCCATCACAGACCCGTCTGGTCGTCTCACACGATGACGCTTACGCCTTTCTGAATTCGATTTCGAAGTGAAGTATAAGAACGGATTGGCCACTGTCCAAGCTGACGCGCTATCGCGACTCAAAACACTGGGCGAAACCCAAGGCGAAATCGATGAAAAGATACCTTGCTTCTACATGGAGACCCATTCACCATCCCTTGAAGAAGAGGAACAAGAGACCCTTGATGATTATTCGGATGCAGACCCATTCCTTGCATTAGCAGACACTGGCCCTTCAGTTCAACTCGAGCGAATCTCGTGCACTGAGCTCCTCAATGAGCAACACGCCGATACGTTTTGTGCGTCGATACGCTCTCGTCTTAACGGGGGGGAGGAGCTCCCCTTTTCACTCGATTCTCGAGGAATACTGTTAGGACATGTCGAAAAGCATGATCAAATCGTGATTCCACACGTCTTGAAGAGTCGAGTACTCCATCTGGCACACTATAGCAGGCTGTCTGGTCATCCAGGAGGAACGAAGTTGTTCATGACTCTAAGAAGAGATTTTTACTGGCCTACTTTGGCAATGGACTGCCACGCTACAGTGAGGTTGTGTACAACATGTGCGAAGAATCGCGTGAAGCTTTACAGGAAGCGGAAACCGATGACGTTATTCCAGGCGAAAGCGCCTTTACAATACGCCAGTATCGACATCCTAGGGGAATTGATTCGCTCAAGGCGAGGTTATCGCTACCTATTGGTAATCACCAACCGCTTCTCGAAGCTAGTGCGGACTGTGCCGCTGAAGCGGATAACCACTACCCTAATCGCACAGGCGTTTATCAAAAATTGGGTATTTATATACGGACCACCAGAACTTCTGTTATCAGATAATGGGAAGCAATTCGTTGTGAAGTTCTTTCAGAGTGTTTGCCGCATTATGGGCATTCGAAACGTGTTTACCACGACCTATCATCCGCAATGCAACGGTCAGGTGGAGCGTTTCAACCGCACGCTGATAGCAGCACTACGACACTACATCGCGGACCACCCGAAAGAATGGGACATGTTTACAGATACTCTGTGCTACGCGTACAATACGCAAGTGCATACCTCTAAAAAGACGGCACCGTTAGACCTCGTGCTCTCACGTAACCCTGCGGCTTTACCGGTTGCGCTCGACGACGAGACAGAATTGGACGCGCCAACCCCGGCTAAGTACCATCTGAAATGGAGGAATGACCTGAAGGCCAGAGCGGAAGAAGCCGCTAAAGAGATATTGAGGACGCAAGCTCGCTACAAGCGAAACTGTGACGCCAGAAGGCGAAGAGGAAATCCGGCAATCCGAGTAGGAGGTCACGTCTTCGTGCCAGTCGAAAGACCTGACAAACAGGAAGAATCGCGTCATAAGTTGTTGCCGATAGCGGCTGGACCTTTCAAAGTGGTGGACCTTGATGAAGACACGGTGGTCATCAAGACAGGTGAAAACGTTGAACGTGTATCGCGCGATTGCGTTGAAGTCGCGCCTGACCCGCAAGTGAAAGTCCAGGTATCTGGTAGAACTAAGGAGGCAAGTGCGACGGAACGTCAAGGCAAAAGCCCTAGTGACTCTGGGGAGAGTGAACCGCCACCAATGGCTCGAGCGGAGGAGAAAGCTCCTGATCTCCCACCGCCGGCGGTTGTGTACGCCAATCACGGACAGCTTCCGAAATATCGGGATATGTCCCGTGGCACGCGCACACCTGTAAGTACAGAAATGGAACATGAAAGCAGGAAATATGTTTTGGAATTTAACCCCAAGGACTTGGAAACGAGTGCACGCGAAAACGCGCCTTTGCCGCTTCAGGCTGAACCTTCAGGTGAAGCGCCACTCGCTGTTCCGCCGATATCGGCTCCCATCCCTCGTGGGCAGGAAGAAGAAGAGGTATCGCCTCCTGTTGTGGTGCAAGCACCAGCGTCCACCGAACAGCGGTCAGAATCGGATAAACCGAAGGAAGTTCATCCACGAATGGAATTGAGAAGTAGCAAGTAGTACGCTTCTATGGAACCTGTAAAACAGGATAGCTCTTTATCTGAGAAAGGTTCTCAAGGAATAAGTACACTGCCCCTGCGGGCAGAACGACAGTTAGTCGACGAGCGAACGCTTAGCGACGCTGAGACTGCTAACACAGAGACGCTAGGGTCAGCCCTAAGGCACTTCAAACCTGCTAACAGGAGTCTCGCGCCAACAGCGAAAGCATTGGGAAACGCCCAGGAATATGTTATGGATCGCACATGTGAAAATGGCGAGCATGAAGATACTAGAGAATTACTGTATCGAGTCCGTTGGTATGGTTTTCCTCCGGAATCGGATAAGTGGGAACCTATAGCTCATATCCCCCGTTCGCAACCCGTGGGATATCATCGACGCATGCAATTACCACTCCCCAGAGAGATCGACTCCTCGATAGTCGGGCTCATGGGCACATCCCATTTCTAAGTATGGGCTGCAAAGGTAGTAAAAACTCGAAAGGCGAGAAGAATACAAGAAGTCATGTGGAAGAAAAGTGAAAACACGCAAGCACAGGACATTTACTGATTATTACCTAGGACAAACTCATGAAGCGAGAAGAAGGATTGAAGAACTCGAGAAGCGAGAAGAAGAACTTATGAACTCGAGAAGCGAGAAGAGATGAAGACTAGAAGATAAGAAGGGAACGTGAAGACACGAAGTCACCGGAGTTTTATTGGTATCAAGATACCACCGCAAGGGTGTTGACTAGGAGTCTTTTCTAGGATCATCAAAGAGACGTGCGAGCACGCAGGTTCGCAAGAAGCTGTGCGCAATCACCCTCAACTTGGTCCACGGGAAAGCCCGCATCTAAGAGGAACTGTCTCAGCGGATCCAAGCCTGGATCTTTGACCGACACTGCACTCAGTTGTTGGGTAAACCCATGAAATTCCTCTCGAGCAACTCCCGCCGCTGCGGATTGATCGACAGAAGTCGCTACCCCTTGCCAGCTCTGGCTCGTCCTCTTAACCGAGTTCAGCCTCAGCTCCCGGCGTTTTCTCATACGGTTCCTCTCCGTTCTCGAATGGAGTACCATCGTACACGTATCTAGTAAGCTGGTTCGGTGGCATGTCACGCGGGTTATCCCGAAGAAAGCGAGCCTGCTCGGAGGTGATGAACTGGCGCGTCCAGGGGTCGTACCAAACGAAATCTCCAGCACTTGCTGTTCGTCCAGGAGAATATTCGTAGTGTCTTGCACGGGTTATGCGAGCAGATTGATCAGCTGGCACTCCAGACCAATCGACACTGTCGATCAAATCCACAAGATGGAGGAAGTCGGCATGGTTCGCACGGGATCCCAGGACAAGGGAAAGATCGAGTTCTCTCGCATACTTTCGCGCTGTGGGCGACATGTACCAAACTCTAGAGGTATCATAAGCATCCCACAGGAGGAAGACGGCCATCTTGGCGATAAACTCGGTATAAACCACCGTCCAATATCCTGAGAACGGGTCGTTAACCAACGCCGACCCGATGTAGGAGATCGCCGGTGGGAGCTCCCCAGGGCAACCACGAGAACTCTCGATCCCCGCCCAATGCTCCGGAATACCGATGTAGCGCCCGAAGCGCGCGTTCCACCGGATGCGGTCAATCTCGATCATTTGATACGGCACCAAATAGCCCAAACGTGATCGAGTACGACGTTCCCAACAGGGATAATCCCAATAGGGAATGTCACGCTTTCGAAGGAAGCGGAACTCCGCATGGAGAAGAGGTTGCTGAAAGCAGAGAGCTACATCACGCACACCGCGCACACCGCGCCAACCGCTGACATCGACTTCAACCAGTGTCTCGATATACGAGTAACCTTCACCGTCGGTACGGGCTTTCCAGGTATCTAGTTACCAGTCCTGCGGGAGGAGAACCGTACTGATGAATCGGTGAAGACGCTGGCAAATCAGCTTGGTGAACCGCGTACGGGCTTCAGACAAGGTTTCCGTTGAATATCGCGCAATCGCGTTGTCAGGCAAAGCAATATGGCTCGTCCAGTCGCCGCTATAAATCGCGTGTTCCGGAATACCGTCAGGGACGTACCCACCGTGTACATACTATTGTATCAACGCGTCATCGCGGATAGCAACTGGATCAAACCAGGGCGCTTGCGCGAAAAGTTCAACGTTGTCGAGAGGATCTCGTCCATAGAAATCCGCAGGGTGCGGGTAGCTCCGCTGAGCACGACGAGAAGGAGCTCGAATCACACCCGCAGAGGCGACTTAAGCCGCGTTCGGCATCGGAGCCACGGTTGGCTGAGGTAACGGTACCGACCGGAATCCGGTGTACGGTATGGGAAACGAACGGTATGGACCGAGTTGAGCAGTAGGCTGCGACAGAGAACCAGCAATGTTGGACGGAGCCCCACAAGGCACATCCTTAGAGGAGGGTTGAAACGGGTTGGATCCGGCGTTCGGATCCATCGCGATAGATCGAGCTGAAGAGCGGTGAGGAAGAGAATGCTGTTGAGAACTGTAAGAGTTGGTCGGGTGGCGAGGAATTCTTGTGACGATGAGTACCCGGAACACCGGTCCGACTGCTTATAAACGCTTCTTGCGTCCCCCATGGTTCGCGCTTAACGAGGGGGGTATGTAGTATTCTACTATGTCGGGGAATCCGATATGTTGGTTTTTCGCGAAGTCGCGGTTGGAACTCATAAGTGAGTGATGTCATCAAACTTGTGATATGAAACGACACACCGCGTAGGATGCCTAGAGGCAGAATGTCTTAGTGGGACACGTGGTGTCACGAGTGGAGTGGCTTGCAACGGCGCATGTAGTGGCGATCCACATGGCTGGCTTTACTACCCTTTGTAGCTAGACGTCCATTAGGGACCGTACCCATACAGTGGTTTGGCTAAGTGGCTGACCACTGGGTATTATTTACATATTTATTTGGGCGCTCACCCTGTTACACAGTATACAGTGTACCAAAGGTGAGCGCTGAATCCAAGTAAAGGAGACAACATGGGCATCATGACTGTTCTGTTCCTCGTTTAGGATTCCTTAACCGGAGATCCGGACGAGCTATAATAGATAGTCAGCCCCCAACCACTTCACGAGCCGTCTCGTACCTACGTTCCATCAACGTTTTACAGTTGCACTGTTCACCCTCGCTGGCGAGTAGTGGCCTTACACCCCACTTCCAGCTCGCTGGTGTGGTAACTCTACCACCCCTTTTCTTTCACCGCAAGCGACCCATCGGCAGTCCGAACGCTGTCGCAGGTTTCTCCTCTGTCCATTAGAGCGGATGCTACAGTGCTCCTCCGTCGAGGTGTGCCGGGGATATTACGTGGAGTTGCCTCCAGTCATCTCCTATCTGGGCTCGTACCTCATCGAGGATCCGCACTCCTGCTTATGTTCCGTGGTCCTAAGCGAATGGGCAGTTCGCGCCGCGGCGTACATCTTGTGGGAAGCCTACGACCAGTATCGACTGTGGTATCTTCCTCCGCGTTTGCGTGGTTACATCCGGCAGCTGGATCTTCAACTCCCTCTTGGAGGTGTCAATAACGCTGATGAAGCTCAGGAGCCCATCGACATCATTTGGCGTGTCGACTGGGCTGTCGTGCCTGTCCGGCAGAGCGGCCGTGGTCAAGAAGCCCGTGGGGCTGATCGGTCTCCGGGGCGTCGCACGCCGTTGGCGGGAGATTTCATCTTCTCTAACGCATGGGAGCAGCAAGAGATCTCCGAGGCGGAGGCGTCGGCACTCCGGATGGCTCCTCGAGTCATACCATACGGGCACCCCGTGGGGTTTGTCAACTCGGATGACTTCTTCTACGCCTATTGCGGTGATGATCTCCGGGAGGAGGGGGGCGAATACCGTGACGACGAGGTCATGGAAGTAGTTGGAGATCCCGATGGTGCCGATACTATGGCGCAGCCGGCGCAGGGAGCGACTCACGCAGGTGCGGTCATCGATTGCGTGGCGGCGGCGTTGCCGCACGAACCGGAAGTTATCGAGGTTCCCATACGCCCAGAGGCGGTCGTGATCTGCCAGTTCCTTCGGGGTGTTGTACTGAACGCGCAAGCGGCAAGCGGTGGCATCGGTGCGATGAGAGACGCCCTCGTGGCACGCCTGACCGTCGGGAATAACTCCGCTAGCGATTCGGTTGGCGCGCACGGCAATCCGGGTTCTTCCAACTAATCCCTTGTGATCTTGGATAGTATCTCCCGCTGTGCAGTAGTGTGTGCAACAACTTCGAAAATAGTAAACTACTTCGGTCTATGACGTATTTGTTTTCTTTCTTCTCTTCCACTTCTTCTGAGTGTCCTTCTCCAGGTCTTCTGTGCATCTTCTCCTTCTTCCAAGGGTCCTTATCCAGATCTTCTGTACCTTTATCCCCATCGGGTGTCTTCTTATCCCACTTGGGCTCGGTCTATGGTAGCCGGCAAAGCCGTGATAGTACGACGATGATACTGTACCACCTTTGACCGAGGTAGGTGCTCTATCGGTTCGTCTGAATTTCATTCGGGGCTGTACCCGTACCAACAGACCAAGTATTGGATATACCCTTCTGGGTGGTAGGAGTGCTCCAAAATGCGTCCGATCACGAACTGTTGTCGGTACACTTCCCGGCCATCCCGTTTGACGGTGTCACTATTTACGGGTGGTACCCGTCCTGAGCCAGGGGGTACCGAAGTGATCACGCGTTGGGCGGCTTCGCTCCGGTCGGACCGTGTAGCGCGCAAGGCAGTCCTCGGCTGAGTAGAATGTCGACCCGAGCTCGGCGGTTCATTTTCCACAAGTACTGGGCTTGTTTCGGTGCTTCCCACTACGGTTGGAGGGCCCACAGCAGCGGGTAACCAGGGTGGTCGTTCCGCTAATCGGCGTGGTGAAGCTCGCTTCGGCGGTGAGATTCGCTGGGGCGGTGGCGCATTGTCGCACATCTCTGTCCCACGGTGAGGTTCCGTGTAGTCATGTGAGCGTTCCAATGGCTGGCTGTCCGGCGTCGGCGCCGTGGATGTATCCGCCTCCCTGTGCGGGGTACTTGGCGCTGCGTCGTCCACTCGTACTGTATCAGGCTGCGATGCGTCGAGCGCATTTGAATTCCGTGTTGCACATGTGGTGACACCTCCGCGAGTGTTGGTGGCGTTATCCGCGGCTGCGGTCTGAGGCTTGGATAGCGACTGCGTCGAATCGTGCAGGACGTCAGTATCAGGCACCCCTGATGGGCGAAGAATGACACGCGACGGTGCACCGTGTCCAGCGACGGCATCGACCGGATTACAACGGCTGTCGGGCGCCTCCCCCTCTTTAGACGATGCACCGGGGTTGATGTCCGTCGGGTGGACTGGGGAGGAGCGACGAATGCGCGACACGATTCCTTGCGGGTTGGGCGCCGCGGGTAGCAGAAGGTCAGACAAACCCCGAGATGGGTGTGGTAACACGTAGGGACGCGGGTGGACCTGGGGTAAGGGGGTCGATGTATCCGTTTCAACGGGAGAAGTCACACCAGTAGGTTGGGATTTTAACGGCGGAGGAGCCGATACCACGCGATCGCAGGAGATGCGTTCGTGATTACCAGCGAGGTCAACAACGACACTGTCGGGAGCCACCGAAATAACCAGAACGGGGCCGTCGGCAACGGGTGACAGCTTGTGGCGTTTCTCCTTCTCTGGGTTCCAATACTCCTTGCGGATGAATACATAACCGTCGGGGGCGAGACGTGGCGGCGAGCTAGGGGCTTTGGTATCAAATTCACGCTTGTAAGCGGCCTGGGCTCGGCCCATCGAATGCCGTGCCGCGGGAACGAACTTCGTGAGCCAAGTTTTCCACGCTTCGCGGTAAGCAGTCGGTGACGGAAAGGTATCCAGCGTGGGCTGTGGTTCCAGCGCCACGGGCGGTGGGGTACGGGATAGTACCAGCTCGAAGGGCGTTAATCCAGTTGTCCTGTGCACCTGCGTATTATACGCAAAGGTGAGCGCATCAGTGAACAAGTCCCAATCTTTGGGGTGGTCTGCAACGTATGAACGGAGTGTCGCAAGTATTGTCCGGTTGAACCGTTCGGCCTGCCCATTAGTTTGGGGGTGGTAAGTGGTCGTGAACAGGTTCTTTATGTCCAAGATGCGACACACATCCTCGAAGAAACGAGAGGGGAACTGTCTCCCATTATCGGAGAGGAGGTTGAGCGGTGGGCCGTAGACGAAGACCGAGTGTAGGACGAAGGCTTGAGCCACGCTCATAGCGGAGATCTTCCGTAACGGTACGGTCCGGACGAGCTTGGAGAAGCGATCCGTAATTACGAGTAAGAACTTGTAATTCCGCTTAGTGGTGAGGAAGGGACCGAGTATATCGATGGCCACAAACTCCAATGGATCGCGAGCTGGAAACAGCTTCAACTTCGTCGCATAACGGCGGAGTTGGACACGGTTCCGAGCGCAATCGGTACAAAACCGCACCGTTGCGTAGCAGTCCACTGCCATGGCAGGCCAGTAGAAGTTACGGCGTAGGGTGAGGTAAAGTTTCCGTCCCTCGACGTGGCCACTCTGTTTGGAGTAGTGCGACATCCGCAATACTCTCGACTGGAGGTTATGTGGTACCACGATTTGTGGGTGCGATCCGAAGGTCCGTACAAGGTATCTGGCGCCATTCACCTGAAAGGGGAGAGTACCTCCTCCATTGAGTTGAGCGCGAACCTTCGCGCAGAACGGGTCAGCGAATTGCTCCCGTATCATCTCCTCCGTAGTAATAGGCACCAAGTTCCCTGGTAAGGGTTTCTCGGAATCTTCCGAGAGAAAAAAGTCGTCCAATTCGGAACCAGAATCTGAAGAGTCCGTGTCTCGTTCCTCGTCCTCGATGGTAGCGTCGTCGCCATTCACTGCAAAGCAGGGTATTTCATCGTCTTTGAAGGGTAGTGCTTCGCCAATAGTGACTAGGCGGGAGAGAGCATCGGCTTGGGTGTTGCACGATCCTTTTCGGTACTGTACGTCAAAATCAAATTCCGCTAGACGGAGACGCCAACGCATCAAGCGGCCTGAAGGCTCCGAGATGGAGAGTAGCCATCGAAGTGAAGCGTGGTCCGTAAAGACGGTGAAATGATTACCCATGAGATAGAGACGCAACGTTTGTAATGCCCACACTACTGCAAGGCATTCCTTCTCCGAGACGGAGTAATTCTTCTCGTGGACGTTCAGCGATCGGGACCAGTACCCTACGGGGCGTCTTTCCCCATTGGGTGCAGTTTGAAACAGTGCACAACCTACTTGAAAGTCGCTGGCGTCCGTATCTACGGTGAAGGGCCTTCCAGGCTTGGGCAACGAGAGGAGCGGGGCGGAGACGACAGAATCCTAAAGAGAGTTGAAAGATTCTGTTTGAACGGGGGTGAAGGGGTCCAGTTTTGTTTGTTGGCCTTTCCGCAAAAGCGCGTTTAACGGTGCAGCCTTGTCCGCAAAGTGCGGGATGAATCGTCAGTAGACGTTCGCGAGTCCCAGAAAGGGACGAAGCTCGGTTTGTGTCCGAGGTTCTTTAGCCTCTTTGAGTGACTTAACACGAGTATCCTCGATTGGACGTCCTGGACGGATAACATGGCCGAGATACTTCACGGTGTTTGTGAAGAAGTCACATTTCTTCAACTTAAGAGTGACACCCGCATCTCGTAGCGTGGTCATGATATCCCTCACATGAGTGATATGTTTGTCCAGATTATCTGAGAAGACGATTATGTCATCCAGGTAGACTAGGCAGGTACGCCATTTGAAGCGGGCCAATAGGATCTCGATGGCTCGCTGGAAAGTAGCGAGGGCGTTGGTAAGACCAAAAAGCATCCGTTTGAAACGGTAGAGACCGGAGTTACAGGCGAAAGCGGTTTTGTCCTGGTCTTGCTTCCTTACCGGAACTTGCCAGTATCTCCAATTGGCGTCCAGGGTTGTGAAGACGGTGGCGGTGCCCAGCCATTCAATGTACTCGTCCATTCTTGGGATTGGATACACGTCCTTGACGGTGACGGCATTCAACCGACGGTAGTCGACGCAAAACCTCCAGGAACCATCCTGCTTTGGAGCTAGTACTACTGGAGAAGCCCACGGCCACTGAGCCGGTTCAATGACTCCTGCTCGAAGCATTTTATCCACTTGTGCCTTTTTCTCCGCGCGTGCGGCGGGTCCGGCACGGTATGGGTGCTGAGAGATGGGTCGGGTGTCCGGTAGCAAATCAATCCGGTGTTCCGTAGTGGCAATCTTACCAAGGGAGCCGTCCCACATAGTGGTGAAGTCCCTTAAAAGTTCTCGCAATCGATGGCTGCATGACTCCGGGACGTGGCTGAGATTCAGGTCCTCGAGTTCTTGGACTGGATCGGGGCGGTCACCACTCGTTGAAACGGGCTGCGTCCCTGATATTACAGGTTGAACCCCGGGTACCGGCGATGAAACGGGTTCCGGGCTGTCCCCCTCCTTAGAGTGAACGAGTCCGAGAACGTCAGCTGCGGTCAGCTTTGTCGGCATCATAGCGATGGGGTGCGGCATGACGGACCCTATCACTTGGTTCTCCACCAGATACTGGGGTACAGTCCCTAGATTGGCGATCAGCACGTGAAACGGTTGGTTTGGCTCCACATGGACGATTCCATTCGCAATTGCGAGGCTGTGCCTTTCATACACTGACGACAATAGTTGAAAGACCCGGAGTCCGTGTTGACGGGAGGTTACTTTCACCATCATTTGGGACTCAGGTGTGACGCACAACGACGCTGCGACGCGGAGAGTATTAGATTCACGGTTATCCGGTCTAGGTTCCTGTGCTGCCGGTAGCGGGACATGCTTCTTCGTGGTACGCCTAAGCGGACGACGAACGATTGGAGTGGACGATCCATCCTCCATCTCGACATGCCGTAGGCTGGGGAAGATCACTTCGACGAAGCGGTCGCAAAAGTCGCAACCCAAGATGACTGGGGCGACTAATTTTCGACATACGACGAAGTCGAGTTTCACCACGCGAGCGCCAACGCGGACTACCAGTTCTATGAACCCCACCGTATCCAACGGTTTGTTGTTCGCGTCAGCGACCTCCGGGACGTGGTCACGGCGGATCCTAGACTGCATAGCAGGCGGTAACACTTCCTTCACGACAAAGTTCGGACCGGCACCGGTGTCTAAGACGGTAAGGTATCGCACCATAAACTGGGGTGAAAGGCCAAGGTCAGCATAGACTTTGTAGTTTCTCTTGGCCATCACCAGAACTCTATCCGTGAACCGGTTATGGGAAACACGTTTCCACGGACGACGCAGAACACTAAAGTGTTCCGAGTTCACGTCATTGACGGCCTCTTTCCTTGAGAGGATTTTGACCGGGGAGCTAGGCTTGGACGCCTCGGGCGCCGTCGACCTCGACTCTGAGGGCGCCCCTCCTTGAGAGGAGACTCCCACATTTAGTTTTTCTGGGCCTGCTCCGCTGGAGGCGGCTGCTCAGGACGTTGAGCAGCCAACGCCGGGGCATCAGGTCCAGAAGGTACCGCAGAAGCGGTGAGGTGACCGACCACGTCGGTGACACGGGATTCCGGTGCAGGTACCACCCGAGCTCGGGGAAGCGACACGTGACGTGGAACATCCGTTCGAGCACGGATATACGATGCAATCGGAACAGCTGCTTTGTCCTCCGGGGATAGGGCCTCGTAATTGACTACGACTTGTGCCCATTCTCGGAGAGACACACATTGTGGAGAAGTATGGCCTCGTTGGTAGCAGAGATGACAAATCAGACCAGAAGCCGGCGTTGGGTGGCGAGGCTCGGCGAAATTCACCGCGGGGTGGGTATCTCACCAACCAGGACGCGAAATGCGGACATTACCACTCTCGTGTGGGACGCGTGGCACACGGACGCGACCATTATCCGCATAGAGTAGAGTGTCATCCTCAATCACGTATTGTGACTAGTCCAAGGTTGAGGGTAACTCCGTTGTCGGGATGGAATGAACGTCGCTATGGGCTATCTGCACGTTATCATAATCCTTTCGAGACGCGGGTTCGTCGATCATCGAAGCTGACGGGGTAACCGGTTGTAACATCAACGCTTTTGCGGACCTAACCCTGGAGCCAGGAGTGCGTGCTCGCAGGGCTTCACCTTCTGCGCGAGCGAACTGCACTAGTTCCAAATACGTGGCTTCAGGTCTATCTTCTCGACGTCGACCAACAAGAGTCCGGATCGCCGGGTCCAAACCATCGACAAACATGGTACAACGCTCTTCAGCGGGGTAAACATTGCCAAGCTCACGTAAGAAGTACGGTAAGGCAATGTAGGCCTGTCCCTCGTTCATTCCAAGGATGTCAGCGTCCGCGACAAAGCGTGCCAAGAAATCCAACACCAGTATTGGGTCTTCTCCAGAAAACAACTGGTTTCGTAGTGAGAGCTGCATTCGCTTAATGCAGTCCTTCACTCTTCCCGTACCACGGGGTGTACGATCCAAAGAGGAGTCCTCCAAACGGTAGTACCGGTATGATAAGAGCTTCTTAAAGAGCGAATTGGTCGGTTTCAGCTCCTTCGAACCTGTGTGCGTCCTTCCCTTCGTGCGGGCGCGGATCACACCATGGGTGGCTGTTGACCGCTTAGAGCGTGAGGAACGCTAACGGCGAGCTACTTCCACCGATGAATCGGAAGAGTCGGACTCCGAGGATGAGGAGTCTGACGGTTCGGGATCCGTGTTCCTTCGCTTCTTTCGAGCCTGGCGGTTCTCTTCCTTACATCCCTTGTGGGATACTGCAACCGGCTCGGCCGGATCATCCCCCGACATTAGGGTTTGTTCCAACGTCTCGAGACGGCTTTGGACGCGCGAGAACTTGTCCATGAAGTCCTCGAAAAAGGCCGAGGGTCTACCAAGGGACTCTAGAATCGAGTTCACATCCGCACGGAGGACACGGAGGACCTCAGAAAAATCCTGCGTAGCAGTGTCGTTTACCTTCTTGCGAAGGGAATCGAACTCCTCTGCAAGGATGACTTGAGCTTCCCGCATAGAGCGAAGTTGCTCTTCCACAGCTGCAAAGCTGGGATGGAGAGTGACATCACTAGCAGGGGAGAGCATCAGGGCGGCGGCAGACGCCGGTCCTGCTCCACTTGCTGGGGGTGTGGAATCAGAGACAGGAGGTCTCGAGGTCCTTCCACCTGGCATGCCAGTCGATCCACCGGTATGAGACCGTAAACGGACCGGGATACGGGATGGTTGCGAGGGTTCCGGTGCACCGGTTTGACTCCGCCTCCTCGAACGGTCTTTGGACGACATGAGATCAGAATCCGTTACACGTGAGTATCCAAACCCGATCGGCTAGTGGGGCCAAGAAACTTCTTCAAAGAGGGCAACTGAGATCAACCTCAGTTTGTGAGTCCTCTTTCCGAGTAATAGTGACTGAGTGTGCCCGACTCAAACTTCTAAGTCGGGAGACCAGTTTGTTGGACAACGCTTGGAGCGGAGACACCAAGAAGACGTTCGGGATCTTCCTCTCTTGAGAGACACGCCTCAGGCGGAGGAGACGCGTCCCAGCGGGGCACAGAAACAGAGCCACTCTGGAAAGGCACGACGGAGTCAGGTGTAAGACCGAGGCCAATCCGGCGGGATATACCTAGAGTGTTTAGGTGAGCACGGCACAGTTCGGGATTTGACCAATCCTAGGCGGAGCGGTATCACGGCGATTGTCGGAAAAGGAGAGAGGAAGCACTCGTATGAGGTGGACGAGCGAGGTGAGTGAGGCGGTCACTCACGAGAGCCAAAAAGGAGAACAAGAGGAAAACGGGGGCGAAACCCTATACAGGGGCGAGACTATGACAAGTGTCGGCAATTAAATATGAACCCACCGTGGTGGTAGCACTCTGGTCGACAGAGGGGTGGATGAACTAACGTACCACGGGCGCTCACGCAGTATGCGGTGAAGACGCGCCGAAGGCGAAAAGTTCAGAGCCAAGACTCCCTCCTTGGGATCTCCCAAGAGGGTCTTTACTGGGGAGCAGTTTATGGGGGAGCAGTGCTCAACCTCCTAAGTAGTGTGGCACGCGGGCCCTGACAGTGGGCGCGCGCCCAAAAAAAAGACACTAAATAGCGATAGCGTAGCCAAATAAAAACTAAAAATTACTAAATAATACTAACCATTAGGTAGAATCCGGGCCACGTGTGGCACGCCTCGTACTCGAGCGTTGGCATCGGTGCAGTCCACGTGTTCCACCCTTGTGCACTTCCGGTCCTAACCGGCCGTCAGCACGCAAAAGCGGTATAGCTTGTCATAGACCAAGCTAGTCCTCAAGCGAGCGAAATTCCTAAGTCCTGCGAAGAAACCCCCTTGAAGGGCATTGCCCTTCAGCATTTGCGCACCCCCCTTCCTTATCGACGTCTACCTCGCCGAGATCAGTGTGAGCTACGGTGAAAACCCCTTGTGGTGCCGGTAGTGCGATGCCAACATTGGTATTTTTCGGCAACTTCACGTCGTAACTGCCGAAGTTGCTGAGACACACCTTAAAGGTTTGATTTGGGATGTTGTCGACAATCCCGTTGGCCATCAAGGTGAGGTGTCGATGTGCTAACCTCGGATGGTTTTGTAGTATGACTAGCCCGGGGGTCGCACACGACACTGGTACCAATATTTGGTGCATTGCCGGGATAACGACCTGTTTGGTAATGCGCACTTGGTTGGAGACCGTTTCGGTGGAAACCGTCTTCTTCGGTTTGACGAACAATCCCCGTTTGGTTTCCGTATTACCTAAAATGGCAATTCGTCCCCCGTGACGTAGGGCGACGGTACGGGAACCAGGAAGGATTGCTTTGACATGTCCGTCAATGAAGTTCGTACCTAGTAGGCAGTCTGTTGGCAAACGGTCGACAAGAAAGAATTGCAGTCTTACCTTAAGGTGTCCAAGATGCACCACAGTGGTGAGCATACCTCGAAGGTTTAATGGGCACTCATTTTCATCCACCAGCGGGTTGTTGTCCGGAGGTCGGCTCAAGTTCCGAAGTACCGCCTCAGGTATGATGCGGGAGTTCAGGACATTTGGGCCAGCCCCCGTATCCAACACGCAGGTGACTGGAATCAGTTCTGTGAGGTTTGTTCAAAAGAGGAGAGCAAGGTCAAAAACTTTGGTTTTTGGAGCCACAGGACGTTTTTTTGACAAGAACGACTGCATCTCAGCTTCACCAGAATGAACATTTGGTCTAATTGACATGGATTGCTACACCCATGCGACAACGATGAGAAAGTAAATGACGAGCTATGGTCTTGAAGTCACAGTCCCACCTCCCTTCACCTCAACGAAAGATACTTTCTTTACTACCGCTACAGTCTGGTCCAATTTGTAGTTTCTTTTATTTGTTTGAATAAGGACTTGTGTAGGGGCATGCGTCGTCTGCGGGATGGCGTATATTTTGATGTGTTTTTTCTGTTGTGTATCTTGATTACAGCATATTTCAACATGAGCGAGGTGAATGTCTTCGTGGTCGAATTCGAGTTTGCGTTCTTCACTAAGAACATGACGTGATACTCACACAGCGTGATTAGCCTATATTGTGAGCTCCAAGCTCTGCTGTTGCCCTTTTCTGTCATTACGATGGGGGTGTACGTTCCGGGCAGAATAAAAGAGGAACACAGGCCTAGAGGTACTTCTGAAGAACTCGAACTTTCTGGTCTTCCACGCTGTTACTGAAATCGAAACTTGAACACGTTGGCGTCGGGACATAGCACCGTTGTGACTCAATAATTTCAATGCCGACAGCAACTATCGATGTCCATCGCGGGAAATGTAGCGGCGAAGTCTGTAACGCACCTCCACAACAGACTGGAGCCCATGGATGCTTTCGACTACGATCCGTACTCTATAGACATATCCCCTTGTCAAACGTCCGCGCCACTCTTGCCGACCGCTCGATTTGGAGCAAGGTGTTTTCCAGCCAAGCACTTCATAGCAATCCGAAGACTTTTGTGAGGTTGTGTTCTTACAGGAGAACACATGTATATGAGTTCTTGTGGAAGTCTTGTGACCACAAGTTGAAATGACATCATCCATTTCACTCCGAGAGGCTGCCGCTACATTCAGATTTGCTTCAAATGTCTGACGCTCATTTAAAATTGGCTTCATCGAGGTGGCATTGAGCACAACGAAATCCCCGTTTTGAAGGGTGTGTAACTTAGCATGTCTTGCATACCGAATGCCACCATCACTAGTTGCGTGAAGAAATCTGGAAGCCCTCCCATGCTCAACCAAAAGGCCTTCTTTAAGTAAACGTATTTTCAAGGCAGGGAAGTCACCAGCAGCAACACCAGTCCATATGCGAATAGGTCTTCGCGCTTCAGCGGACACAATTATCCTGAGCTTTCCACCAACAATTTCTGTCTTTGCCCGAAGAGGAACGCTTGAAACTGTACGTAGCACAGCCATGGTCTTACTCGGGCTCATGAGGGTAAGAGCACACTGAAGTTCGTCCGGATTTCGAGAGCATGACAGATTAATGACTCTAGTACCAGAGGAAAGTGCGAAAAAACTCTCGATAAGATGAGAACCCTTCCCGGGAACAACGTAGTCACTGATGATCAAAGATCCAGACAACGTACCATGAGAGGTATTCACATCACTTGACCCTCCGCTAAGAAGGCAAATGCTTCTGATTACACGAATCATCAAGTCTTCGCGAATCCTTCTTTTCCATATTCGCCTAACCAAGTTGGGCGGGATCGAAATATTGGAAAACGGCAGTTGTGTTTCTTGTTGCGAAAAGTGTACCCCCAATTGATGAAACGTTCTGCTTTTCTGATCGTACGCAGTGTTGTATTGAAGTTGCTCTTCCCTGCCCCGTGCCCATTGTATATTGTACGCGTAAGTTAAATCCGCGACCGCTATCAATATACTATCTTCGGAATCGATTCGTAGTAACTTAGCAGGAGGGGCAATCAGTTCCTGAGCTATACCGTCTATGTGTATCAATGTCTTTTCCCTTGAATGGTCTCCAAAGCTTCGAAGCCAGGTATAGCCTCCACCAGCGAATAGCAGATCACCTCGACCTCCTGTGTCGCGACCATCCAGACCAACATCGCTGCGAATGTCAAAGTGTACATGAGTGTTGGAGGTGCCGATGCCTGTCCGAGCCACAAGCAGCCCACGGTGGGCATAGTACACATTGAGAGGAAAATATTCGAGAGTTGAAGCCGGCAGAAGCCCGTTCTTGTGCATGAAGGGTGCAGGCTCTCTAGCGAGAAATATTAATGAATAGACTGAACGCCATCCCAGTCTCGCACAAGATTTGGGCAAAAGCCTTCCGATTCTTTGGCGCCACATAGTAGATATGATTTTGCTTTCAGGGTAAAGAAAGTTGAACAACGCGACAAAAGCATTGTGTATTGCCCCAGAAGACTCACCCGGGAGTTTTCCACATTCCCAAGGCTCAATTATCTGAGAAGCGTAGTGGATAACGTTTCGAAACCTTGGCGTATTTAAAAGGTTCGAACCTCGCCGTTGCACGGCAACGAGGGCAAGGGACCCTTCTCGAAGCCCATCCGTATAGAAACTACTGTCCTGAACAGTGGATCCATCAGGATATACTGCATGCTGAATATATGCTTTAAGGAGTGTGAGAAAGCGAACATGAAGCTCAGCATTAAATCCGTTTGCGTCGTACCTGCGCAGAACCTCAGTAGTGTACGCGTCAAAATCGTATTCTCCTTCAATGGCTAAGTTGGTGAGGAAAAGATTAGAATGGTACATAGCATTCTTGTCGAAAATCTTGTGTGGTTCAGTGACGGCGTCTGGGCAATATTCTGACGATACAGGACATATTCCCCATGAGAATCGATTCATGACGAGCATCGCCAATGCAGAACGAACTATTCTCCGCTCTGATGCAGACATTTTGTCGTACAGGGTATCGTATGCCAATGCCAGGGATGCACCAGCGGTATAATCATCGTTTCGCATTCTCCAAGGAATGCGCGTGTTCCACAGAAAACTTCGAGTGAGATCATCGTACGTAAAAGGGCAGTTTGGGGTGCAGTGGTACACGCGATGTGCAAGCAGGATCTTTGACCAAGCCACCATTGCCCTGACGCATGTCTCCGAGTTATATACAGGGAGGAAGTCTTGGTTTATCTCTGCGCTGACTCCTGTCCAGAACGAACATAATATGAGCGAAGGAGCCATAGTAGAATTCATGACCTCTATGGTGCTTGATAGGGGTTTCAAACTGTCTCGATAGGCTTCGGTTCCAGTTCCTGACAATGCTCTCCCATCGTATACCGCAGTTATGCCGTTCTGTTCAAGTTCTGCTAAGAAAGCAATAATTTCCGACAGAGGACCCTGCCACACTGTTTGGCGCTCAAAATATGTACTCCAGGTTCCCTCATTTCCATGACGGCGACTTTCTGCGTGATGCGCTAACAAATCATTCCATGCCTTCTTGCCGAACACAACGCGAGGGTGTACGTGTGGTCGCAACTCGCGTGGATGTGCAGCAAAAGATCGAAAGTTTCCGAAGAGCTCTGATGCGACTGGTTTACTGTCTGAAAATGACGAAACAGAAAAGTTTTGAGACTGTGAGACAGCAGCTTTTTGAACCTGAACCTCAAAGCGCTGATGCTCTGTCCGTTCCGAAGAGTAGGCGAGAGTTTCTTCTCCTGATTCACAGAAATGCGCGAGGGGAAGCGACAAAACCGCCTCCAGAAATAAGAAACACAGCGCAACTGCTTTCGAAACAGTGTTAGGTGGCATTAGGTAGAGGTAGAAGCGAGAAAAAATCTTGCCTCACTAAAAAGTCCCGGCAATGAAGCACATTTCTCACGGTCCGGTGAGGTTGAGCGTGAACCATGGCTACGATGGTCGTGGTTTTTGACTGGTCAACTCTTCTTGCGCCGTCATGGGAGAGGGGGATACAGCGCGGCTTAATTATCCTAACACCGGTAAAGTCCTCACATGATGATTGGGAAGAGGGATGAATTAGGAAAGAGAAGTGGAACGAACCGTGTGCGCAACTATGCGTAAGAGGGAGACGCTCGAGAAGCTTAAAGAATATTTTGGCACAAAGATTTGCACTAACGGAAAGTGCAATGCTGTTCAATTTGTGTACGCAAAAATAGTTTGAGCCTCGACGTTATCTCCGCTTCCTGCCCGCGCTCCCTCCACTGAGTGAAAGCTCCAGGGTTCCAACTGTTCTCTTTGCACCCAGTTGACCCAGACAACAAGTTTGCATTATGTTCCATCAGCTGCTCCACCATAAGCTGTACCCCAACAAAGTTGCTGCAGGCGACTGACACTATCCTGCACCAATAATCACGGCGAACAGGGGAGCAAATGAGACAGGCACGTCGAGTTCGCATTCCAGCCGCCTTCCGCAGACTCCCGAGACTCGCGAAACCAGAAACGTTCGTGTACGTGTTCGATTCGATAGTTCTCAGCGCCTCGAATTGTGCTCTCCGATATCTCGAGGCCTTCCAGCTCTTGGTTTTATCTTTAGTCGAAGCGCGCCAAATCTATTTTCTCGCGCTCTAGCCAACGGTCGAGCACATCCGATCCCTCCAGGACTCTCATCAAGAAACCAAACTCTTGTTCACTCCAAACCAACTGCTGAGAAGCAATAGCGAGATTCGCACCTATGGCACCCCCGCGCAACTTCTTCACCAACGATAGCAATTGTCCACCTCCGGACTTTGCACCGTATGGATGTGAAACGTATGTAAATTCATCACGGCACCAAGCTGCCTCTAAGCCGGCTGATAACGAACAGCGCAAACTCTTTTGGGAGACGGTGTTAAATTCCCGTGAAGATCCGCACAAAACTGAGAAGTCTTCTTCTAAAAAAAGCTCTTCAGCGTCGTCTTCATCTTCCACCAGATTGTCCGCGCTACCCACCAAGCGGAAGAACTTTCACTGCATCACATGCAGAACTGGATATGTCCAGAAAGGAGATTATATGCGTCATATTCGTACTCGACATCAGGGTATCCGTCCATATCTCTGCGCGACTTGTGGAGAAAGTTTTTCTAGGAGGTCTATTCTGAATAAGCACTTGAAGACACACGAAAAGGAGCGCAAGGGATTACCTAACCCATCTATATCCAAATGATATGGCTGCCTCGTTCGAGCTTTGTAGTGGGACATGGAAAGGAGAACAGAAAACGACGAAATCAATGAATGTACATGTTGCCTTCATCCTTTTTAGTGCTTACATGCAGATAGATACATATTGCTAACCTGTACAATGATTTATAGGCTTGCTACTATTCAGCTATCGTTCTGACCTCCACTCAAGCTTCTATCCGCCGCCTTCGATACTATCGAGTATTCACGAGGGCCCTGGAAGCTCTGTGAAATCGTTCAATTACAAATGCACCGAGTTCTTCGATATCGTGAGGGACTCTCATCCCGTTTCTGGGAAAATAAAGATTATTTACCGCTTGTTCGTTTGAATTGAGTGCACTCGTATGAGCCTGCATCAAAGTTATTTTTGTAAAACAGTACTTACAACAGCTAAAAACAAGACCTGAGTATAAATTTCGAAGAAGAGATTCTTCTAAAAAACGATATGCATTGGACATCGGCTGCATCTAGACAAGTATTCACGTTTTATAACTAACGACTGAATGCTTGCGTTGCGGGCGAGGAACGCTCCAGTCATGGTATAGACAGTCTGGCATGATAAAAATGAACAACGCGCAGCAGGCGTCCGCGTTTAGGTCGAAATCGCTTCAAATGAGGAGACATATAAGGCTTACCATTGGTCTTCTAATGAAACATTCTATCGATTGAGACGCTCAACAAAGCCGAAAGCAGGGTCGAAGAGACTAGAATTCACTTGCACCTGAAACGCACGAATCATCACGTGATAATTATTTCACGCATTGTGTAGCAAATCCTTGGGAGTCAACGGTAACATTCCCAATGTATCCAGCCGCTTTTGAGAAACTGCTCTTTATAGCGACAATATGCTTGCTTTTGGACAATAAAACGAGCTCGATCATGGTATTGAAACATTCTGTGATATTTAACTGGCAACCCTTCGTATGTACAGGCACAATATCGTCGAACCGGATCATATTGGCCTTCGAGTTCTTCTTCTTGAGCACTTTTTCAAATATATCGCGAAAGGAGACGGTATCCGTCGCGAGGTAGAAGTCGTGCACGCCGTACTTCTTCCCAATTTGCAATGCAGGAGAAGCCAAACACGAAGCAATTCGCATTGGACTGAGGTCCGCGGGAAATCTGATGCCTTTTTCCCCAAGGCCTGTTCCTAATCGGGCATGAACGCCAATGAAAGGCCTTTGAAGTAGGGAGCTCCTTTCCTCGAGCAATTGATGTAGACGAGGCGAGGGCTTGAGCATGGCGTTGAATATGGCGGAAAACATCTTTGGTGGAACATTGTTTAAAGATTCAGACACGTTCGAAAACGTTCGCGAGAGCGCAAGCTGCGGGTGTCGCCTGGTAAAATGCCCGCAGAGATAATGAGCGTTGGTTGTAGTTCCCTGTGAGAAAATGACAAAATGTTCGGGACGCAAAACCTGTTCCAAAGACAACGGTCTCGCACACAAGCGGTCACAAACGTAAACGGACTTCGACTTTTGCTCCTCGAGACGATCCTCCTCTTTAAATTTCAAGTCACGAATCTGGGTCGGTAAGAAGAACTGGAATATAGAGTTTGGCTGTATCCAGTCCAGCAGTAATACTCGGTCAGAAAACGAAGCCATTACGAATGCGGTGACGAGGGAGAGAAAACGATCACCAACTCCGGGATGCGGTTCATCAAATCGAAGGACAAGCCTTGGCGCTTGGTGGCGCTGCTGCCGATGCCATTTTATATAGCGATTAATTAGGTGCTCTTGCACTATGTGCTCGATGACAACCTCTGGGGTCGGAGTGGGCGATAGAGATGGCGTTGGGGAGGGCGTTGTTGAGCGAGTGGGAGTAGATGTTTGAATTGATGTTGGCGTTCGGGTTGGTGCGACTGAAGCATGTACAAAACATACGTGAATGAGAACAGCTATGAAACATAAATGCGGTCGGTGACGCATAATTGTAGCACGTATCCTGACGCAGCGGTCACCAGGAAAAGGTGAAGTATGAAGATGAGAAAAAGGAAGAATGGTCGTATTGTTTATGGGTTAGATATGAAGAAAGTATGGAGAACATATATGGTGTAAGAGATCTTGCCGTCATATTCGAATTGGGGCGAGAACTTGCACAGCTAGGCCACGGCGGTGGAAGGCTTCTAATTTCACCGACGACATGTAGACGTGATGGTTTGCTGCAGCTCTGCGACAACGCAGGTGCTGGCGGATGCCACATCCATCTTCCATGTGGTTGCGACGCGACGTCCCCAACAGTGGATAGCACATCCAACGGTCAAACGGTCAAAAATATAAGATTAAATAGCAGTTTTGCGAGCCCACATGTTAGAATCATTTGGGTCTATGGCGCAGTGGTTGACTTCATTACAGCGCGTCCGTTTTGCATACGGAAGGTCGGGGGTTCAATCCCCCCTAGATCCACATCCGCATAGTTATTTTGCAGAATACTTTTGGAATGTGATGTAAACCCGTCAAATAATTGTTTGCAACCACCGCTTGAGATGTGCTTTTGGGTTGGGTTCTTGCTGTAAAATGTTCAGAAATCAATCTTTTTTAGTATCTCAGTTATGCCGGGTATTTTCAAATTCAGCTCTTCGTGGCCCACGTGTGGTGCACAATTCCTCACACATGTCCTAGTGGACCACATGAAGAGCTCCCCGCCCCTTCCACTAGATATTTCAAAAGTGCAGATGGACAAAACTGGGCACGGCAGAGAACAAGCAATCTAAAAGAAGAGAAGTTCATACGTGGTGTACAGTTGGTACCTTTGACGGTCAGCGACAAGACTAAGCTTCTTACTAAAAGATTACTTTTTTGTTCACTTTTCTCTGGTCAGCACATTTTTTCAGAAGAGAATGACATTTAAGTAACGCGTGAAGCCGCCACAACCTGTAATATCTTACAGACGCCACATAGGCTGGCCGACCTCAGCTGGACTCATTTAGATAATTAAGTTGTTTTAATTAGTGTAATAGATTAGCAATACAGTACCAGGGAGAATCCAGCGCCTCGCCATTGCTATTAACTTGGCTCGAGTGAGGAGTCTCTCTTTGAGAAAGATAGAAACCTTTTTAATACTCAATTACTATGAGTGAAGAAACAGTGAACAACAAAGAGTTGTCTCGGAAGTGAGAGCGGAAACGCTCTCACTGCGAGACCTTTATATACAGCAAGCATAATGTAAACGGTAGGATAAGAGCGGTCGCGAAACTATTGAGAATATGACCATACAAAAGAACATAGCACAACGGTTGTAAACGTCCGTGATGCATTATGAGTGTCCTTGACGGACTCTGACACCCCCCCTTGACCTTAAAAGGGAGTAACACATAATGCATCACGATGATCGGCAAACAAGCTTCCACTTAATGTCTTCGTTAGTATATCAGCATGATTTTCCTTTGAAAGAACGTAGATAATATCAGCTGCTCCGTCTTTCACAGCATCTAGTACATGTTTAAAGCGAATATTGACATGCTTCACTCGTCGCATTCCTAGATATTCTTTGGACCACTGGATTGTTCCAAGATTGTCCTGAAATACTGGGATTGGTTTTGTCATTGGCATGTTGATCTCTTTCATAACGTTCCTTACCCATTGAAGCTGGCGTATACATTCTGAAAGGGCATAAAACTCCGCTTCAGAGGTAGAGAGAGCTGTAGATTTCTGAAGTTTTGAGCTCCATATGATAGGAAACCCCCCAATAGAGATGTAGTGACTTTGGAGCAAAACCCGGCGACGGGAAGTGCTCTCAAGGTGTTCGAAGCCTTGCTCCCTAGGGGAGGCAGACTCAGAGACAGAGCCCTACGTTCCACCCGTAGTGTGGGGTGTAACTCCCACGGAGGATTCCGGCAGTACCGACGGAGGTGAGGGGTAGAAACCGTTGGATCGGGAATGGGTATAAGTATCCCAAAGAATGGGGAAAATCCGGCGAAGAGGAAAAACGGGGCGAGGGTCGGGCACTAACAGACACCGGACCCGAGAACCAGAAAAGGGGCGAAACAACAAAAGAAACCCAATACAGGGGCGAAAACCTGTCCTCGAAAGGAAACACAAAAAGCCCGCAACAAGTAAGCAGAACCCCCACGGGGTATCGTGCACGCAGGTCGTCTAAGCGGTCCCAAGGGGGTGGTTGCACGGAACCCAAACGTGGGCACTCTCCAAGTGGAGTCGTTTCCCTACGCAGGCGTTGCTAACCAGAGCCCGTTCCGGGTTGTAAGGCCGAAACGATGGCGACGAAGAACCTCTAAAGGTATCGAAGACCAACCTTGGTTACCATTTACTCTGAGCTTCGGACTATCAGATCTCATCTCCCTAAGTAGGGCCCACTAACTAAACTCTACAGTAGTGCACACCTGCTCAGGGCCATACACGTGGAGATCCAACTGTCAGGGCCCAAGAGTCCAACGTTCTACAAATATCCGAAAATCGGTGCCAAAATTAAGCCACGTGTATCACGGGGCCAATCCAACCATGGGCCATCCGAATTTTCCCTTATAGGCGAAATATAACCGGAAAACAGTGCCACCTCAGCACACCTTAGAGGGGATCATAATCATAATCCTCGGAGGGTTCAATCCTCATTCTATGAGTTGCATCTTCAAGTATCCCCTAACTGGGCGTTGCTCTACAGTGACCACCTCTAGATCTCCGTTTTTCGAGGTCTCTGGCCCAGTCTGCATCAGACCATGCTACAATCTTGAGGTCAATACTTTTCGAAAGCTGCAGAGTAAATTCTTTTGTGCCTTTGAGATAGCGTACTACGTTTTTCAAGCAGTTCCAGTGTTCTGGTTTCGGCGCTGAAGCATATTTTCCTAGAAGCGAGACTGCGGTTGCCAGATCAGGACGTGTGCGAGTGCTTAGAAATAAAAGAGATCCAAGGGCTTCTCTATACGGCACGTTTTCCATTTGAAGGGATTCCTCTTTGGTTCTCGGTGTTCTCGCATCATACAAGCAATGACCACAAGAGAGTGGATGAGAAACTGGTTTTGCTGTGGTCATATGACACAAATCGATGATGTTGTCAATCAATGGTTTCTGATGAAGATGTACTGTAGATTCCGTTTCATTGATTGAAACACCCAGATAGAGGTCTGTTCTTCCCAGGCCGCTGACATCATATTGACCGGAAAGTTTGTTCTTCACCCATTTGGTACGTCGCGATGGACCAAAAATACAAATGTCGTCAACGTATGCCAGAACAATAACGGCAATTTCGTGATCGGAATAAATAAACATGCATGGATGGGATACTGCCTGTTTGAATCCCATCGAGATTAGAAAACAACTAAGGTTCTCAAACCACAATTTTGGAGCTTGACGTGTCCCGTACAATGATTTGACTAACTTAACAATGCGACCATCGGCTTCCGGAAGTTGATCTATTTTTGGTAGCCTAGTCCATATAGGTGCGTCTTCAGGGATTGGAGCATGTAGGAATGCTCCCTTAATGTCCACATGTTGGCGATCCCACCCAAGGGCTGTTGAGACTGCTAGAATGAAACGAAAGAGTTCAAAGTTAAGAACAGGTGCGTACAGGTCGGACTTGTTGCAGTCAACCTGAAAGATTCCTCTAGCCACCAGACGGGCCTTGAATCGGGCTAGAGCGCCATTATGGTCACGTTTAAGACGCAGTATAATACCAGAAGGAATCGCTTTTCCATGGTTAACGTCGGCGTTGACGTATGTACCAAGTTTGATGATGGTTTCAAACTCTTTCTTAATGCTTTCCAACCAGAAAGGGGCTTTGTTCGATTTCAGTGCCTGTTTTAGCGTTGGTTCATCTCCTGTACTAATCTTTGACGGCAGTACGTGAGCAACTGAGCAGGACGCGACCGTATCTTCCTCACAATCCGAGAGATATCCACCAATTTCCGGATCATAGGTGGACTCCTTTTCGGGGTAGTGAGTTAGTGAAGTGAGTACTGAATTCTCATCTTCACTATCCAGTGCAGGGTTTGAGTCTGGGATGTGAAACAGCGTGTGGTCTACATTGGAAGCTTCCTCAGATGTAGCTCTGCTTGATTCTATGGTAAGAAAGGACAGTCCAGGAAATTCGGATTCAATGAAGCGAACGTGCTTCGTTTGAATGATTCCTTCTGATGTGAGGATAAAGTGCATTCCGCCTTGGATGTGACCGAGATTAACACCTTCTCGTAACCTAGGCTGCATCTTTCGAAGCTGTTTTTCGTTTTGGAGAACTAATGCACGACAACCAAATGATTTTAGGTGTTTTGCATATGGTGGATATTCCTTGAGCAGCTCTACATATGGAATATTTTGCGTGGTGCGTTGGATAGACATATTGCGGGCATTGACTACTTGCTTTAAAGCGTAGTGCCAAAATTTCGTTGGAAGTTTCGCATGATTCAGAGCAGCTCTAATGGAGCCTTGTGGAACGCCAATGTACCGTTCGGCGAGACTGTTGGACGCTGGTGTGTGTGTGCTTGTCTCAGAGGTGTTGATGCCAAGCTTTTGAAATTTCTTTCGAGCCCGATAAAATTCTTTTCCTCCGTCCGAATGCAAAGAAAGTACATGATTTCCGGACTGCCTTTCAAACCATTTCTGGTAATTGATAATATGTTCCGAAGCCTCTCCTTTGTTATGAAGAGGTTTTCCATAAATAAAACGAGTGAATGCGTCAACGATGATGAGGTAATACCGGTGTCCGTCTCCAGACAATGTTACAGCATCTGCTATATCCGTATGAAGGTGTCCTGCTTGAGAAACTGAGGTTAGACTTCCACGATAGGATTTCTTAAATTTCCCTTTGGTACACGGGTCGCATTTATGTTTGGTTTCCTTATACAGGGGCAGAAGATTTTCTTTCATCATTGTTTTGATATCCTTCATATCCACAGCGTGCGCAAGTCTCCAATGCCAGATGTTGATGTCAGCACTGTTGGTTTCTGATTGTGTAGGCACAGTTGCGTCTACAAAGTCATCAACGGCGTCTACATCTCTGTCAACATTGGCTTCTGTGCAGCTTGGTTGTGTCGTTTTGTGTAAAAAACAACGCACTTTCGCCATAAACGCACGGTTCTTTTCAGAAAGAGTTGGTGACGAAGTACACTTTTGAATGTTTTCTGATATGTAGTAGAGCCCGTCAGGATGCTTTGGTGCTGAACCAATGATTTCGGAATCATTGTCCATATCAATCAAAAGCGCTTCATCCGGGAGGAATACTACAGCAATTCGTTTTTCTGTCAAGGCTGGAATGGATAGTTAGCTCATTGCTAGATCCGTTGAGGCAAGAGTGTTGGTTAAATGAACAGATGTAGTGGCTCCATCAAAGGTCCATTCTACGTTGCGGACTCCTTGTTCCGTAGCATAGATCGTAGAATCATCGCCAAGAGAAATCGGAACATGACAGGTCTGAGGATCTATTAGTCGAGAACTGTATGGAGTGAGATGAGTAGTAGTGCCAGAATCAAGCAGAAGAAGGTCAGACGATTGAGAGCGAGTCATCATTGCTCTAGTTTTGGCAACTGCTGCTCGATTTCGGTTTACAGTACTTGGAGGCTTAGATTGGTCGTCATCTTTCTTCGTGTCCCTGCTCTCTGATACCTGTTTGTCTGAGATGTATGAACTGGATGTTTTGTTATCTCCAAGGTTGAGTCGGTTTTTAGGGTTACGAGGATTGAGGAAGCAATTCTTGGTAATGTGCCCTGAACGTTCGCATATTTCACATTTTGATCTTGCGGCATTTGATCGCTCAGAGCAGTTGTTTGCAAGGGAACGCGTTTCATCAAGCAAGCGTGATGATACAGTATCCCATGTTACGTTATCTGATGGAAGAGTTTTGATAGCAGCACAGACTGGGTTCAGTTGAGCTGCAGAAATAGATGCGACAAGCAGTGCTACAGAGGGTTCTTCAGGAAGTTTTGTGTCCATACTTGCCAGTTGTTCTACAATGCCTGTCATTTTATCTATGTGCATTCCCATATTCTGATCAAGACAAGAGTATCGTAGTGTTTCCAGTTCGCACATTTTTGCAATGCGCGATGCTGTCGATTTTGAAGCGTACCTGTCGTCAAGGCGTTTTAGCATTTTAAGAGGATGACCAATTTCGGATTGAACTACGCGTAATGCTTCATTGGACAGAGCTGCGACGATCATTTCACTAGCTTTCTTCTGGTTGTGTTCGAACTCTTTGCATTTTTCATCGTCGCTGGAGAAAGGATTTCGACTATGCTGGAGGACAGTGCCAATGCCTTTGGCATCGCAAGCAGCTTCGATTCTGATGCGCCAAAGTTTGTAGTCGTCCTTCTCTTCATAAGGCTTAATTCAAATCTTGTCTGTCTCCATTGTTAGACAGAAAGACAGTAAAGATATCTGAAAGAGTATATATATATCGATATACACAGTGTAGTGTGTAGGCCCAATAACCTATGAGGGAAGAAACAGTGAACAACAAAGAGTTGTCTCGGAAGTGAGAGCAGAAACGCTCTCACTGCGAGACCTTTATATACAGCAAGCATAATGTAAACGGTAGGATAAGAGCGGTCGTGAAACTATTGAGAATATGACCATACAAAATTACATAGCACAACGGTTGTAAACGTCCGTGATGCATTATGAGTGTCCTTGACGGACTCTGACAATTACACCCTGTGCTATATTATTTTTACCAATTGATCTTGAACCCATCTTTTCCGTATTATTGACCTGTAGTAATACGCATTAAACGTCAGCTCATTACACCATGTATTCTTGGAGTGCCACAGTCAAGGATACGAACCTTAGAACCTTCTTATCGACGCTATCTCAGTTTGAGACCCGTACGCTGACGAAAAATTTATTGCGTTACATTATGGTCTCCCAATTCCAAATCTTTTTGGAATATTTGAACCGACCTCTGTAAAGAAGAATTTATCGGATTCTAACCTTTGGTTTAATTCATCAACGATCCAGAAGTACAGAAGCAACTGCCATTATGGATGCAGGAAACACACCCAACCGACCAGACTATAGGACTCCTACGGCGAAACCAGTTGCCACTGCAACGCCGACAATCTCGCCTGAACCACCTATTGATACTGGTAGCGACTGCAAGAGCCCGAGAAGCCATTCGAACGGAGTTCTGACTCCCCTGAACGTTCCTAAAAGGATTCGCTGAGAAGCCACTGTAGCAGAGCGTTTTTAAAAACACCTCAACAGAACCACCTCTAGGCCAGGAACAACCCAAGGAGAATCCCGTAAGGCCGAAGGAATTAGAGAGAACATTCCCGCAGGGCTTGCCGACCTTCTCTGGCCCCGTTTCCGTGAGCTCTGCTCAGCCCAGGTGGATTCCAGTATGGAAATGCGACTCGCTGCGCCGATCGCTGACCATACGGATTATTTAATTACGCGGATTGTCCCCAAGGTCATTGAGTTTGAGCTATTCATAGACTCCCTCTTTCAGGCCGTTCAAGGAACAGTCACCAGCCAGTCAGGCAATGCAGATCTTAGGACCACTCCACAAGTCAACCATCTGGTTTCCATATGGCAACCCCCCAACTTAACCTCCAGAAGTGGCGGTATTACCTTCCCCTCGCCAGGAACACCACCAGGAAAATCCAATGGACGGACAATCTAAGAGCAGAAGAGAAACTCCGCGTCTAGAAGAGACACAGATCGCTCTACCCAAAGGACAATATGAGGTTTAGCTACCTCAGGGCTCCATCGGATCTGATAGAGAGATCGGTTCTTTAGGTCGCTATTCCGCTGGAAAGAAAAGAAGTAACCGCAGGAGAAAGAAGAACAAAAGAAGCAAAAGACGAAACCATTCGGACACGAGTGATTCCGAATCGGTTTTGACCATAACGACACACTCAAAAGTGGATGAGGCTGCAGTTCGGGGCCTCAAACCACTGGAAACGACAGACAAACTTCTCCTTAAGGTTCTAGACAACCGCAAATAACGGCTGGCCGATAGGTCCCCGAAATATTCTGGTTCGGTGGCTGGAAGAGTCGCCAAATGGGCCAAACAGATGCCACTAAACATTACAGACAAGTTCTCGGGTTCCGATCCCATTGCTGTGCTTAGGTTTCTCAGTTTGTTCCATACAGCCTGCGATCAGAACTGTGTCCAAGAAGGCCCTGCTCTGTACCATTTCCAATTCTTCCTTACAGGACAGGCGCGTGACCGAGTGGTTTCGAAGATATCTGGCACAACTGACCTCGTGGACGCTCAATACCGTGAGCTCTTCAGGTCATACCCTCAGGTTGTTCATTACATCTTGAAAACCTACGCCATGGATGAAGTTCTTTGGCCAGAGCTCTAAAATGACCGAATTGGCTTTCGTAGACGACCTTTGAAAGAAGGCTTACCGATGTGGAAACGTATTCTCCCAATGACGGCTTAAAAATCACTTCATCACGGGATTACTCCCTGCCATTCGGACACATGTTCGCAATTACCACACCGAGAACCCACAATACTCCTTCCGAAGGCTTTTTACTTATGCCAAAGGTTATGGAAAAACCTACAGGACTTCCAGGCGAAATGCTGAAACATCCAGATAACACGCAATTTCATTGCATACACCCAACCAAGCCCATTTGGTTAGCTCCACTGAATCGGACATGAATTCATTACTACATTATGCCGACTCAGGAGATGTTCTAGCGGTTAAATTCAGTGCTCTTCCGTCTGGGCCCACATCGTATACATCCCAGGGAACTACAGCGACCACGGGCCCACTAACACCCAGGTATTCCCACGTTCCGGCCCGCAAGGACGTTTTTGTTCGCTCCCCAAGGGCTTTCTTCCTCTGCCTTTCAATGGACCATCCTTGTGACTGAACGAGATATCATTTTGAAGGTGCACGCAAAAACCTCCCGGCCTTAAGGGAAGCAAACAATAGAGTGCAGCGATCCTAAAGAATTCTTAATAGGCCAAAGCAACGAGCCATACTGACCAGTGGAAGCTCACGCTATTTCACGCCACCGGATACTCCGATCAAAGCCGCACAGGTCCACGCCATGGTAGACCCTACGGACGACCCCGAAGAGGAATCTTATCCTAAGAAAAATACGGAAACCCCATCGGAAAACTCTTAGACGGTCGACGCCAGGCGAATCCTCCCTCTTTAAGCCCCTGCCTCAACCAATTGGACGGTCATGAGCTAAGGAATTCCTTATCTCCCAATACAAACCATTCACAATGGAACACTCAGGATGAACCAGAACTAGAACACAGTAACGACCCTGTCTGTATCATCAGGAAAGAGAATTATAAAGTTCGAGTAACCGTGGGACCTCGTTCCGACAACTCTCGAGTGACCACAGCCGTAATGGACACAGACGCTGGTCCCAACTTGGTCCATCCTAGGCCGCTCCGATTGTGTGGGCAAGATTTCATTCAGGCAAGGAAGACCCCCAGGATTACCGATGCATCACGTAGACCAATGGACATTAAAGGGATGGTACCACTTTACCTCCAGTTAGGACAATTCAAAGACCGCACGTGGTTCCTTTTATGTCCCTACTTTGAGGGTGAGGCAATTCTATGGACCTTCTTTTTCGATCGATACATTATGGCTCTTCATACAGGCCTTAGGAAAGTCGCATTCTATCCGGCTCCTTCCATCTCCATAACTGGTTCCGCCCGAAGGTCAGAAGCTAACCACAACCGAGCGATCATCTCCGAAGACACGAATTCCAATAAGGTTCGCCTGTCGAAGGCCATAAAGACACCTCCGATGACCCGAATCACCGTATCGGTCCATTCCCAGTCCTCAGGTCTCGTGGCGATTGGGAACCACCCAAAAACGGTTCTGAAGCATATATCATTAATGGCCAATTGAGTAATGGACATCCGCCCCAACAGGCCCTTCTCAGACACGGTCAGTAACTTCCGAGATAGGCCCGTACGGTTACTTAAAGGTACAGTGACTAGCAATAATCTCCCTGCCCCTGTGGCCATTATGGAGGCCCAAATGGATAACTTTTCAACTACAACTCCCGACGAGGACGTCGACTCTTGGGAGGGGACAGTCGCTATAGGTGCAGAATTCGAATCCTAAAGGCTCCAGGTACTTGATCTTCTCAGGGAATACCAGACCATGTGGTCAGGTATATTGGGAAAAATCAGAGCCACTACACACCGCATTGACCTTTAGGACGATGCTAGACCACAGTTCCAGCACCCATACCGTACAGGCCTGAAGGGTAGAGAAATTGGTGCCGACCAGATGGAAAAAATGCGCAAAGCTCAAGTCATAGAGCCAGAGCCTCCTAACCAATCTGAATGGGCAAATCCCTTTGTACTCGCGGCTAAGAAGGATGGCTCCGTCAGGTTCTGTGTCGACTACAGGAAGCTGCACGCAGTAACCAAGAGGGACTCATAGCCGATACCCCGTATGGATGACTGTCTAGATTCCTTAGGTGAAGCTTCCGTATTTACCATACTGAACGCTAACTCTGGATATTGGCAAATCTCTTTGGCCGACGATGCGAGAGCGCTGACAACCTTCACCACCCATGAAGGTCTGTCCAGATTCACTCGTATGCCCTTGGGTTTAAAGAAAGCACCAGAAACCTTCCAACGGGTAATGGACATCATACTGTCCAGAGTCAAATGGAAATCCACCCTCGTCGATTTGGATGACGTTATAATCTTCTCACGGACCGTAAAGGAAAACCTTCGCCAGGTGAAGAAGGTGCTAACAATGCTACAGCACGCTGGAGTAACACTAAAACTCCGCAACTGCGCCATTTTCCAGGCCTCGGTGGACTGTCTCGGTCACGTCGTCCTCCCAGGAAAGCTAAAGGTAGCCACACGGACCACGAATGCGATACGCCAGGCTAAACCTCCCAGAGAGCACAGGGAACTACGATCCTGCGTGGGCTTGGGCAACGTTTACCTACGTTTCGTCCAAGGGTTTGCTTAAATCTCGGCACCTATCAATGCAATGCTGAAGAAAGGAAAACTGCGAGGCATTTCAGACCCTAAAGGACAAATTACTGAACCCACCTATACTGGCTTCACCAAAACCCAATAGGCCATTCTCCCTGGACACAGACTCCTCTGATGTCCAAGTGAGATGTGCACTGCTACAGTAACAGGAACCACCGAATGACTATCGACCTATTGGATACTGGAGCAGAACGCTCACCAGCGCGGAGCGAAACTACAGTACCACCGAAAAGGAATGTCTAGCCATCGTATGGTCCTTACTGACACTCCGTCCATACCTCGAGGGAACTAGGTTTACCATTAGAACAGACCACGATCCACTCCGCTGGTTCCACAATATGAACGATGCATCAAGTCGCCTCGCTCGTTGGCGCCTTAGGCTTTCACAGTAGGACTAATATATATCCTATAGGCCAGGCATCAAGCACCAGGCAGCAGATGCCCTCTCGCGAATCATTACAGACGGAACTGATGACAAGCCATTGGACGACCTCATACCTACCCCCTTTACAGATGATGGACATCAGGGTTATACGGAAACGGATTACCAAATGGTTAAGGTCAAAGTGGATGATCCTGAGGTAAAGGAGAACAAACTCCACCTATTTGACTGGGAGACAGTACCGCCCAAATCGACAACACTTCAGGTTAACGCGATAGCCCCAGAGGAAAAAGAGCTCCTCCCTATAACTATTGAAAAACTCTTGCAGGAGCAGGTCGAAGACCAGTACTGCAAGAAAACAGCCCGATTTGAAGGAACCCTTGGATGCCTATTCGAGTATGACCGATTTGGACTACTGTGTTGCCGCTCACCACTGGATGGCGCACTCCAACAGGTAGTACCAAGGTCATTAAGGGCGCGATTCCTATACCTTGCCCATTTCCCTCGATTGGCTGGTCACCGTGGAGGCCGAAGAATGTACCAGACCCTAAGGAAGTTCTTCTAATGGCCTCTAATGGCGCAGGACCTATGGTAAACCACACGAAAGTGTACTTCATGTGCACAAATCCGAGGGTCTCGTTCAAACCATCAGGCCAAATTGAAGCTCTTTCCCGCCGCAGGTCCAATGAAATTTGTCGTAATGGATATACTTGGACCTTTGCCTAAGTCGTCCCATGGAAAACGGTTTGAATTGGTTATAACCGATAGGTTTACCAAGCTTACCCGATCCCTACCCTTAGGAAAGACAACTGCAACGGATTTCGCCACGGCCTTCTTGTCTCACTGGTTATATCCTTATGGCATGCCACTCCACCACGTTACGGATAACGGCAGCCCGTTTGTATCCAAATTCTTCCCACACGTTTGTGCTACCTTAGGTATCCAACATTTGACCACCACTGCGTACCCCCCGCAAACCAATGGCCAAGCCGAACGCTTCAACAGCACCCTTCTCGACCGATTGGCACACTACATATCGGAGCAACAATTGGACTGGGACGACTACGTTGAGCCAATGGTTTATGCCTACAACACGCAGGGGCACGCTTCCACGGGGACAACACCTTTTGACTTAACGCTAACCAGAGCGCCGCCGCCGATAGCTGTTGACCTTCCGAAGTCTAGCATACCCCAGGACATAACGGAAGACATAACTCCTACCCAGGCGAATTGCTACTCGCGCCGACGAATCGACCACATTATCCAATCGGCTATAGCTGTACTGACCAAAGCCTAACAGCGCTACAAGGTAAATTTCGAAAAAGCCGTCTGGAACACACCTAGCTTTGGGAAAAGAGAATTATTTTACCTGGACTGACCACAGAAGGACAGTGATGAACTCGAGAACACTACGCGGGAATTCTTACACCGCTCTACGGGACCATACAAGGTCCTGAAGGCCATTCAACATACCATTACGTTACAAATTACGGCCTACAGGACACCGTATACATTGATCAGATGACACGAGCCCCCAGCTCTCCCTAACGACCAAAGTCCCAGCCCCCTGGCCCAACGAAATCACTACGACATCAGGTCGACGCTCAAGTTCCCATCCCCATAAGGCAGTTCCCGCGGTCCCAAATAGCCCCATGGACCTGATGGTCAATGCCAATGACGATGACCCATCTCTTCCAACCGACTCCTCTGGACTAGCTCCTCTGGACTAGCTCCTCTGAACCACACTCTCCTTCCGGAGAGTGAACACCAACCGGAATACATGATTGAGTGCATCATCTCCGCCGATCGGGGAGGAGATGGAACTATGTGCTATCGCCTCCGTTGGTTCGGCTACAACCCTGAGGAAGACACTTGGGAAGAGCGTCAAACCTTTCCGGCTAGTTTTATCACCTGCTATTGGCGCAAAAGCGGCAGCACGGAGCACAGCCTTCAGGAGAGGGCAACCATTGGCCCGAATAATACCAAAACACCTCTCGAAACACCTCTGGACACGACGGTTCGCTGTAGTGCCCGCATCAGGGAACAAATTCAGTTCTCAGGCGACACCTGACGAAGACCTGAGATGCTCCCAAGGTTCGGACGCCGTGCTGAGGCATGCAAGTTTAAGGAATACAAAAGCAGCTTTTGGAAAGTAAAAGCATTAATTTATTTGACAAACTGAAAGAGGTTTAACAGCCCTTTCCATGACCTCAAGGTTCGCCAAAGCGCTCCGAACACCAACAGGACTCACTGGGGCGGCGTAGGAGTAACTGTGTCGTCCTAATCGGAACCTGCAGGAGCAAAACCGGGACTAGGGTCACCCGAGAAGCCTACTGTACCAATAAGACCGGCCCCAGCGAGCCGTGCACGCTTATTCGGCGGAGATTTCCCTGAGGAACTATTGTCACTATCTGAGAATTCCCGGTCGCTCAAATGTAGACGATACCGGGCATCCAAGTCGGCAGTAATCCTCTGGGACATCATTTGTGCATTCTGCTGCAGGAAATTATTAACCATAGCGGTTCTCGGAACGCTCATAAGCCATTTGGTATCACGAAGAGCTCCCGGCTTGGTTTGTTCGAAGCCATGGTCCGCCTGCTCACAGGCTGGTCCCCCGGGAGATGCATAGGAAAACCGACGAAAGCAACAAATTCCGGAGGGATACTAGAGTATCTGACGGGCTTATAAGGCGAGTTCGGCATCGCGTGCGACCAATGGAAAAGTACCAAAATGGGAAGACGAGATGACGGAACTGACCCGAGCGGACTGACAGACGTAAACCACGGTGCACGAAGCGCGGAAGGTCGCCAAAGGAAGAACGAAGGCTAAAGAAGGCGTCAATGATCGTCAGTGGAGAATAACCCGAGGGGAATTTTCGCCAACGCGCCACGAAGAAAACGCTAGCGATGCACCTATGCCCAGTGTTCACGGCGCGCTCGAGTTTCAATCCATAGGCAAATTAATTGCCACCCCTGCGCCAATGGTCAGCTCACACTTCCTCATACCCCCGCAGGTGATGACGACGCAACGTCCCGTCGCGCCCGATGGTAATAGGAGCAACTATGCGCTCACATACCCTGGGTCAATCATGAGGCAATCTGGACTTCGCCGTGACGGTTGAATCCTAAGGAGGGAGATATGCGAAGGAGCGACGGTAACAGTTGAGTCTTGTAAGCCACTGGGGCCTGAGGTATCTTACAGACGCCACGTAGACTGGTCGACCTCAAATGAACTCATGTAGATTATTAATTCATTTTAATTAGGGTAATAGATTAGCATTACAGTGCCAGGGAGATCCCAACGCCTCGCCAGTACTATTTACTTGGCTCGAGTGACGCTTCTCCCTTAGAGTAAGGTAGGCACCGTTATGATACTGAACTACCCCCTTTGGTACATTAGATCCACCAATTGTTCTTCAAGCCATCGTTTCCGTTAGCTCCACCCTGTAGGACTACGCAGTAAACGCCAGCCCATTGTAACAAGTACTCTAGGAGTGCCGCCGTCAAGGATAAGAACCTTAGGACCCGCTCTACGACGCTACCTCAGGTTGAGACCAGTACGCTGACCCAACAGGCATTGCGTTTCACGACGTAAGCGTAACCCCCGAACACGGAAGCGTACTTTCAAGCTCTCTAATGTCTGTAATATCTCTGTTCGTAGTATCCGGCATTTTCAGGTGCATCACAACGGTAAGGTTCATCTGATGAACGCTCAACGTACAAACTATTCTCGCGAAGACGTGTACTGCTGCATTTGTCAGATAACCTTCTCTGAAACACACGACCTCAAGGTGCATCTCCGAAGCCGTCGATATCGTTCTACTCTAAAAAAAATAAGAACAATCGTCTCTAAATAAATAAGTTTTAATTAATATGAATAAAACAAAAAAAACAGAACAAAAAGTACTTGTTTCAAAAGAGTAAATAAAGGTAAAAGAAAATACTCAACACTTATTTATTATTTAGGAATGATTGATACCAGATCACAGATAGCAGATAGAAGTACTTAAAAAAATTCTAGTAATCAACCCTGCGCATGAAATACACCATTCAAAACTTCTGCAAACAATCGGCTTCCGTTTTTTCCGTCAGGAACCCCAACGAAATCCCCAATTTCAGGAATTATTTTTGTCCCTTCTACCCCAATTTGTAGTGCATCAGCTGTACCCAATACTATTTCGGATCTTCGCTAGTTATACGTCATTGTGCAAAAAAAGCTTCCCGATACTATCAAAAGCTATCTGGCTGACATCCCTAGTATTACTGGGGATCAAATCGTTAAACGTATTCCAGGCGATTATACCCCGGAAATGCTCTTCAACCTTCAAGTCTCATGCAATATAGCACTGTTCAGCACTCTTGCTCGTCTTTTACAGAAACTTGGCATGGACTTCGTACATAACCCTTCGGGAAAACCCATAAATCGTTTAGCACACACCATATACATTCGTAATGAAGATGGTATCGCTGCCAAAGAAGCAGTTCAAACTTCCAGAGCATCGTTAGGTTCCCCTTCATTGGTGGAACATAATCCAGTATCTCAGGATGCACCTCGAACCAGAAATCCTGAACACCCGATTGATACCCAAAATACATCGGACGCACAACCCCAAACCATCAGGGTCAGCACAAATAATACAGATATTCCAAAGATACCTCATAATATGGCCATACATTTCAAGGACAAAACATCAAACTTCTCAGGATCAATTGGAGAATTATGGAAAGATTCCTTTGATGAGTACAGTGTAGCACTCAAAGACCACATGGTACCAGAATATAAGCATGCTCAGTCAATGCATGATATTCTATGAGATAATGCGAAGCGTTACTTTAACGATCACGTTCTTCACAAAGCTTAATCCCTCGATGTAGCGATGAATCTCATTGAAGAGTATTTTCATTCAACATCTAAACAAAAACAAATTGAAATAGATTTACTAAACATTCGAATAGATTCCTTTCAATCTGATGAAGAAACCACTACTCAAACACTTGAAAAACTGGACGCGGAGATATCAAAACTATCACCCCAGGTACCTCCGAATTGTCGAACTGAAGCAAATAAGATATCATATCTTCGAAAAGCAGTAATCGGACACCCTTGGGCCAGTAATCCAATAAGCCGTTTGGATTCAGAAACCCCTTTTTTACCAAGAACTTTTTACTCAACTGGAATGTGCTATACACGAGAAAAAGAAGAAAAAAGTGCAAGAAAGGCCAATAATAGCTACAAATTTTCAAAAAAGCTCAAAATCATTAGATATCTTGATCAAACATCGGAAAAAATATATCTTCACCCAGCAAAAGAGGGACGTCTCAAAAACTATACAAACCCTAAGATCAATGATCGAGTATGTTTCAATTGTGGCAAAAAAGGACACATTAGACGATATTGTTGCCATCCGATGGATCTATCTGCTATTGTCGCTAGTAAAGTTTAACTTTATCAAAAATCTAGGCATTATTTGAATCAATATCGTGCTTTAAAACAAGTTTTTTATGATCTTTGCGAGGAGATAAACGCCTCATCCGAAAAGGAAGAAGATGCTGATACTTTTTTTAACATCGAAGAAAGCCACGAAAAAGATAAAGAAATATCAGAAATTTGGAAAGACGATACCGAGGTAAGTCTTTTCACAAGTCTTGAGGCTGAAAACTCTAACCCAAAACTGGACATTTTGCCAGAAACTCTCCCATACGAGCTAATTCCAAAAACAAAATTCGAGAAGTTTCTACAGCCCCATTGCATAAAAAAACACACCGTTTTACCAAAAACTCAAGTGTTTTGAAGTAACGAAGACTGATACGAATATCGAGACAACAACCGAATTCAGCGGTGGATGCTTGGATATCGGTGCGCAAAGATCTTTCATCGGAAGTTAGCAAGCCAAAGCGTATTGAAAAGTACAACTTTAAAATGAAAGCAAAACCGTCAAGAATGTTTAGATTTGGAAATCCTACTAATCAGGGTATAGCTCAGGTACGCATCACAATACTTGTACCAGTTGGAGAAGTTTTGAAACTCAACGGTGATGTCATTGATTGCAATTTACCCATTTTGATGTGTCTAGACTTCTCGGATGAAGAGAAATCTTAGGTTGATAATGTTTCAAACGTTCTAGTTTGCAAAAATGTATGATAAATGGTTCTCACTCTAAAACTTGGAAAAACCTATGTCGTATGGAATGAATATGCAACACAATTCATATAAGCAGAACTCAGAAAAATGCATCTCCACTTTTATCACCATTCAGTTGATAAGCTGTTCAATCTTTTGAAACGAGCTGCTCCAGAAAAGAAAATTCTCCAACAAAGAATCTTTTGAAAGGAATATCAAAGTGGTGTCAATCGTGCCAACTATTTACTCCAAAACCACAACGATTCATAGTCTTCTTGTCACAAGAAGTTGTTCTAGACAAAGATCTTGCAATGGATCTATTTTTTAGACATGGAAGACGTTTTGCATGTAGTTGACTCGCGTACTCATTTTAAAGCAGCTCGCTTTTTTTATGGTCATTCTATAAAAAGCTTTTGGAGTACGTTTGTAGTATGTTGGGCTAATTTATATACAGGATACTTTTATTCAATTCGTTGTGATCAAGGTTCAGCATTCACCTCCCCACGATGGAAAGATATAATGAATGAATTTGACATTGACTTTATTTTTTCAAGAGTTGAAAGTCAAAATTTCGTTGGTGCAGGTGAACTCTATCATGGTCAACTACGAATAATTTATCGAATTATATAGTCGACGCCAATATCTTAGATAAGAAGCTACGAGCAGATGCAAAAATAATTGGATTAAGGTTTGTTCTAGCTATCAAAAACCCAGGAACAGAAGAGGAAGTACAAAATGCCAGATTTGTTGCTCAATGCTTTTCTGAGAAAGAACAAAACGACCTAGTCCACAATTTTTCTACGATAAGACACAGTACCATTCGTCTTATCATGTCAATCGCCGCAATTTTCAACTACAAAGTTTGGAGTCATGATGTAACACAAACCTACATTCAGAGTAAGCAAAATATGTCTCGGCAGGTTTATATAAAATCTCCGAAAAGTATAAGCATCTCTTAAGACTAGTTATTACTCCTTCTTGGAGAGGATACTCAGATGGAAACAAGACGAAGAGAGCTGAGGGCCATCGTCCATCAATGATGAACTTGCTGCCCTCATCTTTATAGACATAGATAGCACACGAGAGCATATAGAATTACTTTGTATGCTCTCGTAAATAATACAAATACAAAAAGGTCAAAACGAACTGTCGTAAACAATACAAATACAAACGTGAACATTAGACGAGATTCAAAGTCACCGAGACGCCCCCTCGACCAATATGGGAGAAACATGGAGAGCTGTACGATGAGTATTGAAGAGATCACCAATCAGAGACTTTGTAAACATGTCAGCCCGGTTTTCTTCTGATGATACATGTTTGATAACAACGACTCCATCGGCCACAGCATCAGTTGCATGATGATGCCTCAGTTCAATGTGTTTGACTTTGCGTATGCCGAAATCGGTTTGCGTCCACGAAATTGCTCCAAGGTTGTCCTGAAACAGTACAACAGGATATTCAAGAGGAAATCCGAGTTCCTGCATGACGTTCTTCAACCAACTGATTTGTTTGATACACTCAGAGATAGCGTAGAACTCAGCCTCAGTCGTGGAGAGAGCTGTGGACTTCTGTAGCTTGGAGCTCCAAATGACAGGAATGTCTCCAATAGTGATGACAAAACCCCCCTGGATCGCCGCTTGTCCAAGCCACGACCCCAATCAGCGTCAGACCACGACGTAACCGAGGAAGACACATTACGAGGTATCTCCAAGCCGAAATCCTTAGTACCAATCAAGTACCGAATGACTTTCTTCATGCATTGCCAGTGTTGTGGTAGCGGCTTAGAGGCATACTTGCCCAACATTGAGACAGCTGTAGCCAAATCAGGGCGCGTGCGTGTGCTCAAAAATAACAGCGAGCCAAGCACCTCCTTATAGGGAACATTCATCATTTCCAAAGCCTCTGCTTGAGATGGGATTGTCATAGAATCATAAAGACAGTGGGATTGTGGCAAAGGGTTTGACAATGAAGTGGAGAAGTCCACTCGGGCAACACGGATAATCTTCTCGATAAGTGGGCGTTGATGAAGAAAGATGCTGTTTGTTTCTTCGGCAATAGAAACACCGAAGTAAAGGTCAGTTTTGCCCAAATCCGATACTTCATAATGTGCACAGGGCTCAGATTTCACCCAGGCTGTGCGTTCAGGACGTCCGAAAATGCTGAGGTTATCTACATAAGCCAGGACAATTACGGTATCCGTACCAGTTCCATGTATGAATACACAGGGGGCGGATTGGAGCTTTTGAAATCCAATAGAACAAATATATTGAGATATGTTCTCGTACCATAGTCGCGGTGCCTCCCTGGTGCCGTAAAGAGACTTGACAAGTTTGACGATCCGTCCATCTGCTTCGCTGACATTCGGAATTTGTGGGAGCTTTATCCAGACAGGATTATCAACGGGCATTGAAGCATGTAGAAAGGCTCCTTTCACATCAATATGCTGGCGATCCCATTGCATAGCGGTAGAAAGAACCATCATAACGCGAAAAATTTCAAAGTTCAACACTGGAGCATAGAGACTGTCTTTGTCGTCAATCGTCTGAAAATTTCCTCTGGCAACAAGTCTGGCTTTAAACCGTTGTGGTTTACCTTCATGATCGCGCTTGAGGCGGAAGATAAACCCAGAGGGGATAGGTTGTTCATGATCCGAAGTGGATTCTTCGTATGTGCCAAGATTACGGATGGTCTCAAATTCAGTTCGGATTGCTTCCGTCCAGTACTCAGATTCAGGCGATGAAAGAGCCTGACGTAAAGTGGGCTCATCAAATGTACTAATTTCGTCTGGTAGGGCTCGAGCGGTATTCGCCGACTGAGTTTCAAGGTCGGACAAGTAGCCACCTAAATCAGGGTCATATGTCGACGGTTTTTCTGGATAATGAGTCAGTCCACTGCTGCTGATCGTGGAATGTGGACTGGCGCATTGATCATCAGCTGTTTCGTCAGGATTGGGCAGTTGCAAAAGGGTGGCAGTGTTGACCACTGTATCATCTTCATCATCACTTGAATCATAACCGTGTTGGGGGCTGGATGGAGTGTGATCTGATGGAAACAGCATTCCAATTAGTGACAAGCCAGGAAATTGATCCTCAATGAAACGCACATGCTTCGTTGTGAATGTGCCTTGACTTGTTAGAATCTTGTACATACCACCTTGCATATGACCAAGATTAATTCCTTCAACAAGACGAGGATGCATCTTCTTGCGACTTGTAGGATCTCGTTCAACAAGGGCCCGGCAACCAAATGGGCGAAGATGTTTCACGTCATGAGGTGGTTCTTGAAGTAGATGGTTCAAAAGGATACGATCAGTGCTGCTGTGAATGTTAACATTTCGACACGAGACTACGTGAAGTAGGGCATTGTTCCAGTATGAAAGTGGCAGATGGGCTTGTTCCAGGAATGCGCGTATCGGTCCCATGGGAACAGCTATATTACGTTCAGCCAATCCATTTGATGAAGGTGTGTGGGTTGAGGTGGTGCTGATGATAACTCCCTTGCGTTTCAGGTTTTCTGCGCTTTGAAGAACTCAGAACCACCATCGGAGTGCAGTGAAAGAACGGTTCGTCGAGATTGGCGTTCGAACCAATTCACAAATTCTATGATAGTGTCTGATGCTTCCGATTTTCGGACAAGGGCAGCCGCAAACAGGTACCTTGTACATTCATCGACCATTACAATGTAATATGCATGACCGCTTTCCGATTCAGTTCCAACAAATGTGATATCCGTGTGAAGATGGCCAGGCCTCGTTGCAGATGTTAACGAGCCTCCAAAACTTCGACGGAATTTACCACGGACACAGGGCAGACAGTCAAATGTTGCACTTCCAGTCTGGGGAAGTACTCGTAGTTGGAGTAGCTTCTTGACTTCTGTCTTAGCTGCAGTGTGTCCGAGGCGATTGTGCCACAAAGATACGGCTGCAGGAGAAACGTTAAGCTCGGGTTGCTCCTCTGCAGAATCAATGGAAGTATCATCATCCATATCTGTCTCAGTATTGATTAGGCCTGAAATACGAGCCATCATCGCCGTCATTTGTGGAAATGTGTTAACACTGGTCGGCTCGGAAGGAGTTGAACAGTCAGCAGATATGTAATAAAGCCCATCATGGTGTTTAGGAGCACTGCCAATGATACGTAGGTTGTCTTCCAGATCAATGATGAGTGCGGCTTCTGGAAGGAAGAGTACTGCAATTCGTTTGGCTGTCAATGCAGGAATCGAAAGGAGACTCATTGCTATGTTGTTAGAAACAAGAGTGTTGCTGAGAGTAACAGATGTGGTGGTCCCTTCATATGACCAGGTAACAGGTCTAGGTCCTCTTTCAGTGGCGGTGATTTCCGAGTCATCTCCCAGAGCGATCGGGACACAACATTTGTAGCTGCGTGATAAGTGATTTGAAGAGAACGTCAGATGGATTGTTGAGCCAGAGTCCAACATCAACAGATTATCCGGAGCACGAGCTGCCATGGCTTGCAGACGTGTAACCGCTGCACGGATGCTAATTCTCCTGGGTTCACCGTTGTTCTGTTCATCTTGCTGTTTGGTTCGTTCGCCAGATTGTTGACCCCCGATTTCTCTGGATATCTCCGAATTTAATTTCAACTTGTTCTTAGGATTCAAAGGATTTAAATAGCAGCGACTTGTGGTATGATTTTCTTTACTGCATATTGCACACTTTGGTCTTGCAGCCGCAACTCGTTCAGAACGATGAGTTCCCAATGTTCGTACTTCATCCAGTAAACGAGCTGATACAATGTCCCACGTAGTCTGCTCCGTAGAGAGTGTCTTGATCGCTGCACACACTGGATTTAGTTCTGGAGCAGTAACAGAGGACACCAGAAGGGCGACAGTGAGCTCTTCGGGTAGTTTGGTTTCCATGGAGGCCAACTGTTCAATGACACTAGCCGTTTCGTCAATGTGGCGACCCATGTTCTGGTTCGTGTCGGAATACCTCATGTTAATTAGTTCGCACATCTTGACAATATGAGACGCAGTTGAGGTGGATGCAAATCGTTCATCCAATCTCTTCAACATTTTGCATGGGTTTCCAATATCACTTTGGATAACACGTAAGGCTTCATCAGAAAGAGCGGAGACAATTAAACCACTAGCTTTCTTCTTATTGAGCTCCCATTCGGCTTTCTTCTCTTCATCGCTACTGAAGGGATTCCGGTTCTGAGTTAAAACTTCTCCAATACCTTTAGACTGGCAGGCAGCATCAATACGAATTCTCCATAGTTTGTAATCATGCTTTTCGTCAAGGGGAAGGATACGAATCTTCCAACCGTCGGACTCCATTGCAAAAGACGAAAGGCGTGAATTAAGACGAAGCAGTTTCTGATATCAACAAAGTTAATACTACGAAAGGAACAAATCAGGGAGAGAACGAGTTTGCAGGCTGACGAAATCTGGGCCCATAACCTCTTTGAGAGGATACTCAGATGGAAACAAGACGAAGAGAGCTGAGGGCCATCGTCCATCAATGATGAACTTGCTGCTTTCATCTTTATAGACATAGATAGCACACGAGAGCATATAGAATTACTTTGTCTGCTCTCGTAAATAATACAAATACAAAAAGGTCAAAACGAACTGTCGTAAACAATACAAATACAAACGTGAACATTAGACGAGATTCAAAGTCACTGAGACTCCTAGTGAAACCACTTGATGGTCTTGCTGATGCATGCGATTATTGAAATCTTACAACAATAAGCCATTTCAGCGACTAGCATGGAATGTGAGCATTGAAAAAAAATATATCATGCTTTCACAAAGCATCTGCTAAAACGTTTGACGGACTAATTGGTTCATACGTGAAGGATTTAATTATCACTCTAAAAGATCCATTTCTGAAGCTCACAGATCGCACATTGGAACGCTTTGAATAAAAGAACGAGGTTTTGAGATTCTCAAGTTAGGTGATGCGCCGATATTGGGCGAAAATGGAAAATCTGAAATAAATTAAGCCCAATTCTTTCAAAGAATCAAGTTGTTAGACAATACTTCTGGTTTTTCAAAATTCAGATTTATAAGAGCTTCTCTCGTCACCGTTCCAGAAATATCTTTTGATGTAAACGAAAGTGGTCGAGTAACGGAAAAAATGCTCAATAAGGCTCATGTGAAAAAAATGAATAATTTCATTAGACACATCGTAAACAAGTGTCCAACCATGCAATTTGTAAGGATAGATCTTGGATTCTTATGCGTCAGAGTTTAAAGTAATTCATCGTTCGGACATAATGACGAAAATACATTTTAGCTTTTCTACGTTACAAAATTGTCTGATTGTTTCAACAGATGAATCAATATCTATTATAAGAGCTGTTAAGGCCGCTTTATGGTAAGATCAGTACTTAGTGGCGCTTATTGGTTTTTTAGACGTAATCAAATTTTTCTACTCCAAAATTCGATTTGGGATCTACTTTTGAAAACACTACCAAATATAATGTTCACTGATTCCAAAATTCTATGTGATGGGATCACAGAATAATTCTTTACTGCAAAAAGACGTCTAAAACCTAAGAGTTTCTGCTGCACGAGAAGCTTATGAAAGAAATGAAATATTAGGTGTCTTATTTGTTATGAAAACATTAAATCTGGTATTTACAAGAAACAGACATTCAACTACGTTTATGATCAAGTATATCATTTTAATCTATGTTACTACCATATTGACCAGTTGATAATTCAAAAAAGATTTTAATATTTAGCATTAATTGGAAGTGTAGTGAATATATTACTGACGTACAAAAAGCACTAGCAAAAGAAAAACTCTTGTTAGAAGTTTAACACAAGTGTTGCTACTGCGTGGGTAGTCTGATGTTAGACTATTTGCAACATTGTTTACGATAGAGTTTTTTGTAATTATGTTGTTCTAACTGTAGGTACCTACGATTCGATTGTATACGGCTAGTTTGTTTGACAATCCTGGAGACGAGACACTCTCTCGTCTCTCTCTTCCACGATCATTACCATCATCAATGATATCTTCAACGTCTTCTTCAACATCATCATTTTCTATGCCGTCTACGTCGAATCCGCCGCTCCACCATTTTATACGCCGCGTACATTGACACGTTTCAAAACGCACTGCAGCGTCTTGGCCTGCCTCACGGTGGGTGTTGTGGCGCAAATGGCGAGGAGAGACTCCAGCGCTCCAATTCCAACATTGTCCAACCGTGTGGATGCCCATATGGATAGATTCTGAGCAAATGTACCGTCATGTCTTATTTGTAAAGTTTTCCCAACCGGACACGTTTAAAAGCCTCTCTGACAGATGGCTTGCACTTGAAATGAGTATTTTATTGCACTCGGTGCAGCCGAAGAACGAAAGGTATTGTATCTTCTTGTCAACCCCTTAGCCATGCCAGTTACCCATCAATCCACCGTCTCTGAGCTCCCTACCATTTCCCTCACGGCACTCTCCTCGCCCGACAAACCAACACACCAACTTGAAGTTTCCCGTTTACTTCGTATCTGTGAAACTCGCGGTTTTTTCTACCTCTGCGACCATGGCATCCCTATATTCCTCATTGACCGCGCGATCAAAGCATCCCGTGCTTTTTTTCATCTCCCGAAGCACACTAAGGAAAAATTTGGCCACCATGCCCATAACGTTCAACCACCGTCGTGTAGGGGCTACTCTGCTGCCGAGAAGCTTAATGAGGACACGGGTTTTGATGCTAAACAGCTCTACGACCTGGGCATAGAGCGCGAAAATGTCCCCGGGAAAAGATTCACGGGACCCAATTTGCTGCCCAGCGAAGAAGTCGCCCCCGACTTTGCGGCTTCGCTGTTGGAATTGCAGGAAAATGTCATGAACGAAATCGCGCCTACATTATACCGTGCACTTGGAGAGGCGCTCGGAGTGGGTAGCGGGTTTTTCGAACAGTTCTTGAAAGAACCAACTCTAATCCAACGTGTGATTTATTATCCCGCACGAAAAGGCACGGCAGGGAAGCACACAGACAATGGATTAATTACCATTTTGATTCAGGAAAGGAGTGTCGATCGCTCGCTGAAGGTGTATACTGAAGGCATGTGGACTGGCGCCGAGGCAAGAGACGATTTACTCGTCGTTAACTTGGGCGACATTCTTCAATTTTGGACAGGCGCTCAGTTCATCTCGACTCCTCACCAGGTGGTACATGAAGGGGAAAAGGACCGGATCTCGCTCCCATTCTTCATCTACCCTGATATTGATGCAACGTTTGAACCGTTTGGGGAGCCAGGGAAGAAAGTGAGAGTGATCGATGTGATGGACAGAAACTTTCAGAACATTTGGGTTACCGGAAAGGGAGCTGGTCGAGCTCGAGAGCTGAAATAGATTGTCAATACTGTCTAGTGTCGTGGTCGAATGTTGGGGAAAATTGCTCCGTGCGTCGTGGGCGCCTCATTGGAGCCAACCAGTGAGGAAGAGTTTCCGCCTTCTTGCAACAATATTTGTTCAGGAGATACGTATCGCAAAAGAGGTTAATTGCTACCAGAGCAGCCAATGTTTAGTTGCAGAGGGGTGAAGGGTGGGGAAAAAAGAAAGGTCACTTTGCCCAATGCCTTGCATCCATTCTGCGCTCCGTCAATGGTAATCACCCACCCGTTAGCTGCTAGCCAGAAACCACATAACCGCACAGAGAGCGGCATTGGGTGACATTGAAAGGTAGCAATATAGCCCTATACGGCACTTGCCCAAATTTTGACGTGACAGACTACTACTAAACAAATGATATTATGTGGGAAGTCACCGAAACCTTCGGTTGTACTGCAAGTATAGGCTACAATTAATTATTTAAATTGGTTTGTTTAATTTTTCGGGAGAAAATATGTAAGCAGCCCGAGCAGTGTGCCTGTGACGGAGCGAGCATCTCAATGATATTTTTGTCTGAACAGGCGATGGGTCAACGGTTAGCAATTGCTAACGCGGGACTTACCGTTCATGACTACCAAGCACTGGGCTGCGTTGGTCATAGAGCGACCTCGAGCTAGCCTGCTCGGAAAAAGCGATGCATAAAAACCGAGAGATTCTTCTTTCCATCAGTAATGTACACGTACATGAATGATGATCCATCGCTCATTGGACCGGTTTAAGCGTGCTCAGTGCGTGGTAGCTGCATGGCAAATGCGTTTCTATTGCATCTAAACATTGGCTCCTACGAGACGTCCCAGTGGGAATTTGAGCCCCATGGTAGAGTCGATACTCTTCGTGCCTACCTTTCAATAAACGGCAAAAGATTTGCAGTACATTGTAAGGTACACACGCAATTCCTGCATATGCATTCCAATGGGCAGTGGGAAAACTGCAGACTTTGGTTCCCTGTGCGTTATGTACGCACAATGCAAATCAAAGCTGTGGTCCTGAATTCATTGAAGGTTCAATTGCGGCCGTACAACGCATATGGCGATCAAGAAGACACAAGCATCTCCTGGCACATGCTGCATATTCAAGTCATGACTGGTCGGTAGAGGCGTTTAATCATCCCAGATCTCTGGAGAGGAGAATTAGCTGTTGGTGGAAATGCACGGTTGAACAAAGAACTGATAAATTCATTATGAAACCCTTTTCATCAGCGTACCCGCGTGCAAATTATCAACTCTGTTCATCGTTCGATGGACTGTGAGGCGCTTGCGACCAATTCCCTGTAGAAACCAAATCAAGTCCGACCCCGTTCAGTATGTCTCCGATTGTTAAGTCTGACTCAACCGAAAGCGGAAATTATGCACAACATGATATACACCGTCTCGTCATGACTGCACCCGCGGTGCACCAGAGGGTCAAGGCATACGGTCAATGGGCGCCCAACTACGATGAAGATGTGTTTAAAATGAACTACTCAGGCTACTTGACTGCTGTGGATCGTTTGAAGGATCAAATTTTAAAAGAAGAATGTTGTCTCGGGAAGAAGGTCCTACGTATTCTAGATGCTGGCTGCGGCACTGGCCTGTGTGGTACGCAACTGGAATTGTTGAGCCACAAACATGATATTCGCTTTCACATTATCGGAGTTGATTCCAGTGAAGATATGCTTGCTCTAGCGAAGAAAAGAAACATTTACAACGAATTGCTGGTGATGGACCTGAATTGTCCGTTTTCAATCCAAGAATTCGATTATTGCGTTGCATCAGGCGTTTTTTTGGAAGGACACTGCAAAGCAGACGCCCTAAGGAACATTCTGGAGGTACTTCGTCCTGGAGGGTCCGCCTCTATTTCTATACGCCACAAGCATTTCGTTGCTGATGAGGAAGCCTACCGTGAGGCCATTCGCAAAAGCCACTGCGAAATTGTGAAGAATGATGTACTTGAGTACCTGACTGAAACGCTGGCAAACTACATGGTCATTCGGAAGACTAAAAGCGCTTAAAAAGCGATGCTGGACTAATTGGCACGTCCGTTAATCATTTACGAGAGGATACTTTTCAATAAGAAAGGCATTTATCCGTAAGCCATGACGTATGCTATTATTTGTTTTCTGTGTACATCTTCTTCAGTGAGCACAATCGAAACTTTGGGGTTGAAACATAATATATTAGTGTGTAAAAGGGTGCCATTTCTTAGTTCGATTTGCATCAGTGGCGAATACAAATGACATGTCTGCCGCCCATTTAACCTCCTAGCATGACTTGAAGGTCTATAATGCTTGCCCAAATTGTTTATTCTTCCGTATCAACCTCCCGTGGCAAATTTCTTTCAAGTATTGTAATAAATACTTGTAGCTCGTTTGATATAGAAACGGAGCAGGCTCAAGCATCTTTTAGGCACACGATTCTAACTGTAAGAAAGCTGTGTAACAGTATTTTATATCATTCCCTCAGTTCGGCAGGAGAATATCTCAATTTTGGTGCACATCGAGTGAGTTGGTCTGCCTTGACTCACTTTTTTGTAGAGTATGCATCACTACGCCCAGATTTTGAACAACTCACTGTCTCCCAAGGAAGCTGGCAGCCTGTCCAAGCAAATCGTTAGCGTCACTTTGTTTTTCACCGTCACCAGCCTCCCCAAGAAAACCAGCAGCTTGTCCCTGAATGCCACTTGAGTCGATTTTCGTCTGGCCACCACCACCCGACAAACCAGAAACTTTATCCATAAGCGACAAGCCAGAGCTAGTTTTAAGGTCGTCCTGGTAGTTCGCCATCGCTCCTGCACTGAGCATGGATGTAGGCACCTTGTCCCCCACAACATCGGCAATCTTTTCGGCAATGCTCTCGACTTGCTCAGAATTGGCCACCTTGGCGCCCGCATAGGTCTCCACCTTGTCTTGAATCATTTCCTCCACGGCCTTTTCCTTCATTGTCTGCTCAAAACTTTCTCCCGGATCGGCCCCGACCGCCTGTCCCAGCATGCCGGTCAGCTTGTCCATTTTGTTAAGAAGCTAGTGTTATGATTTCGAAAATTTCCGCACAACGCAGAAGAGAAAAAACTGGATTCTGCTGCGCCTCCGTGACTCAAGCGATTATCTGAGACAGGGAGTTTTACAGGAGCGATGGAACAAAACTAATCGCGCTTAAACCGCCTTCCACAACTTTGGAGGAAAACATCCAATGAACAAAAGACAGGCACGACGCGTGATTGGCTGGAACAAAAACCAGAGACGGCGTCACCAAAGCTTTCTAAGATAAAATAAGGTTGGCCGTAAATTACTAAATCTCGCAGTCAAAACGAAATTTAATTACGAGTTCTAAAAAAAAAATCAAAACTACCTGTTTTACCAATATCACAATTACACCCACACTGGTTGTTTTAGAAGTTAATGGCGAGTTTTCCAATTAGCACTTTTCAATTAAGCATTTCTTCTTGTGGTTAAAGCATTTCTACTGATAGTCTATTTACGCCTTCCAAATCCGCGATTTTGCCAAAATGAATTTTTCAGTAAGCCGCGACGAAAATCCAAACGTCGCTAAAATTAATATAAGTTCCGTAATGCGAACAGTGTTCCAGTATTGCTGGAATACAGGTTTATGAAGTGCCAGCAGGATCTGCACTCTGTACTTCACCGCTGGCTTCGAAAGCCATAATAGCGCACTAGAAATAATATAATCTAGTTGTCATTTTTATATTGAATAATGTGATGCTTTGATGCTTTACACTCTGCTAAAAGCGCTTAGAGTAATCAAAAAGCACATAGTAGTTACTATCAAGTTATAATAGGATTCAACAGTTATAACGCGTTTCAGCTCGGTTTTGGAGGTTTTATATCTCTATATAAAGGGATTTGACGCCTCCAAGTTTTCTTTTGAACGACTACAAAGAAACAATAGACGCCATAAAACATTATTTTCCTTTAACTTCAATCTCTTCGAAACTTTTAAAAGGTGAGGCATTTGCCGACTGGTGTCCAGTGAGGTAATTGCAACTGTCAGACAAACTTCATACATGTTAATAATCTGTGAGGCGATTTCCGCGGTACAGGGATCTATTAAGGCGTTAGCTGCTAGGTGGAGTGCACTTTATTAGCCAATGTCGTATAGTGGCAGTAGATTTGACCCTTGAGATTTTTAATATACTACAATGACCTTGTAGGTGATGGATTCGAGGAATCATCGGCCATGCAGCTCCGGGCGAGCTAGCATCTAGGTGTTTTCAGCCACGAGTAGTGTTGACATGTGAATTCTGGTTGAGTAATTGTTAGTGATAGTAATTGTAATTCTGTGTATTTAGTACAGTAGTTGAGTGGCCACCTGGCACTGTAGCCAGTGGTGGCCAGGTGTCTGACACTAGGTTAGAGACCGTGCCTTGCTGGCACCTCCCGGATGATCTGGAGAGTGCAGTCCACTGCATATAGGGAACTGCACCTCCTCCACCCTAGTCTCATAAAGGCAGGCACCACTTGGGTCACGACAAAACCTTTTGGTTTATTGTTTCTCAACTACCACACAGGCTTCCCGCGCGTCGACGACTACCATCGTTCACCTACACGGTATAGGCTAGTCGCCACGCCGTTTGCTCCTGCAGGTTTTGACGGTACCATCGAGGTTTACTACGTCTACCTTCTAAGGTTGAGAGTCAACACGCTCCCTACGGTTGAGCGTCACTAGGCTCCCGAGACAAGACAGTAGCATACCCCAGAGGTGATTGTACGACAGGAGTGTAGACAATAGTTTCTATACGACTGCTGGCTTCATATGAGACCAATTTGTAAATTTAGGTGCTGACGTTTAGTTATATTGAACAGATTGTTTTCCTGTTTTTACCTCCAAACAGTAAAGACTTGTTATAATCTACTCAAAAGAATATGCGCTTCAAAAAACTGCTTGCATGTGAAAGAATGCAACTTGAAAAATAAAACAGTGACGAATATATGTTTAACTGATAAGCAGGATAATTTGTATCTTAGAATATAAAAAAGGTATTTTTTGGTATAAAAACTGTAGGACAATGCCCCCAAGGAAGAAAACCTACGAAGACGTCCGGATCTTCCTCTCACGAAGTAACCGGCGCGGTAGAGCCCTCCCAGGGATCGGCGCGCAATGCCTGGTGTAAGCCGGAGCCGAACCGTCGCGACGGGCGCAGGGAGGCTGAAAGAAGTCGAGAATATCCGCCGAAGCGGTGCTTGCGTATCCTCTGAGGAGGCAAAACCCACGAGAGTGGCGAGCACGACAGTTGTCAGTGCGAGCCGCAAGAGCGGGAATTGCCCAATGAAGGGGAGGAAAAGGGAAGGAAAATGGGAACGGAGGCAAGAGGGCGAGGTTGACCACGAGTCGCAAGGGGGAGCTCGGGAATAGCCGGCACTGCCGGGTGTAGCAAACCGTATACACGGGCGGAACCACGAAAGTGGGAATAGATACCCAACACACGAAGGCTGCTTGAACGTCCAAGGGGGTTGGGAAGCCGTGCACCACGGGAAATCCCTCCTTAAGGAGTTGTATATCCGCGCAGGCGGTTCGACCCAGAGCCAAGATCTGGAAGACCAAGGTCACCCTTGTTGGAGAGACTTTACTGGACCAGCGGCCACGAGGCCGGCGGCCTAAGTACTGTAGTCACCGTAGAACAGAATAAATAAAGTCTATCCTAAATAGCTAAATGTCCGTCTAATTAAGGGGCCAATCTGGCGGCCACGTGTCGCGCGGGCGCTGCGGCCACGTGTATGGCACCCGGTCCCGCCGGTGCATCACCGGCGTTCCGGCCATCGCCGTGAAAACGGATTACTCCTACTCATAACGAGGTTGCACGCTGGAGGCTCCGGAAAACATTTAAGTCTCCAAAACCCTCCCTGGAGAACGTTGCTCTTCAAAAACCGTGGTTTTACTTTAAAAAATCGTTTTCGAGCTGTGTATGAAACAGGAATACCTTCCAAGAAATAACCAATTTCGAACTGTCTCTCCCGGTCGTCAAGAAACTAGTGTCTATACGACCGATGGTCTCGAGTGAGGTCAATTGGACTAATATGAGGCCAAATTTTATTTCTTTGTAATGAAGCAATAAATAAAATCTTCTAGTTTTGCATAACTGGAACAAATTGCCAAACACTCTTTTTTGTTGGCCTTAAGATTTAAAGTATGCATTACAAGATGAGTGAAAGAGATATTTTTTTGACATGTTCTTTTCGGATAGTTTGAGACCAAAAATATGTGGTTGTTATTATGTTTGCCTCTATTGAAGTTTGCCACACCAAAATTATATCGTTTTAAAGAAGAGTATCAAAGCTCTGTTTGAATCGATTCCCGAGGCTTTTTCTCAACGATAAAGATGTATGGTTTTTATTTTTGTTTCTTTGCTTTTTGCTCTAAATTTGAGAATTCATATCTTGAATGATTTTCAGTTACTTTTTAAGGGATATTTTGGCCTCAGGTGAGGCCAATCCTCCGCGCGTGTAGACACTAGAGGGACTACACAGTTACAAAACGCGAATCCGCTTTCTACGTCGCCGCGTGGCGTAGTCTGAGTTGGGGGGCGTGTCGGCTTCTGTATGGGGCTGTGTCCACGTGTGGCGCCGACGCAGCCCCTCGCGAGCGGAAATATCAGAGCCGGCCTTTGAGCGGCAGAGTGGTGGAAAAGAATGAGGACAGCGAAGTAAAGTAAACACGAAAGGGTACGCTTGCCCAAAAAGACAAGCTTTCAGAGCATAGCAGTTTTAATACCTTCCAAAAATAGTTGGACGTTTTCCCCTTCTTGGAAATGGACAAGTCGTTCGGCCAATAAATGCACTACACGTTTTGGAATCATTGCAATTGGAACACTACCGGTGGAGCTGCTCTGCAGCGCTCTCACAGTTTGTATAAAATAGGACTGAAACAGCGCACAAGGTGGAGATGCTTTGGTGGACATGAAACCCACAAGAAAAGACTGACATATGTCGAATGGCTTCAGATGTGATGGAACGATATATATTTCGTAGATGGTAAAACAATGAAAAACATCGGGAGACAACAGGAATTACGCGAGACAGGTTGCTTCCTTAAGTTCTCCCGTCTCTCGACGCACTCACCTTGCGAATCGATTACGGATTGAAATAGAGAGCAAGGAACACGTTTTGTTGGACATAAAGACGTCTCTGTTACCCCGCAAGTAAATACTGACACGGACAAATCGAATGATTTCGAATATGGTGGAACGATAAAATGAATAAATAGCAAGACACCGTGAGACGACGTGAGACAAGATGAACATTTTGTCTCCCGTCTCCTAGCTCCCCTTTAGATTCCGAAGCAAATTACTCGACCATTCCAATCCGACAATCTCTTTTGGGAAAATCTCGAATCAAATTGGACAGACAACTTCTTAAGTGTCATACAAAACTCAGGTGCAGATTACCTCAAGACTCTTTTGAACGGAAATATCAGATTGTCTTACATAAATCAATTTCTGGGCGATTAGTGGTTGGCGGTGGAAAAACTTTCAATGCTGAAGGTGTTTCCACGCTCACATAAATACAATGGGGAAGAAAATTCTGTCTTTCCCGTCATTGTCCTGAGTGGTTGAGACATCTGCAGCTCACACTATCTGCACGAATAGAGCAGATAGGTTGTTTGTATCGAGTTTCACAACGAAGCGGAAACTCCGTCTCCTCTACGTTTTGAAATGGAAACTACGCAACAACTCCATATCTCTACGCTAAAACCGTTTGGAGTTAGCATTCGCAACCTTGATGTGAATTCTGACGCCCATCTTCTCCAGATTCGTAAAACGCTCCCACAAAACGGCGTCATCGTTCTGCCTGCCCATTCTGAGGCTCCCGGATCCCCGTTGCTACATCACCATGAAAGTCTAACCAAGCTTGCCATGCTCTTTGGAAAGCTTGAGACCACGCACCCCATCAACAAAAACGTTGAAGACTCCCATGTGCAGATTTTGGAGACCATGGGACAGACCGGAAATATTCCTGACTCGTGGCAGTTCCATGCTGACATGACTTGGAGAGTTAGCCCTACCTTCGCCAGCGTCCTCTGCGGAAAGCTCATTCCCCCGGAAGGTGGTGATACGTGCTTCGTAGAAACAGAGAAGATGTATCGAAGACTTTCTCCATATCTTCAAGAACAACTTTCTCAACTTACGTTTGTTAACCTTCTGTCGAAGAGCTATGCGATCTCTACTCTCAAACAGAAGGCAGAAATGGTTGGTATACACCCCGGTGTTATTGCACATCCAGTTTCCGGCCGCCCATGCCTGTTTGTCAACGAGAATACCACAGCGGGATCTCTAGAGATGGAAGATGAAAAGACTGAGAAATTACTGAAGCAGATCTTTTCCGAGGTGTATAGCAATGAACACGTTCTCTGTCATACTTGGAAAGAAAATGATGTCGTCATATGGGATAATTTTGCGACCCAGCACTTGGCAAGAAAAGACTATGTGGATCTCAGAAGAATGTACCGTGCAACTGCTGAAAACCCCCTCTACCGACTTGAACGCTATGTTGATGATAGAGGAGAGAAAGAAGCAAAACAAACATTGGGTAGTCTCTTCGGCCGAAAGGATGTCCAACAAGCCTACTCTGAAATTGCTTACTGGTATGATCATGACATGAATATTTGTGGATACCGCCTGCCATCACTCGCCGTTGATGTACTTTGCCAGGAGATAGACCGCATGAATATGAAGGCTAACTGCAGGATTCTCGATGTAGCCGCCGGTACGGGGCAAAATGCACTTTTGTTGATGCGTGACAAAATGACAGAGATCGAAGCACTCGATATTTGTGACAAGATGCTAAGTGAGGCGAGAAGGAAGGCATTGTATAGGGCTTACTATGTCGCGGATGCAAATGAAAAACTTGATCTTCGCCCTGGATCGTTCGATATTGCGATGTGCGTAGGAGGGGTCGAACCGAACCATATCAAGGCCTCCTCGGTGATTGGAGAAATGGTTAAAGTTGTAAGGGAAGGTGGGTTGGTCTTGCTTACCGTTAGAGAGCATGACAAAGACTCAATGAAAGAAATAGAGCGTCTGGTGTCAGCGGATAAGGCCAAAGTTGTGAGACAAGAGACGGGAAACGGCGTTTCTGCTCTTGGCGAAATACGTCACTGCATCATGGTGCTTCGAGTTCTTTGATTATGATGAATAGGCAACCGTGACCTCAATGGAGAATCTGCACAACAGACATGTTATTAATATGCCTAAGCATCTCCCGAGATGGGCCAAGGGTCAATATTTATCATGCTGCTTTCAAAATTATTTCCCTTTTGCCCCCCTGGCGAATAGCTCCGGCGAGCACACGGCACCACGGAACGCGTTAAATATCTTGCCGTGCTCCACGAGGTTAAAACGCTCGTTGATCAAGAGGATTTTTTGGGTTATTAAAAGTTTTCTCTTGTATAGCCCCTGGCGGGCATTCTGCGAAGGAACGACGACGATGATGGCTAGAGGCCGTACACATAAATTCTGTTTTGCGTCCCACAACTCTATACAGTGTGTTGAATTTACATATGCGTCGAGGGTGGCGGAACAAGGACATATTTTCCACAGTGCTTCTTTTCCAGAAACAGTTTCTCAACCTCGTGGATTTTCTGTAACGGAAATACACCGGCCAACAGCGGACGAATTTCGTCCCTCTCAACATAGCTGACTAAATTACGCATCACCTCTGATCGTGTCACCGTGCATCCGATCATTCGCCAGTCGTTCAGATACAGCTGGCTCAAGTCCACTTGCACCATCTTCCCTGCTATTGCCCCAGAGGTCACATACCGCCCGCCTTTACCCAGCACTTGCATTACCTGTTCAAATACCGGTGCACCGACAACATCGGCTACAACAGATACCTTTCCGCGACCTGTAGTTTCTCGAATGACTTCTTCCCAGTCATCAATTCCCCTTCGAATTACGCAATCGGCCCCAGACGATAAAACCAAATCAGCCTTTTTCATAGATGTTAAAGCTATCACCTTGGCCTTCCTTCTCTTGGTTAATTGAACCAATGCACTGCCCACACCTCCAGAGGCACCAGTTACCAACACAACATCATTTTCCCCAACCTGGGCGTTATCAAGCATATTCTCCGCCGTCGTGTACGAGCACGGTAAAGTCGCCAGTTCTTCATCCGTCCACGTCGAATTGACTTTGACCAAATTTTGTACTGGAACTGCAGCAAACTGAGCAAATCCACCGTCGCGTTCACTTCCGAGGTATGCAAACCCTTCGTACTGGCCTTCCCGGACATCCTGTCTCAATCCAGGATCCACCAACACACGACAGCCAATCCAAGAATCTTCTACATCGTCCCCCACTGCCACAACATCTCCGACAACATCAGCACCTTGAATACGAGGAAAGGCCATGGGCAAGCCACTCCAAGTACCTTCAAAATCATTGCGCACTTTGTCAGAATCAGTGACCAGATCACACGTCCCCTCTTGAACGGATGAATCATACCAACCGAGACGGGTGTTGATGTCAGTGTTGTTTACTCCGCAAGCGCGTACTCGAATCAACGCTTCGCCCCTCAGCAGCTTTGGGACTGGGACCTCGTGACTGATCACCAAATTCTCCGGAGTGCCATGACACAGCAACACTGCTGCGGTCATATACTTGGGAACATCGTGGGTTACCATGTCGCTGTGCGCACTTGGTGTGGATGGCACTTTGGTCGAAAAGTGACGCCGTACGGGGCTCGGCTGTTTAGTAAGAAGAGATTCACGCGCTTCGCACTAGAGCGGGATCTACTCGATCTTCATTGGGCATGGCAGTTCGATACCATATTTCCTATGAGACCAGCTGATGGTTAGGGCTTACAGTACCCAACGGTTGGACAACACCCAAAAACTAAAGCATCGGAGCACCCGTATTGTGCGAGCAAAATTGCAAAATAAGCAAACATATACATCTACCAATCGTAATGGTACGTATAACCATACTGTATGCCTTATATGGAAAAATTTACCTGTTTTAAGTGAATCCAGATGTAAAACACCGATATCTTTGCTCATCCACGGAGACGCATCCCCCAACCAAACACAGTCATCTGTTGTATCAATGTAGGTAACTAACTGTAAAATCACCCTAGTATTTACAAATGATCAAGAACCAAATAAATAAATGAAGTATAATTTGTTTGTTACTCTTAGGGTCTGTCAAAACAGAGGTGACCGTGAGCTCCCGTGACCGTGATAATTCATAAATTTTCAAAAACCTAAACCATTTATTAACACACACTTTTTCGAACCGGTCCATGATGATATACGGTCAGTCAACTATTTTTCACAGATCAAAACCATGAGAAAAACGTTCCGACAGTTTTGAATCTTTGCTGAAAGGTTCAACACCTCCTTACAGCAATTTCAACGATACACGACATGTAGAGCCGTAAAGTGTTGGCGGCCGTTTTCAGGAGCGCATTACCCGAAGGATGAACCCCTCGATTTTGAGCTCCTGAGCACAATATGTCTTTCTGCAGAAGTCTGACAAAATTCATGTAATTAATAACCCTCGTGACTGTAAGCATCATTCGTGACATGAAACTACTTTCAAACCCCTACAACCATCCGTTAGATACATCAACTAACCATAAAGATATGGTAAGCAAGATAAGCTACGGACTTATCAAGTTGTATCACACAGAGACAGTGAAGTATCTTTCTCCAAAAAACCTCCGTGCTCTATTATCATTTTGAATCGGTTTTTGAATTTTTAGGACGGTTTAACTTCCAACCCAAGCCATAAAGTCCAACGTACAAAAAGCAGAACGACTTTTAGTTGAGTTTGCGGCAGCAAATCAAGCACAAGATACAAGTATAATTATTGAAAAAGCTGTACTCTTGTTATCAACCTTATTGCTCATCACTGCGATTATGGAACAGAAAATATGCTCAGTAACGACTCTGTCGGCTCCTTGATTCAGAGATTACGTCACTTTTACAACAAGTGTGGCCATCAAATGCCTTGGAACCCAATAAATACTAACGGATCTCTCGAAAAGGCGCTTATAAATAATCAAGTTTTCGAAAAGCGTATAGAGTTCAACTCGCTCGCTAAGTCTTTGTAAAACTAAGAGCCAAACCGTTGACAGTTGGTATTGTATGTGATATATCCGAAGAGTTTTGGTTTTGATGTGGAACATCGGTTCAAATTGTTGATGTTTTGCTACAGATAATCATGGTTATCGCGCTCAACTTAGGTGTTTGGTATGACGACTTTTTGAAACTAACATATCAACATTGTATGACTAAATCAGACAAAAGTACCTTAACAATACCAGTAGCTATGAAGTGCTCAACAAAAGAACGATTTCATGAATTTCAGGAATGGAATGGAAGTAGAGAACTGCGATATTTAATTTATGTGGATCCGTACATAGCTTTGCTGAAATGGCTTTGTTTGAGAGGTTCAGTCAACGGATCTCCTTTTTGTGACGTGAAAGAAACAGCAGGAGGAATATTTTTACTTTACAACGCCATATTTTCTGTTTCCAAGTTTACAGATGTATTGCGTATTCGAATGCATGCAGTCGGTGTCGGCGAGTGCGATGTAAAAGCTCATTCTGGACATTCGCTAAAGCGAGGGGCAGTACAACTCTATCGTGCTCAAGGTTTCAAAAACGAAATGATAATGGAGTTGGTGCAACCGTCAGACTATCACTCTTACTCAAACTACTGTGAAGCATACAACGATTGTCAAAGCAACCGGCCACGTTTTAGTTCAGTAGATGCGTTATTGAATCATGCATATCTTCTTGGGAATGAGATGAATTCGGATAAACATGAGCAAAAATAACCGTCAAATGCCCTATGTGTGAAGCAAAAGTCACATCCGGTTGACTGATCATTCGTATATTAGCGGTCTTGAATGGAAGTTTGAATTGGTATTCTCAAGGATCGCAATAGAATCAGACAGAGTCAGTAACGAGATCGATTTGCAACGATCAAGACTGCCGCGGTGCAAGATCTACCAATGTGGGGTGTGTTCTGTACAGTCCTCAAGGTGAGTTGACTAGTTCGGCGCTGCCGTGCATGGCGTAATGAGAATAATGAGCGTTGAGCATCGCCACAGCAAATTGGTTTCCAGCAAGAGAGGCAGAGACTGGCCTTGAACGCAGAATAATATTTGGCAGGGAAGTGGGATTGGGCGGGAGGAGTGGCTGTGATTCTGCATAGCCGTGCGGGGGGGGCTATTCATAGCTTTTTTGAAAGGAAGAAAGATTGCCCTGCCCCACAACGTTTACCAGCAGCCGATAGTATTCTGCCACAAATTGTAGTACGTAAAGCCCGCGCTTGTCCTCATATGCGTCGGCAGGACACATTTGAATGTGGCGCAACGAATCGTTTGCGGTAGGTACCAGTAAGAAGAGGTTGGTGGCGCTTAGTATTGCAGTATGTTCCTCGTGTGGCGAGAAGGATATATTAACGACGGCTCAAAACATATATGGCAAGGAGGCATCTGCCTCGTCCAAGCGACAGGCGACGGATGTGTCGGATTCATTATATGTGCAGGGGCGCCAAGAAGCTTTCCCACCTCGCGTGGTTTTGGAAGGGAAGGTGACCATTTTGCGAGTGCGAAATGTGTATACCATTCTGCGGCGTGTAGGGGATTCGAACCTCTGTCTGAAACAAAAGACAGTGGACCGAAGGCATGGAAGTGGGTTGCAGGTGATGGATAATTAGCGACGTGCGCTACGACACATAGTGTCAACGTGAGTAATGCGCGAGGCAGAAGAGCAAAACGACAAAGACGCGACAACGCGATACGGTGGCACGCAGGTGCGACGCGATCCGAAATGGGACGATCCCAGGCGACGAAGGGAGGATGTTCCGAGGACGACGAGCCGGGGCCGTCGCGGTGTAGATCTATCAGTCCGCCATTCTAGATCCAAAATAGATCCACTTCTGTGTGCCTCAGAAACATATGACGTTCATAACTCAGCCTGGCCAGGATGCATCCGCCAAATGGACGTTCAACTGAAGAATTGTTAGACGAGTACATTGAGTAGATAAACGCCCAACTCCGATTGATGTGACTCTGAACGGTTCCCGCTGCGTTTTCCGAATTCATGAGAACCGGTGCCTCAAAGTCGGGAAGCTGCAGTCCGTTCGAGACGATGACATGGAAATAGTAAAACGGTGTTCCTTAACATACAGGTATTGGTGTGGTGCAATGTCGAGCGATTCTACAATTTGGAATGCGTTAATCTCTGGCCCTGCTGCAGTGGTACTTCGGTTCCGACAGAATATCGGTTCTGGCTTTGCATGGAAGAAAGCCTAGCGTGACAACAGTGGCCATCCGCACATGCAAACTCGTAGAAAAAACTGGAAAGACACAATCATTTGTGTCCTGACCTCGTTCTGTAGTCGGTGAAAGTTCACCGTTATTTAGCTCCGATGAACGTTCACCGCTATGGCTAACGCCGGTGAACGCTCACCGCTATCGCTAACGCCGGTGAACTTTCACTACTATTTAATGTCAGTGAACGTTCACCGTCTTCTTTTTTCCTGTATTTAGCTGCATAAACTACTCGTGAAACGCTGATCTCTTTCGAGATGGTGAACCTAGGTACGGGTCGCTTACGTGTGGTTCTGCAAAAGATCTTGTGACCCACTCCCTTGTTGCTCTTCCAATATCACAACCGCATATTCCTGTTCTTTTCAAATGGAGCGGAGAGTTTTTAAAACAGCTCTACAAGGCGGAGGCACGGGAAAAGGTTTTTGCGTTCCATGGCAGATCGCACGCAAAGAAAAGAAGATTGGTGCGGAAATAGAACGATACATACTTGAAATGGCGGAGTTCGCAGTTCAACGGAGAGCTGCTGTCGCAGAAGAAGAGGATACATCACCAGATCTACCTCAAACACATGATTAAATGCACTTGTCAATGTGGCGAAGTCGTCTGAAATATTTAGGAAGGCAACGAAACATTCAAATGAGTAACATCAATAAAAAGGATAGCCCACATCGACTTGCTGCATCTCAGAAATAGAAGTGTCATTCTATTGGCAAGCTTAATTCCCCCGCAGTCGCTCTGGGAAAGTATGTACCAGGACTTCCGAAACATATTGAAGACTTAGTTAACCTTTGGACATTTGGAATGCCTCAGTTTCGTTATCCACCAACTGGACTGTTGAGAAATGCAAAACCTGGTGGGAAACTTTTACTAAACTAAAAAAAAAAAGTGTTGGCGCATACTGGCCAAAAAATGCGTACAAGAGGATGAGAGATCTCATGTTCTGCCTTGTCGAGTTTGCTCCAGTAATTCTAGGTGTCTTTTGGAATCATAGATTTGATCAATAGTAATCTGCATTGAAGCAGTTACATGAGACATACGATAAAAACATGGAGCCTAGGTCTTGGACCGAAGTTTTGAATCTGTACCGAAGCAATAAATTGTGATCACTTTGTTTGCAGACTCTTCTTTTACTTGCAAAGCGTATTGTTAATGGTATGAAGACTTGAACAAGGCAATTGCTCGCGACGCTCGTACTGATCCAGTAGAGTTTCTGTTTTCGACGAGATGAGGTCGCCAAATCAGATACAGCATCGCCCACCGCAGTGTTTTGACGTAAACTACCAACGGGTTGTACGAGAACAAACGCATATCTTCACAACTATTCAATTTCAATAGCCGCTGCCTGTCCTCACCCAACATGTACCAACGGACTTTTCTAGACTTCCTTCACAAGCTTATGAAAAAGCCATCATTCATTTCTGTGAACAGTATGTCTTCCCGGAGAGAAAGCCAGCAGGTCTTCTTTCTCCTTCGGCTCTTTTACGTCATTGAAAATGACTGCAGAAGTTATGCAAACAACAGTTGTTCTTGATAACGATGGAAGCTCCACAGTATTAAGACCGCCAAGCTTTCGAACGCCGCCCAGAAGAAGTTTAAGGGAACGGCCAACCACGTACATTATGTGCGCCCAACGCTCCTGCACGTCCAGGGCAGAATATTCTGCAACCACTTATCAACAAGCTGAAGAATTCACGGCGTCCGCATAATTTTCTCGTCGGCCGTGAAATCAAGATAGCTCCCGATCAGAAATGAGCTCCCGTCGCTCAGTAGACCTTGGCTTCATGGATTCCACGCGTCAAAGTGTATGAGGGCGTGAAGCGCACCCTGGTCACCCACATTATAGCTTCCAGAATGGACATAGTTGTTTATTATTAGATAGTACGTGGTGAAGACGTAAATGGTCCTATGAGTAACGAAAGTGGATAGGAAGGGACAAATTTTCTACGTCTCGAGCTGCTGCTTCAAGCCGACATGACCTTATCAATCAACATCTGCCCAACTACAATCTCGCTTAAATTAACCCACTTTGGAAACAACGACTTCTTTGGAACTGCAAAATAGAAAGCCCTACGTTCGCCACATTCCAGAATCGTCGTCGTTCTTGATGACCTTCGATGATCAAGACCTAGAATGGCACCGTGAAAATTATGACAACCGTCCAAACTGATGCCACCCGATTTTTCATACCCGACATTCATGGTAAGATCTCGAAGTCGCTCAAGGGCATCGTCTTTATCGTGACGGAGATATGCGGTGGCGCTGTACTCACCTTTCGCAAGTGAGCGCTCGCAGGGATAGATATCCGATGCAAACATGAACTGCTTCTTTCGATCATGAACAGATACGTAGGGCCCTCCTTCCACTTCAGCTTCGTACAATGCACCGTTGAGCCCTGGAGAGAGAAGACTCACTAAAGAAGATGAGTCAAACACATCAAACCCGTACTCAAGTTGTAGCTGAAACATAATACCGTCCTCCGGAAACATCTCCTTATCGTTCAAAGCTCTCAATTTCGAAGACGACGGAATTTCAACGCGTTGTATTTTGTTCAGTGTCCCGCGTGGAGAATATCCGGAAATATACCCAACTCCACGTCCATGAGATGTTGGAGCCTCAAGAAAGTTTGGAACTTCCACATGAAGAAAGCAGGAAGCCCCAGACGAAGTGAACAAAGAAGAAGGATTCGGAATGAGTACTCCAAACGTTAGGTCCTCGCTTTCAACAAAAGATGCTCCTGGAGAAGACTATAACTGCGCCAGACACAGTTCTAGTGTACAACCACCCTTCCATTTCATAATAATCTCTTTCACCATATTTGGTCGTAATGTACAAAAATTGCTTTGATTCTAGTTCTCCGCAATGCGTCCGAGAGCCTTGTTGCGCTACATGAACTTCAAAGCTTCGAGCGTCGGCAGTGCCAGATGTCCGGCTAGATTTCACCCTTTTGGCTCCCATGACGATGTCTAGTTCAGTACTCGTTTTCTTCTGGGTAGCATCCGGTCTGGCTCCATTCGAATCAAACCTCTGTTCTCCAGTTTTTCTCATTCTATGTCTTGTCACAAGAGAGATTCTGCGTGTTTTTTCTGGTTGTGAAGGGTTTGATGACAAACTCACAGAATTTCACGGCACTCGCTTCCTAATAAGACGACTCCGAATGCCTACGTGAAAACCAGGTACGTTTGAATCACCCGGAAGAGACAACTTTTCTGTATTGATCCTAAGCAATGCGGATGGAGCGCCGATGGGAGCCTCATTAAACCTTCGAATGACAGAACCGGGAGCAAACGAGAGATCTCGTAAAGGTTTTATGCTCACGCGGTCAACAAGAAGTACCAGTTTGTGAACTGCAATTGGTACTTGAAAGACAGATCCTCCGTGCTCTTTACCCTCTCCTACATCTAGTACTTTACCCACCACTTCAGCAAAATGAACTCGTCCTGGCGTTGAACTTACCTGATCGATACAAGCCGAAAATGATCGACCCCCACCCAGGAGCATCAAAGTAGATTGTACCTCAACCCATGACGCAGCGCAGTGTAGAGAAATGTAACTTCCATTTCAGTCAAGGCCCTCTTTGATTCGACGCATTCGTCATCTCTTGGGATTAAATCAATGGCTACATTTGTTTTATGCACCGAATTTGTTTGAGCTTCTCCACGAAGATGAATCTCTCTGGTTGTATTAAGCATCAAAAAGCCAGATTTACTCAGAATCAGTTTGAGTCGCTTCCTTCATGGCATTCTGCGTATGCTTTCTTTACGAACTGCCGCAATCAATTAAAGAAACCCCAATTTCGATTTAGTGACGATTTACAGGCTCAGAAGCTCACGGAAGAGATTCAAAACCAATCTCAATACTCATGCACCCCCTCCAGAAGCGCCGCAACTTCCAATCCTTTAAACATGCCGCCGAAATGGTTACCCAAACCCTTTCTCTCATCGTTCTGCAACTGGAAGCAGCGCCATTGCCGTGCGCAGCGGCAAAACGGAAAAAACCTTGTCACGGCGGTTAAGGCGGCACTGGGCGCAGCGTAAGTCACACCTTCGTGTTCATCCCACCCAAACTATGCTCCATGTACAAACGCAAGCCGTTTTTGAGCAAAGGAAACTTTGTAGAGTGCAGTTCCATCTAATACTTGATCGATATCTCGTGGCAGCAACAGCAGCTGCGAATGTACGCGTTGGCAAACAGATTATGCGACACGGTGCGCTGACAACAGACGTCAGACTTTACGAGCTCATACAACCGTATGCGGCTCGACTACACCGGCGTCGATCCCGTCGATCTGGCCGCTCTCTGTGACACCCACTCTGCATCAGCTTTCGCCCCAAATATCATCCCTTCCATTGCCCGTACCGAGAAAGTTGCGCACGTTACGTCGGCAGGCCCAGGCGTTCTCGTTGCACTACATGATAATTGGAGAAGCACCGTTCATTGCCCGTTATGAGTTTGAATTGTTTGATGCAATCTGCACTCAGAAGCTGTCGTTCCCGGGGCATGCAGATGTTTTGAGTGATGTCTGTTGTTTGATTTCGTCGTTTTTGCAGAAAGATCCGACGCGAACAGCGAATATTACGGAGTGCCTGAAATCACCGTGGACTACTAAGTGCGCAGGGGTTGCTGAAATTTTAGAAAGTTTTTGGAGAGCGATTAAAAGCATGGTGGTAGAGCCGATTGGCCGCAAGCTGAGAGCGGTGCGGCGACTGTGGCTGGCGTCGTTTGGCAATGTTCGCGTACTGGGTGGGATGGTTATGCATATTGAAATACTGGATGCGTTGATTGCTTGCGTGCTGACGGCGATGGACATGGAGGTTGCACGCCGGGGCAGAGGCAATTGTTGTTTTCTACGTTATACGGTAAGTATTTACTGCTTGCAGTGGAGAAAATTTTGGAGGTGGTTTCGGACGTACTGAAGGAGAGGAATGGTGTGGAGTTTCAGTACCATGGATTTCTTACAGGGGATGGGAGGAGGATGGAAGGAAATTCGGAGAGGGTTGCGACGGTGGGAATTTGGTTGCCTTCATCTGGGAAGATCTGCCTTGCAGTGAACGAGAACTTCTTTGTGAACAACTTGACGAAACGCCTCGATGCTGTGCTGGATTGCTACGTTTGAGCATTAAAACAGGAAGAGTCGGATTTTACTCTGTTGCAGAGAGTGAGTGGGAGCGAAGTGGAGAAGCCAATGGAAGAACAAGTGGACACGGTGGTTGCAACACATGGAGTCTAAGGAGACGTGTACTAAAGAAACGCTTTAATGAATGGTTTCATGCCTTGGTCCAGATATCAGCAGTTGAGATAGAAGCGGTGGAAACGCCAGGCAAAGCGTGATGCAAAAGCGGGAACGGGGTAGTTCTCTCGAAAGACATGGACGGAGCCGAAGATGGAGGAAGAAGGGATGAGACCAATCCAAGAGGAGCGTTTTCAGACGTTGAGGCTGAAGAGATGGGTAAAGGGTGCACTGTGTGGTTTTGTTCGTCGTCCGTGGCCAAGAGAAGGGAGATCCATTTGAGGGCTTCGCCAATGTTGTCCCCTTGGGTAACTACCTCAAAGAACTGAACGAGTGCGGGTTCGCCGGAGCTGTGCGGGGTGTTTTTCGACGAGATTCGAATGAGGTAGTAGAGTGTTTATACTCAGATGGTCGAGGAAGAGATGGAGGAGGTTTTGCCGGCGAAAATGACGTGTGAAAACTTTAAAGACTTGGAGGGAGCGAGGGAGGGAGCGGCGAAGATGCGATGAAAGGTTAGGATGGGGGGAGTATTGAGTGCGATTTCGTTTTGTGCCGGGCGGTAGTCCCCCAATGTGGATATGTATCAACTGACGATGTACGTGGACTTGAAGAAGTTGAATTGGAAGAGACTGAGGTCGGGGTGGTGCTCATGGAGGGAAATGTTTTCGAGGGAGATGGTGGTAAAGGAGGGAAGTGCAGTGGTTCCAGTTTGTAACAGGGTGGAAATGGTTTCTGGAGAGAAGCGGTCTTTGAGTGAGGGTGGGTTGGAGAGGGGGTTGTGGTGGAGGAGCCCGTGTGCGGTGATGAGGTTTGAGAATAGTACAGTTCTGCTGTCACGGGCAAAGGCGGGCTGACGAGGTGTGAGAAAAGTTTGGGAGAAGGAGGAGGCGAGGGAAGTGTGACAATGGATGGGGTTGCAGTGCTGTAGTGCTTATGACCGGAAGATGGCGCGGATAGTTTTGGTGTGGGCTGTGAATTGTTGCTTGGAGATGTGGCTGTAATGAGCTTTGAAGAGGGTTAGGGCGTGTTCTTATATGCCACCATCGTTGAAATGGAGGCCACCGTATCTTTGAATATCTTCGACAATGTGGTAAAGGATATTGAACTTTAGGGTGCCGGGGTTGGAGGTGTTGTGAAGGGCCGAGGGTGGTGACAGCCGCGAGTTTGGAGGAGCAAATGTCGTCTTCGAGTGTTGCGAGTGTATCTTCTGTCCATTCTGGGACGGTGTTGTAGCGCATGGCCATGCAGATGAGGTCAGTTTATTTGGTGAAGATGGTGGTGATGCAGGCGCTTTGTACTTTGTTGCAGCATGTGTCGAAGAAAGCGCAGATGAGGGGAAAGAACATGTGGAGAGCACAGTTGTCTGCCAGATTTCTATTTCTATTTCGATATCGCTACTGCAAGGCTTCAAATACTATTGCGCGAACATGAGTGAGGGTAGCGAAATTATGAAATACTTGCACAACGTTTTAGTATGCACACCTGATTGGGGCTTGCAAAAACTTCGGATTATGCAGTTTTTTTGCTAGTTTTGTTTCCTTAAAATCTAGCAACTGAATGAGTGAAGTTATTTTGAGAAAATATGGAACTGCAAAAATGAAAAAATTCTTGGGTTTTCTATCCATTAGTTCGTCCGTTTTTGACGTTGGAACTAGCATTCCGAGAACACAGACGCATGTGGTTATTACTAGGTCTTGAGGATCCGCAACAGACCAACCGGTTATCTCTGGTGATCAACCGTCTGCTTCTAATACGCCATTCCAGACGTCAGCCAACAGTAGGGTTCCGTTTCCACCTGCAGTATCCTCGATTCCTTCTCCAATACCGGGTGTTAATTTTGCGGCGTCTCCGACTATTCGTAACATGTCCGGTGATGAAAGTAATATGCTTGGAAGTTCTCTAGTGATCCGTCATTCATATCAGAAGAATCTGTTGGACACTATTCGGAGTTAACTGGTCGATCTACCCGATCACTGGGAATCAGCTTGTGAATCTCATTAGGGGACACTATTCATTTTATATATTATTCAATCACGAAGTATCATCCAACGTGACTTTTTTCATCTCAATTGCTCGTCTTCTACCGAAGGTGGGTGTTGACTTGGCCCATCATCCTTCAGGAAGTACTATGCCCCGTCTAGCATTTACGATCTACGTCAAGAACGAAGACCGTGCCGTTGTTGAAGAAGCTGTTCAGGCTTCAAAAGCTTCTTTAACCTTTGCTTCATATTCCGAGCAAATACCTGTCTCTCAAGTCCACCAGGAAGTCGAACACCCTATTCCAACTATGAATAATCAATCTCATATGCATTCGCAAATGATCAGAGTGAGCACTAACAACGTAGATCTTCCCAAGATCTCACACAATCTGGCAATGCTTTTCAAGGACAAAACGTCTTCGTTTCCCGGAGCCACTGGAGAATCTTTGATGGATTTTTTAAACAATTATCGTATCGCACTAGAAGATTACATGGTACCTGATTACAAACATGTTCAGATTATGCATAATATTCTAAGGGATGATGCAAAGTATTTCTTAAATGAACATGTCGTTCCAAAAGCTCACACTCTCGCTGATGCTACAAACCATATTGAAGCACATTTTGATTCCACCTCTGAACATAAGCATACTGAAATTCGTTTGATGAACATACGAATTGATGCTTTCCAATCAGAGGAATTTACGGAAATTCAGGCCATTGAGAAATTGGATTCAGAAATATCGAAATTAGCTTCTCAAGGTCCACAACATTGAGGCAAACAAAATATCTTATCTGAGGAAAGCAGTTGTTGGACACTCATGGGCTAGTAATCTAATTAGGCGATTGGACTCAGAAACCCTTTCCTATCAATAATTCTACACACATCTAGAATGTGAAATTCAGCGCAAAAAGGAAGAGACTAGCGCTCGAAAGTCCATTAATCTATTCAAGTTTTCTAAAAATGCAAAATTTGCAGTTTTTCTCTATCAGTCTTCATCGAAGCGCTATTTTCCTTCTGCTAGATATGGTCGACACAAGAATAATACAAAGCCTAAAATGAATGAGAGAACTGGCTTCAATTGTGGTGGAAAGGGACCAATACTGGGAAATTGTCGACATCCAAAGAACTTAGCCGCTCTCGCTGCAAGAAAAGTCCAGCTTGTTCAGAAATCCAGGCAATACCTTGATCAGAACCGTTCTTTAAAGCAGGTACTTTACGAAATATGCGAAAAGGTTGAAGTTGGTTTAGAAACCGACGATTTCGACACATTCTTCAACATCGAAGAAAAAACAGAAGACTCAACCGATGACGCTGATGAAAACCTTTTTACCAGCATTCACGCACAGACTTCAACTTCGAAACATGATTTTTAATCAGGAACTCTCCTATGCGTGGATTTTTGAAAAAAATTCGAGAAGATCCCAAAGGCTCAGCGCATAAAAACCAAAAACAATTAAACCGCAAGTTTAAAAGTTTTAAGTTTACAAATGTGGATTCCGACTTTGAAACCACCAACGAGTTCAATTGAGAATTTCTAGGTATCGGAGCATAAAGTTCTGTGATTGGCAAGAGGCAAGCCAAGGCTTATTGCAAGCGCTATGGCTTAAAGTTTAAAAAAAAGCCTTCGAAAATTCGTTTTCGACGTGGCAACTCCAATTTCTGCAATATTTGCCAGATACCCATTCGAATCTGCGCCCCGACGGTACAGTACTCAATCTCACCGTGGACGTGATCAACTGCAATTTTCCATGACTGCTTGGACTAGATTCTCTTGACAGAGAAAGAATCTATGTTGGAAATGTAGAGAACCTTCTGATCTTTAAGAAAGGATAAGAGATGCCTGTCATTCGGCAACTTGGTCATCTATATATCGACTGGAACGAATGCACAGCCCATTTCATAAAGGTAGAACTCAGAAAAATGCATCTAGATTTTTAAAACCCCTCGGTACAGAAGCTGTTTAATCTCCTAACACGAGCAAACCCCAAAGAAGCCAATGCCAAAACACGAAATTTGCTAACAGATATATCAAAGGCTTGTCAAAAGTGTCAAACTTTTACCCCAAAACCACAACGATTTCGGGTTGCCTTTCCTCAAGGAGTTGATTTTAACAAAGGTCTCGCTATGGATCTATTTTTTATAAACAGAAAACCGGTGTTGCACGTTGTTGGTATATATACCTATTTTGGAGCCGCTCGCTTTTTAGATGTACAACTTATTAAAGATATCTGGAACAATTTCTTAGAATTTTGGGCAACCGTATACACTGGGTACTCCGACTCTATCCCTTGTGACCAAGGCTCAGCGTTTACATCTTCTCGATGAAAAGAAATTATGAATGAAATTGGCATCGTTTTTATTCTGTATGGAGTGGAAATTCATAACCCCATTGGTGCTGGCGAACGATATCATGATCCGCTAAGACGATTATACCACAAAATCAAGTTCGATGCCAACATTTCGAACGAGAACTTAATCCTCGCCTCTTGACTGTTCGTTCTGAAATGGAAATCATCGCCAATGAAATAAGACTGAAATGGGCCCTCGAATCACGTCTTTCAAAAGCCATTCACCACGATTTTGAAGAAGGACAAAAGGTTTTGATCTATCGAGAAAAATAGCTACCTCGATGGACTGGACCTTTTAAACTAATCAGCGTTACAGGCAAACAAAATTTCCTGAAAAAAAAATGGCGAGGAAGTACAACATATTATTACGCAAGCCAAGCCTTACACTTCCGAAAATTCTGAAGTCCATAATGAAATACCAATTCCTCATGGTTTCGACAATATCTTTTACTACTTGTTAAATAAGTTCTCAGACGGAAGTGAAGAAATCACGGCCAATGATGAAGAATCAGTACATATTACTGAAACCCTGAAATCAAGTGATCCTTGCTTTAATTCCCCAAAGTTTTCAGAAGCCGAGAAGAAAGAAGTTAAAGGGTTAGGGCGACGAGATACTTAGAAAGTTATTACGCGTAGTGAAGTTCCAAAAGATGCTAATATTATAGGATCTCGATTTGTGTTAGTAATCAAGAATCCAGGACCCGACGAAGAAATCAACTATGCGAGACTTGTCGCCCAAGGATATTCTGATAGGGAACAGAACTATTTAGAGCGTAATGGCACTCTCTTTCGCAATGGTACGGTTCGAAACATTATGACAATCGCCACAATTTTCGACTACAAGGTATGGAGTCACGATATTACCCAACGTCTGTGTTCTCGGAAAGCTATTATTTACAGCTAGTGTGGTATGCGGCAAGATATCTGGCAAAAAAACTGCGAAAAATGACGGATCGCAGATGCAGAGGCAATTTCAGTTAAGTTTTTAGAGTGCCAGCTAGTCTTGGCTTTCGATTCTTTATCAAAATCCTGCATATTATGAAAAGGAAACGCCTTCAGAAGCCCCTGCTAGTGTACCGCCTATATTTGGATGCCAAAAGCCCGATGTGAATGAAAAAAGTCTGGCTCAAACACCCTCACACCAACTCATATCACAATGATACCTCCCAGAACTACCATCCTCAATATGACCTGGTCTCGTCCACCCTCCCCTTGCACCCGTCATCCTGCTCCCCACTCCTCGCAATCCCCGCTACAAACCGTCCTTCCTCCTGCTCCTCTTCCCCATCAACCCCCCTACTCCCAGCTCCAAAACCTGTCCCACCTACCCTTCGATAGTGTCTCCGGAATGCTAGTTTTTGGCGAAGTTCCGTTAGTTTTTACAGAGGGTAACGCAGTTAATTTTTGAAAAATTCCCTGTATCTCCATTTACAAGACGCCTAGTTTTTGGCGAGGGTCAGCTAGTTTATTTATAAAATATTAACTACAACTTATTCCAGTCAGGCTAGTCTCTTCGCCGGAGGTTCTTGTGGTATACATTTCAACCGCGCTAGTTCTCCCGTGTTAGTATTTACTGCAACTTTTTTCAACCGTGCTAGTTCTCTTTGTAAGTCTTTACTGGTACGTTTTTCGGCAGCGCTAGTTTTGCGCTGCAGTTTAAACTGACCATCTTTCCGCTCACGCTAGTTTCATGATGATTGAAAAACTGCACTACTCTCCATCTGGAGCAGTTTACTAATCATTCTAATCTACTACACTATTTTCTCCTCGGCATCGTGGGAACCGTCTAAACCATTCACCCTACAGCACGGAAGGGAGCACTGTGGGTCCACCATGCCGTCCATCACCGTGTTTAGCTATTAATTGCAAGGGACTCTTCGTGGCCGACCAGGACAAGTAGCTGGCGAAGAAGGGAAGGGGTGTCGGAAACGGTATGGAATTGAAGTGGATATGAAATTTATTGGAGTAGCCTCGAGAGTGCACGAGAACATATTGCGTTATGCGAAGAAGGAGAACAGTGAGTTGCGCTTCGGAAGGAGGGATATGGAGCGAAACTGGTCGAACCGGGCAGAAGAAATAAGGGCGGGAAGGAATCAGATTATTCTGATTATAAATGAAAAGGAGATGGTGCCTTTAGATTCTATGGAGCTGGTAACAGGAAGAAAGTCGTGGCTACCGAAGGACTACACTACGTCTTTTGAAGGGGGGAGTGATGAGATGTTGTTGCATGTGGTGCGGATGGAATTGGAGAATCTGATGTAGAGAAAATTTGCGGGGATCGGGATGATAAAGCAGTGTGAAGAGGACTTGAGTAGGGATACGTGTTTGAGGAGGCGGATGAAACAAGCTCTCAGTGATGCTGTGGGGGTGCGGAAAAGGAATGCGAGGGATAGGTTATTTCTGGGTCTGGAGTATACACTACTTGCTAGGAAACCTCGCAACGAGGATGATGAAGAACTGAATGCGTTGTATGAAGAGCAGAAGATGGAGGCTCGGGAGAAGTCGTTTCCAAAAGACCCAAATAGGGAGCCCGTCATATCTCAGTTGAGGTTGGAAAAGCTGGAGAACCTATGTTTTTCAGGGTACGATGTGACCTCGACAAAGTATGGGGATGAACCTGATGACTTGTACTTCAAGAACTGATTGAGTGTGGAGGTGTTGAGAGAGTTTTTGGGCTACGATGTGGAGCAACCGTTGAGAGAAGGAGAGGCACAGTATGTGGATGGAAGTGTGATGCAGTTGGCCCGCTTAGATGCGTGGATTGCATCTGGGGTACAGGCGTTGGATGAGGAGATGGGTAGAGGAGGGAAGCGACAGATGCTGTTTTCGAAACTGTATGCGAAGCATCTGCCGATTTTTGTGGAGGACATCTTACGGAGCGAGAAGGAAGGTGGAAAGGAAGTACGGAAAGGAGCTTGTGAACCATGATGTGAAGGATGAGGACCCGACTGAAGTGCTGGGAAATGAGGAACGTGAAGGGACCGTTTCTTTTTTGATGTTGTCGGTCCAACCGGCCTATCTGGGTGTTCGGTAAGTGTTGTTTCTGGAAGAGATGATGACTTTTCTCGGGTATGTGTTTGATTGCTGCGTCGGACGTTGTATGCCTGAATGACGTGAGTCTAGGGAGTTGGTGGCGGATGAGAAAGATCTTTGGGAGGCGAAAGAGGAAGGGGAGGAGAGCGAGGGGGAGGGGTTGGAAGGCGGAGGTGAACAAGATATTGTTGAAGAGTGATATCTTTATTATCAGGAGATGGGGGTCATTTGCTTAAGGTTTTTTTTTAGAGAAACAAGCTCTCGGTCGTGTGTCGCTGAAGAATCTGTTGGTATAGAAGCGATTTTGACTCCAGGGGAGGGGCGGGAAGAAAGGGCGTTCTGGGTAGTTCTGGCGAACCAGATGGACGGAACTGAGGATAGCGGAGAAGGAAACGAGACCGAACCAGGGTACGACATAGCAGCCAGAGCGTTGGAATCTGTTTCCGGCGGGGAGGATGGTGTGGTCCTGTTCATCGTCTGTTGCCCAGCGGAGAATGATGCACTTCAGGGTTTCATCCACGCGATCGAGGAGAGTTTTGAGTTCGAAGAAGCGGACGAAAACGTACTCGCGTTCGTCAGGATCTTCATCTTTTTTGGGAAAGCGAAGCAGGGCGAAGAGCCTGCAGACCCAAACAGTGGGGAAGTTGCAGCTAGGTGGTGGAGTACCGGAAACGAGAATGTGGGAAAACTTTGGAACTTTGGAAGGACCGAAGGCGGTGGTGGCAATTATGCGCTGTACGATGGGGACTGGTGGTTCTCTGAAGCGGATGCAGTTGAATGTTTGGTTCATGTCTTTCAAGGCGGGGATAACGCGCTGTGGATGAAGGCCGAGTTGACGAGGGAGAAGGTAAGAGAGGAGAGAGACAGGGAAGAGGAAGAGAGTCCGAGAGATTAGAGGCCCAGGCCGTGAAAGGGTGAAATGGCGTCGCGTGAGATTTGGGTGATAAAAGAAAGGGTGAAAGAGGTGAAGATGTTTGAGCGAGAGGCACTGGAGCATATTTGGCTTGCACGGAGGTACTTCTTTGCAGTGATGATGTCGCGGATGAGTAAAGTGGTACCGTCGCGGACCATGGAAAGACGTCGAGCACGACGGAAGGAGGAGTTTGAAGAGGAGGAAATGTGGTGGGTAGTGGCGGTTGAGTTTCAGAAGCCTTCTGTGAGTTGGATTGCGTCGACTGTTTTTCTGTGAGCGGTTGAAGATCTTCGGGATGTGCGTCGATAGTGGTTTTTGAAGAGGAGGTGTGCTTGTTCGTAGATGCCGGCCTTAGTGAATTAAAGACCTCCGTATAGAGCAATGTCAGAAATGATGTGGTCCAGAAGGTGGAACTTGAGTGTTCCGAAGTGAGAAGCTTGGAAAGAGGCGATGACGGAAACACAGATTGACTTGAAGTGCTTGATGAGTTCTTGGAGGTCGCCGAAAAGTCGTTGGTTTCTCCATTCTGAGGTGGTATAGTGGTGGAGTACGTTGGTGAAGAGGTCTGCGTATGCTGTGAAGATGGAGGTGATGGGAGCTGTGTCAACTTCGCCGCAGCAACGATCGAAGAAGGCACCTATGAAGGGTAAGAACATGTCGACAGGGCGGTAGTCTTTTGCCTCGAGCATGCTTTTGATGCCGTCCGTTGTGAAGAACCCGTTTAGGTATGTACCCCTTTCTGGTGTGGAAAAGTAGATGTGCAGTCCGGGTGCGGAGAAGTGTGCTTCGATGTCTGAAAGGATGTAGTTTGCGTGTGTAAGAAGGGAGCTTCTGATGGATTTGAATGATTTCGGGGAGCCGTTGGAGAACGCCACAGTGGTGAAGAGGCTGTCGGACTTCAAGCGTTCGATGGTTGCCAGTTTGAAGAGCGTGGAGATACTCAGATGGAAGTTGTGAAGGGGTTCGAAAGAGTAGATAGAGTAAGTGGTGAGGGGTAGGGATATGTTGAGAAAGGGGTATGTTTCGAAGAAGGAGTGGTACGCGGAGAGGGAGTTTGTGCGGAGGAGAGATGGTGCTTGGTCTCTGATAGTTCTTGCTACTCGCGGTCGGCGAAGTTGTTCGGCGTAGTTGGCCTCCGTGAGAAGTGCTTTGTGTGTGGATCTGGTGTGACGGGTGTGGGGAACGGTTCGAGGGGATAGGGAAGTGAGGTGGAGGTTGATGTCGGAGCGAGGTGTTAGGCATCTATGGCAGGGCTTGGATGGGTTTGTGCCGTGTAGATTGGCGAGGATGTCTTTTGCTTCTGGGATGTCTGCAGCATAGTTTACGATGACTGGGTGGCACTGTCGGATGACCTGGTCTTCATCAGGGAAATGGAAACCCTTGAGGGCGACTGCAGCGAGGGGTTCGAAGATGGTTTGTAAAGATTCTTGGACGAGTTCCATTCGGGTAGTGCGGCTGATGGCTGAAGAAAAAGGGTGGCCATCGATGGAATCGTCGTCGGCTGGGGAGGAATGGACGTCGAACGAGGTGGGGAAGTAGACAAGGAGGGTGTAGTTGCGGGAGATGCAATGGAAGCGGAAGGAGTCTGAAAAGTTGAGGAGGGTGATGTGAAGGGTGTAGGAGGTGATAGATGAGCTTTTCAGGGAGGTCGAAGACTTGTCCGAGTAGAGCTGGATGAAGCCGATGAAAGATTCTATGCCAGTGATGTCGGCGTTGTGCCAAATAACATCTGGGTCTTGATAGCAGAGGATATGGTGTTCGAAGTCCAGATATACACATCTGCCGAGTTTTGAAGCCATGGAAAGAGCGTGTGCCGGAGAATTATCTAAAGAAAACTGTCTGACGGAGTGGAAGAAGGTGTTAGTGCGAGTGGCGTAGTGGAGTTGCTGGAGAAGGACATTGAAGGGGTTTTTGATGCAGAGAGTTGCAATGATGTTTGAGGGATTGTGACGAACGGTTGTGGATTTGAAGCCAATGGAGCCGACAGTGTCCTCGAATACTTTGGAATGAAAGTGAAGGCATTGAGACACGGAGGTTACCTGTTGGATGAGTGTTTGGGAGTAGTCGGAGACCTTCAGGAGGGTGATGAGTTCGTCGGCTTTGCGTTTGCCGAGCTTGGTGGCGATGAATGAGATGTAGGAGACGATGGGATGGAGCTTCACGGGTGGACAAGGGCTGGGAGAAGGGGAGCGAAGACTAGCGCGGATAATGTGGGCGGCGTCTACGGAGCGTATGGCCAGAGCAAGCTGGCTGGAATGGTATTCGTCCCCTTCTACCAGCGGAACGTTGTGGGAAAGGAGATTTGTGATGCGGACGGAGCGGGTATCTGCGGTCTGGACGCGTGGGCGCTTCGTGCGTGGTGGGAATTGAGTGCCATTCTTCGGGCTGGTGGCGAGAAGGGGGTTCCGTGTGGGGCGGTAGCGACACCGGCGCTGGTGTTGGACAAGGGAGGTGTGGCCTTTTCCCGGGAAGGTGCACCTTGGGAAGCGACAAGACTGCATGGTGTGGAGGGTGACTGCGCACAATCTCAGAAAGAAAATCGAGGTGGTGAAAAAGACGTAGGACGAGGTGAGAGGGGGAGAATATATACACGCTGGATGTGAGGAAGATGCAGGACGAGGAAGATGGGGAGAGTTTAATCTTATCATGCATCTTAACAAAGATCATGTGATGCGCCAGAGACGCACCAGAGACGCACCAGAGACGCCCACAAGTCGTGCGGCCAGACAGAAACGGCGCGTATGTGGCTTGGAAAGTGGCTTGGAATGAAAATATTCAAAGTTTTATATTTTTTGAGCGGTGGAATCTACTTGTATTGATTGTGAGTAGTGGCCGGATGAGCGGTAGTGGGATCTTGGAATCCTGGGATATGATGTCGTCTGGACCTGGTGGACCTTCCGCGTTTTCGTGGTGCGTGAAAAGCGGTATTTTGTACGTTTCAGCGTTCGTTTCACAAGTGCTGACTCTATTTCTATTTGTGCGCGAGCGGGCGGAGCACGACCTGGGCGTTAAGTGATGCGGCGCGGGGTTGAGGGTGAGAGATTGACCAGCTTGCGATTTGGAGATACGTGGTCTACTTTGATCCAGTGCATCGAATCTGTTTCTGGTCATGCGCGAGCGGGCGGAGCGCGAGTGGAGCGATAGGTGTTGCGGCATGGGGTCGAGGGTGAGGGCGGTGACCGGCTGGCAATTGGGAGATAGGGGATGCGCTACGCCGATACGGTGCGTTGGCTCTGTTCCTGGTCATGCACGAGCGAGCAGAGCGCGAGTCAAGCCATAGGTGATGTGGCTTGGAGGGGGAGGGGGTGACTGGATTGATTGAGATTGGTGGTACGTGGCGCGCTACGATGACCTGGGGCGTTGAATGTCTTTCTGGTTGCAAGCATGGGAAAACCTATTCAAGCGGCCTTCACAATGAGGAACCGGTGAGTTTTCTACTTCATCTGCTTTGGAAAATGGACGGAGAGACCTGACATGTTTTTTTTGTAGAGGAAGAGCGACAAAAAATTGGAATGACGGAGAAGGAGTGGTTGATGTAGAGGGGAATGCGAGTGCCCCTGGTGTCAGGTAATGATTTAGGAAGGAGATATGAAATGTTGTCGTTTGCTGCTAAGAAGTTACAGAGAGGAAAGATTGGGTGAGGAGGTGAATCCCCTCCAAGAAGTGGTTCAAGCAAGTTGCTTTAGTGGTGAGTGCGTCGTCCAAGTAATTTGGCTTCGTTTTTCGATGGATATCTGACTTGTATTTGTTTATTGTTACGAGAGTGCGGCCGATGTTGTATGAATAGGAAAAGATGGAAGTACGGGTAAGTGCGATTTATAATTGTATTTGGCATTGGTTAGAGAGGAAGATTCACTTGCAGTTTTTTTGCTGCTGCTAGGAGACAGGGAGGCATAATTGGACAAAAAGTGGAAGAAGTGATTGCTGCAGAGGTGAGTGTGGTGCTGATGTAGTTTGGTTTTGTTCTTTGACGGAGATCTGACTTTTTTGTTTATTGATGCGAATGGAGAAGCGTGGGGGCAAAACAACGAGCGGGACTCTGGAACAAGTAAGTTTGATGCTATGGAAGGCGTCTTGCATGCAGCGAAGAATAGGGTTCTAACTTGTTGTGTCATTTGCGTGCTGTCTATCTAATTATGTAGGGAAATGTGATGGACGAAGAGGAAGGGCTTTGAAAGGTTATTGCCGAGTTTTCTAGGGACAGCGTTCCTGCCTGAACCGTCGGTTCCGGGTCAATGGAGGCGCAGATCAGTTTGCGCCGCGCTTACCGAGACGCGAAGAGAAGCGCGACGATCGGGCGAGGCGAACAAATCAGCGACCGGGCGACTCGGAATGATCTGCAATCGGGCAGGCGACGGGACAGGAAACCGGTCTTCGGATGTGAAATAGGGTCTTCATATTTCTCATCCAGACACGTGCTTCGGGTCAAGTCGCCCGAGCACTAGGAGTGCTGGCGCTATGGCTGTTTTACGCACCCACGATTAGGGTGATTAGATGGCATTAAGGTGAATGTGCGGTGCATTTGAACGGTTCGTACTAGCCACGATACCTGCGTGGTATGAAAGCTTTCGCGCTAGATATTCCTTTCATTGTCCGTAGAATTCGTGATCTAGGATGAATGAATACTGAAAAATATCGCCCATGTTCCCTTCCATTATTGGTATTATTCCGATGTTATTATGGACGTTTTCTAGTTTTCTACATTCACCTCAACATTCACTTGAACTCTTATTTAGCGCTAGATATTCTACCATCAAACTTCTGCGAGTTTTTGAATGCTAACGATAAGCAATCTAGCACACCCAAACAAGAAATCTTGCACCCCATCCTAGCTTTCCGAAAACACAGACGAAGCCTACATTGAAAGAAATCAAGATCTTACCCGAAAGATATACAAACGATCTCCCAAGGACATGGATGTACCCAAAGATTATCTCCTACTTCTTATCAAGCCACTGTATAGTTTAGCAGATGCCTGTAATTATCGGAATTTAACGATTATGTCACATCTACAAGAAGAACTTGAAATGTCCGCAATTGAAGGTGACATTTCCTGTTTTTTAAGAAATCTGAAGGTAGGCTCTTTGGAATCATTGCATTATATGTTGAAGACTCAGTTATTACTGGTGAAGATGAAATTATGGAGTTCACAGACATAACTCTAGAACGTTTCGAATCACGAGACAGAGTTCTTGGTTCTTTAAAATTCGGCGGAACTCAGGTTACGGCCAACCAAGAAAAGAACGAAAATCATCAAAAAGATTTCAAGAATATAATGATGCCAATGGAAAATGTAACGCAATCACTGATGAGTCAGCGTACTGGTCTCAACCTGGGGTAGCGTGGTAGAGCGGTTCCTAAGATTCGTATTCTTGACGGCGGCACACCCAGAGTACTTGCTACGATGGGCTAGCGTTTACTGCGTAGTCCTACAGGTCGGAGCTACGGAAACAATGAATTGAAGACCAATTGGTGGAACTAATGTACCAAAGGGGGTAATTTAGTATCCTAACGGTGCCTACCTTTCTCTAAGAGAGAAGCGTCACTTGAGCCAAGTAAGTAGCAATAGCAAGGCGTTAGTATCTCCCTGGAACTGTAATGCTAATCTATTACACTAATTATAATAAAATAATGATCCAAATGATCCCAGCCGAGGTCGGTCAGTCCACGTGGCGTCTGTAAGATAACTCAGGCCCCGGAGGCTTACAAGACTCAACCGTTATCGTTTCTCCTTCACATATCTCCCTCCTTTGAATTCGGCCGTCACGGTGAAGTCCAGATGGCCTCATGATTGTCCCAGGGGACGCGAGCACTTCGTTGCTCCCAGTACCACTGTGCGCGACCGGACGTTACGTCGTCATCGCCTGCGAGGATGCGGGGAAGCGTGAGCAGACCATTGGCGTCGAAGGGCAGTTAATTTGCCTAAGGACTGAGACTCCCACGTGCCGTGAGCGCTAGCCATAGGTGCATCGCCGGCGCATTTCTGGCGTCGCGTTGCCGAGATATTCCATTGGCTTCTTCTCCTCTGACGGTCATTGGGGCCTTCATCAGTCTCTGTTCTTCCTTTAGCGACCCTGTGCGCTTCGACCACCGTTTTTTACGCCGGTCAGTCCACTCGGGTCAGTTCCGTCACTCGCCTTCTCATCGTGGTACTTTTCCATTGGTGGCGCGCGATGCCGAACTCGCCTTATGAGCCCGTCGGATACGCTATTCTCCCTCCGGACTTTGTCGCTTGCGTCGGTCTTCCTATCCATTTCCCGGCCGACCAGCTTGTGGGCAGTAGCACCATGGCTTCGAAGAACCAAGCGGGGAGCTCTTCGGGATACCAAGTGGCCTATGAACGCCCCGGGGACCGCTATGACCATACCATAGGACGGAATCCTCGGGCAGGGCGCTATGCTATTCTACAGTCCTCTGTGGAAGAATACCAGCTTTTTTGTCATATATATCTCGACGCCCGAAGGTTTACCAAGATACCCGATTTCCGGAGGGGCAGTAAGAACGCTCGCAGCGTCTCGTGGTATAACCGGTGGTTGCATTGTCCTGTGGTTCCGCGTTCGGCGACACGCTGCCGCACCCTTATCCAAGCGTATATGCCGTACGTCCGCTGCGGGGAGGAAGCCGAATAACAGTTCAGGGTGAACAAACTCCTTCTGGACCTATACATGGACTTCATCTCGCCTGCTGTGAGACTCTCTCCTGTGGGTTACAAGCTCTTGGCGCTCATGTGCTTCCGCCGGCCGTAGGCCCGTCTGTTTTTGATGTCCAATACGGTCTATTGGAACGAAATGCACGAGTCCGATGGTTATTAACTTCAGTCTCTGGAGTTCTTCTTCTGCTGGCACCAGGTGGAGTTTTATGACATGAGGGCAGACAAGCGCCCTACGTTATATCTTTCACTGCCCCGCGTGGATGAGATGCAATGGGTCATGTACTGGCGTGGCTCGCCGCTCCTTTTTTGGTCCTTACACCGTCCGTGGTGGCGTACCACTCGTCCCAACTCGTGGGTGACGACAATGACCGAAGGTCTTGGTTGTCCTGGCAGCTACTCTTCGTCGAGTTCGGCGTGATGTGCCTTACTGCCTTCCTGGATACCACGAAATATGGCATCCGTGGTAATGTTCGTTCGGAGGATTGGAGGGTGTGTCACGACGAGAACATACCCGGTCCTCAAGCTCGTTTATTTCCACTCCCGGACATCATGATCTGATTCCTAAGGAGCATGGGCGTCTCGAGTATCGTCCGTGGGACTCAGTTCGACGTTGAGGAGGCCGAGGCTCTTTTGGATCATGTCCTACAGGTGGAGTGGGGCAAGACTCCCGGATTCCTTTGGTATGACCACGATACAGACTCGCCGACTCGTTCACTCCGATTCCGCTACATCCGCAGGGTCGGGACGACGCTCGTGTCAATCCCGCCAAGCCTTTGAGAAATCAACCATTGGAAATTCCGAGATGTCATGTGCCCAACTATCACCCGAAGGCCATTGGTTTTGCTTCCCTCTGCTTCGAGCCTGATGTGAAAGCCACGCCACTGGTTCCAGCTGGTATGTACGATGGAGAATTCTTCGGGGAAGATCTCTTCGTGTTGCCCGTAGAGGGCGTCAATCCTCCGGTTAAGTCTGCTATTGTGTTGCCGGCCGCTTCCCCTCGTCCAGCTTCTCCGGATACTGCTCCGCAGGACGAACTCTCATATGAGCCGCCCGTCGCCCATATAAACATCCCTCCTGTCGAGGTTACTGTGGAAGTCCTGTAGGTGATTCGCTGGCTTAGACGTCCACTGGGAGCGCCGATATCGCTCCTTCCTCTCCATTGCCGCATTTTCCCGCTTCGGTCACGGCTGCAGCCACGGATCTCCGTCATGCCTTCCGTACTGCTGGTATCACTGCCTCGATGGAAATCGCGACGGTTCTGAGGGAAGCTTGCTCCCGGGCGCGTCGCTCGGCGCGCTACGTCGCGGTTGTCCAATAGAGTTAGTATTTGAAGACTGCCATGGTTAATATCCTGCAGCAAAATGCCCAAGGGATGTCCCAAAGGGTTACTGCCGACTCAGATGCCCGTTATGTTCTAACTTTGAGCGACCGGGAGACTTCCGATGGTGACAATAGTTTCTCAGGTGAATCTCCGCCGAAGAAGCGTGCTCAGCTCGATGGGGCCAGTCCTAGTGGTACACTGGGCTCCCGGGGTGACCCTAGTCCTGGTTTCGCTCCGACAGGTTCCAGTGAGGACGAAGGAGTTACTCCTCTGCTGCCCCCAATGAGTCGTGTTGGCTTTCGGAGCGCTTCCGGAACCTTGGGGTCATGGCAAGGGCTATCAGGCCTCCGTTAGTTAGTCAAATTAAGTAATGCTTGTGCCTCCCCAAGGTCGCTGCTGTATCTCAAACGTGCTTGCCCCGGGACGTAGGTCAACCTTGACAGCGTCTCAGGTCTTCCTCAGGTGTCGCCTTAAGACTGACTGTGTCCCCTGATGCGGGAGCAACGGCGGACCGTCATGCTCCGGCGGACATTCGTGTCGGGAGGCGTTTCGAAAGGCATTTAAGTATTATTCGGGCGAATGGTTGCCCCCTTCTGAATGGTGCGCTCCGTGTTGCCGACTTTGCGCCAATAGCGGGCGATAAATTTAGCTGGAATGGTTTGAGACTCTTGACAAGTTTCTTCGGCAGGTGTGTAGCCGAACTAACGGACGCAATATATCATAGTTCCATTTTCCCCAGGACCGTCGGAGATGATGCGCTCAATCACATATTTCGGTTGGTGTTCATTCTCCGGAAGGAAGATGTGTGGTCCAGATGGGCGAGTTTATCGGAGTCGTTTGGAAGAGATGGGTCATCGTCAGTGGAATTGACCATTGAGCCCATAGGGCTAGTTGGGTCCGCAGGAACCTTACGGGGTGTGGGGACTTGAGCGTCGACCTGAGGCCGTCGTGATTTTGTTGGACCAGGAAACTGGGACTTTGGTGATTCGGGAGAGCTGGGGGCTGGTGTCACCCGATCAATAGATACTGTGTCCTGTAGGCCGTCAAGTAGTAACGTAATGGTATGTCGATTCGCCTTAAGGACTTTATATGGTCCCGTAGAGCGGGATAAGAGCTTCCACGTAGTGTCCTCGAGATCTTCAGTGTCCTTCGGTGGCCGGTACCGGTAAAGAATTTCTCCTTTTCCAAAAGGTCAGTGTGTTACAAACTGCTTTGTCGAAATTGACCTTGCAGAGTGGTTGGGCTTTGGTTAGTACAGCTCTGGCCGATTGGAGAATGCGGTCGATGCGTCAGCGTGAGTAGTGCTTCGCCTGAGTAGGAATCATTCCTTCGGTTAGGTCCTGGGGTATGATACACTTCCGAAGGTCAACAGCTATCGGCGGTGGAGCTCTCGTTAGCGTTAAGTCGAAAGGTGTTGTCCCCGTGGAAGCGTGCACCTGTGTGTTGTAGGCATAAACGAGTGGTTCCACGCATTCTTTGCAGTCCAATAGGTGCTCCGATACGTATTGTACCAATCGGTCCAGAAGGTTGGGGTTAAAGTGTTCGGCTTGGCCATTGGTTTGCGGGTGGTATGACGTGGTGGGCACATGTTTGATACCTAAGGTAGCACAAAAGTGTCACAAGAATTCGGATACAAACTGGCTGCCGTTATCCGTAACGAGTTAGAGTGGCACGCCATATGGATATACCCAGTGGGACAAGAAGGCCGTGGCAACATCCGTGGCTGTTGTCTTTCCTATGGGTAGGCTCGGGTAAGCTTGGTAAACCTATCTGTTATAACCAAAACAAACCGTTTTCCATGAAATGACTTGGGCGAAGCCCCAAGTATATCCATTGCGACAAATTCCATCAGACCTGCGGGGGGGAAGAGCTTCAATTTGGCCTGATGGTTGGCGCGAGACCCTCGGATTTGTGCGCATGATGTACAGTTCCGTGCGGTTTGCCCTAGGTTTTGCGCCATTGGTGGCCAGTAGAAGAACTTCCTTAGGGTCTGGTACATTCGTCGGCTTCCAAGGTGACCAGCCAAGCGAGGGAAATGGGGGAGCTATAGGAATCGCGCCCTTAGTGAACTTGTTTTTACCCGTTGGAGTGCACCATCCAGTGGTGTGCGGCGACACAGCAGTCCAAATCGGTCATACTTGAATAGGCATCCAGGAGTTCCTACCAATTGGGCTGTTTCTTTGCAGTACTGGTCTTCTACCTGCGCCTATATGAGTTCCTCAATAGTCATAGGGAGGAGCTTTTTTTCCTCTGGCGCTATCTTATTAACCTGAGGTGGTGTCGAACTGGGCGGTACTGTCTCCAAGTCCAATAAGTATAGTTCGTTCTCCTTCACCTCAGAATCCTCCGATTGTACCTCACACATACGGTCATCCGTTTCCCTATAGTCCTGCGATCCATCATCTATAAAGGGGGTAGGAATTAAGTCGTTCAATGGAGTGTCATCAGTTCCGTCGGTAATGATTCGCGAGAGGGCATCTGCTATCTGGTGCTTGATGCCTGGCCAATAGCTTACCTCGTAGTCATACTCTGACAGCCTGAGGCGCCAACCGAGCGAGGCGACTTCATGCATCGGTCATATTGAGTAGCCAGCGGAGTGAATCGCTGGCGCGAACTGCAATTCCTCTAAAATTTTCAGGATTTTGCGCTCCAGCATAGCTATCTAGCACACTAAAACTAGCATTCCGAGAATACAGATGCAGCTATGTACGAGCATCTAAGACTTCTCGCAGCGAATGGAACTGTCCAAGTTGAACCGGACAAACCCTTCCGAATACTCATTAGTAACTTTAGCGATAACGATTGTAGTCTACAGAAGAATCAGATCGTTACAGCTGCTCTGCCGCCCCCAAAAGCAGTGGTTCCGACTCATTACTCTACCGCAGAACTTCTAAGGCCTTCTGATGTGTCACACACATCAAATGGCACATATGAAGGTCCCAGAGAGCAGTCGCAACCAAAAGAAGAACAGAAGGACCCAGATAAGCTGGTAGAAGAAGTAGTTCTCGAGAATTTTCCTGAAGTATATAAGGAAAGAATCAAACAAATGTTGAAAAGTATGCCTCTTTGTGGAGTGAAAAACTAGGAGAGATCTCTGCCACAGAACATCAATTGATGTTATTCCGGGATCCCTTCCCATTTCTCAGCAACCTTACAGAGCAGGACCGCGAACTCATCAGATTGAGGAGGACAGTGTTGCCAAGATGCTCGAAGCGGGAGTAATAGAAGCAGCACAATATGCTTGGGCTTCACCTGTGGTGTTAGCCCCAAAAGCTGTTGGTTCTTTACGATTCTGTGTCGACTACGGGACACTCAACGCAGTTACAATAAGAGATACCTATCCACTGCCTCGAATGGACGAGTGTATAGACATCTTAGGCGGTGGGAACGTGTTTACCACGATTGGCGCCAACACTGGCTGTTGGCAGGTTCTGGTAGCCGAAAAAGATCAAGATAAGACTGCATTTGTGTCACACGCTGGAGTACACGGTTTCAAGGGGATGTTTTTTGGACTTACCAATGCCCCGGCAACTTTTTAGCGCGCTCTGGACATATTGATCTCGAATTATAAATAGAAAACATGTCTAGTCTATTTGGACGATGTCATTATCTCTTCCCAAGATATAGAAAGTCATATGCAACATGTAGGAAGCGTTGCGGAGAGCAGGTGTAACCTTGAAGTTCAAGAAATGCGATTGGTTCTATAATACTTTGAAGTATTTGGGCCACATAAGGAGGCCTTGTCAGCTTCCAATTCATGAAGATCAGACAGCGGCAGTCCGCAAATCGCAGCCACCGTCCACACAGACCCAATTGCGATCCTTCCTTGGATTTTTTAACGTCTAAAAACGATTCATACCGTGCTACTCGCACATTGCAGCTCCATTGAAGGCATTTTTTCGTAAAGGACAGCCTGTTAAGCTCGAGAAATTCGGACCCGCCGAACACGAAGCCTTAAAGGCTTTGATGACAAAACTCGTCACAGCACCAATCTTGGTCTTGCCCAAACCCAACCTACCCTATTCTTTGGATACCGATTCCAGTGAATATCAGGTAGGGTGCGCCCTTTTTCAGACCCATCCGGACGGTCAGCGGAAACCAATCGGTTACTGGTCACGAACGCTGAACGATGCACAGAAGACCTACTCCGTATCAGAAAAGGAATGCCTTCTGGTAGTATGGGCGCTGACTAATTTACGAACCTATCTCCAGGGAGATACGTATACCATCCGTACGGATCATTGATCTCTACGATTGTTATTATCAATAACCGATCCCTCTCGGAGATTAACACGTTGGTGCTTGCGACTATCTGAATTCGATTTCGAAGTTAAATATAAGAAGGGACTGGCTAACATACAGGCCGACGCTTTCTCGCAATTGGAAACTTTAGATGAAACACAAGGGGAAATCGATGACGATTTACAGTGTTTCTCAATGGAAATAAACAACGATGAAACGCATCTTGAAGACCAAAAAGATGTAGGGGATTACTCCCAATTGGACCCTCTCATGGCAACCCATGGAACTGAACCTCCTGATCCACGCGAGCGTATTTAGCTCACTAAGCTCTGCAATGATCAATTCAGAGACAACTTCTGTACAGCGATACGCTCTCGTCTTAACGGGGGGGAGGATTTGCCCTTTTCGCTCGATTCACGAGGTATATTGCTCAGACATGTGGAGAAGCATGATAGGATCGTGGTTCCGCACGCTTTGAAGATTCATGTACTCTACTTGGCCCATTATGCGAAGCTATTTTGACACCCAGGAGGAACAAGGTTGTTTATGACCCTAAGCAGGGACTTCTATTGGCCAACGTTGGCAATGGACTGCAATGCTACGGTAAAGCTATACCCAACGTTTGCGATGAATCGCGTGGAAATCTATAAGAAGACGAAAAAGATGACCCTATTCCCGGCGAAGGTGCCTCTACAATTCGTCAGCATCGACATACTTGGAGAGCTAAATCGTTCCAATCAAGGATATCGCTACTTATTTTTATTTACGGATCGATTCTCAAAACTTGTACGGAATGTACCGTTAAAGAGGATAACCGCCTCGGTAATAGCTCAGGCTTTCATCAAACACTGCATGTATTTGTACGGACCTCTGAAAGTTCTGATATCAGATAATGGAAAGTAGTTTGTTGCTAAGTTCTTTCAGAACGTATGCCTAATAATGAGCATCAAGAACGTCTTAACCACGACCTACCACCAACAGTGTTATGGTCAGGTGGAACCCTACAACCGTATGTTATTGGCAACTCTTCGGCAATACGGATCACCGGAAGGAGTGGGACATGTACACAGACACACTCTGTTATGCGTACAACACTCAAGTTCATACGTTTACAAAGGTGGCTCCTTTTGATCTCGTGATATCACGTAGCCCACCGTCACTACCTATTAGGTTGGACGAAGTCGAGGAAGACAAACCAACACCGGCAAAGAACCATCTGAGGTGGAGAAACGACCTGAGGTTAAGAACACAGCTGGCGGCTCGAGAATTGGCGAAAACGCAAGCGCGTTACAAACGAAATTCGGACGCCTGATGTCGAAGACAGTTGTCAGATCTCAGGGTAGGAGACGCGTTTGTTCGCATGGAACGAACTGAAAAGCAGGATGGACCACGTCACAAATTGCAACCGGTAGCATCCGGACCTCTCTAGATAACGAAGCTCACTGGTGACACAGTAGTCTTGAAGACAGGAGAGAACGTTGAACGATTTTCGTGCGATCGCGTTGAAACCGAACCAGACAACTCTGAACCCCAGGAAACTGCGTAAGGAAGCGCTACTTATCAGCAGGAACGGGAGCTATACGTCTAATCAGACGATCCGCCTCTCATGGCACACGGCGCTGACACGGCTCTTGATCTCCCGCTGCGCGGCAGTACAGTGGCATTGCACAAGTTGGCCCAGTTAGATCCGCTCCAGAAGCGGCTGCATACATGCCAGTACCCGTTCAGGTTGAACCGTCAAGTGGAATGCCACTCGCTGAGCTATCGCGCTTGGCCGCCGACCAAAAAGAAGAAGGCGAAGATGAGGCTAAACCTCCATTAGTGGTGGATGCACCTCCGGGCGAACATTCGGTGAAGAAGCCCGGTTTGGCTCAGGCCCCTAAGAAGAACAGAAAACACACGCAACGTGTAGAGCAACGCCCAGTTAGGAGATACTTGAAGATGCAACTCATAGAATGAGGATTGAACCCTCCGAGGGTTATGATTATGATCCACTCTAAGGTGTGCTGAGGTGGCACTGTTTTCTGGTTAGAGTTCGCCTATGAAGTGAAAATTCGGATGGCCCATGGTTGGACTGGCCCCGTGATACACGTGGCTTAATTTTGGCACCGATATTCGGATATTTGTTAGAACGTTGGACTTTTGGGCCCTGACAGTGGGATCTCGACGTGTATGGCCCTGAGCAGGTGTGCACTACTGTAGAGTTTAGTTAGTGGGCCCTACTTAGGGAGATGAGATCTGACAGTCCGAAGCTCAAAGTAAAGGGTAACCAAGGTTGGTCTTCGATACCTTTAGAGGTTCTTCGTCGCCATCGTTTCGGCCTTACAACCCGGAACGGGCTCTGGTTAGCAACGCCTGCGTAGGGACACGACTCCACTTGGAGAGTGCCCACGTTTGGGTTCCGTGCAACCACCCCCTTGGGACCGCTCAGACGACCTGCGTGCACGATACCCCGTGGGGGTTCTGCTTACTCGTTGCGTGCTTTTTGTGTTTCCTTTCGAGGACAGGTTTTCGCCCCTGTATTGGGTTTCTTTTGTTGTTTCGCCCCTTTTCTGGTTCTCGGGTCCGGTGCCTGTTAGTGCCCGACCCGCGCCCCGTTTTTCCTCTTCGCCGGATTTTCCCCCATTCTTTGGAATACCCATACCCATTCCCGATCCAACGGTTTCTACCCCTCACCTCCGTCGGTACTGCCGGAATCCCCCGTGGGAGTTACACCCCACACTACGGGTGGAACGGAGGGCTCTGTCTCTGAGTCTGCCTCCCCCAGGGAGCAAGGCTTCGAACACCTTGAGAGCACTTCCCGTCGCCGGGTTTTGCTCCACAAGTGGTCTCCCGACTTAGAATCCGTTCTCGGACTTTTGGGTTGGTCATCCACGTGTTGGAATATCTCTTGGAAGAGGAAAGACCGTCGTGAAGATTTGTTGTAGTGGTCCCCTTTGGAAAGGGTGGAATTGGTTTTTATTTTTGTTTTGTGTTACGTCATCCGTTCTCCGGAAATCTAGTGATCGAATTTCATCGTTACCCCGAATCGTCGGTGTCGTGTCTGCAGCATGTCGCCGCCTACCCGTGGTTCCAGGACTGGATCGAACCGTCAAGCGAATTCAGTGCCCCGGGCCCCGCCTAGGTCGAGGAGCTCAATTCCCGAAGATCGGAACGATTCCGGTATCGATCCGGACACTCGGAGAGTACCCTCAGTGGTTTCAGGTCCTCGAGAGGTCGTGGCTCTGGGCCCAGCTCCAGTGGTGGAGACCCCCTCAGCAGCACCCCGAAGTCGGGCCGAACCTGAATTACAGCGCCTGGAGACTCGAATCGATATCGCCAACGCGGCTCACGTCGAGCTCCTTCAGGAGGTTACTACCCTCCGCTGCAAGGTGGAGGACGCCCAGGAGCGGGGAGTCGCCGATGACCTTCGTACCCTGAGGAGGGATATGAACTCCCTTTTGGAAAGCTTTGCTACCCCTCGGGTCTTTATCCAGGAGTACCGGAGCCTCGTAAACGAACACCGCGTGCAAGCGGAACGCTTCCGAGCTCGGCTGGACACCCTCGAGGCCATTATCCGTATGGACGGAGACACAGAAGCCTCGAAGGATAAACCCGACGTTTCGGAAGACGAAGAACACCACTCCGCTAAACGGGACCGCCGCAAGTCCAGGAAGAGGGTTCACCTCCAAGAGGATTTATCGGATTCCGATCCCAATCGCTCGTCATCGAGTTCGTCCTCCGAATCTTCGGATAGTGAAGATGGACGCCGGTCATCCCGGGCGACTCGGTCGAAGGCTACTTACACCTCTCAAGGGGCAATCCGTACCCGGAAGAAGGGTAGGAAACACCTTGGATTAAGGGAGCTGAAGCCGACGAATCCTCTCTATCGGAAGCTGCTATCGTACCGCTATTACCGGTTGGATAACCCTTCGGGAGATCGAACATCCCGCGGAACGGGTAAGGTCAAGGACTACATCAAAACGCTGACCATCACCCTACAGAAGAGGCAGTTCACAGGAACAGACCCAATTCTGGTGCTCGATTTCCTTGCGAGGTTCGTCCAGGAGGCTGACATCCTCGGTATGAGTGAAGCGCAAGCGTATCTTGCATTACCCTATTTCTTAAAGGGGATGGCTGAAGACCAGTTCAACTCCGTCCGTGGATCATCCCGAGCCTCGGAAGGGGGAGTCACGTGCTGGCCCGAAGCGGTGCAGTACCTCTTGAGGTCATACGCTACTGGAAATGCGATTCAGGAAGCAATCCTTGCATTAAGGGATACGCCGCAGAAGCCGATGGAAACCGAAACGGTGTATTCAACTGGCTTGAATAAAGCGTTTCACCGATGCGGGAATGTATTCCCCGCCTACGAGAGATGCTCCATGTTTGTGGATGGTTTGGACCCCTCGATAAGGGCATTGGTTGCCCGACATCGGGAAGAGAAGCGCAAGCTGACCTACTTGGAACTGGTTCAGTACGCCCAGGCTGAGGGGGATACTCTCCGTGCCCGGCAGAACCGAAACAGTAGGCCGACACGTGCACTCCTCGCCGATGGAGGTAACTCGTCTTTGTCACTCGCAGGAGGCCCTGCCCCTGTGGGGTTCAATGATAACATTCAATTCATGGGAAGTAACCCCGAATCTATGGGTACGTCTGAGTTGCCTTCGACATCCGCTCCGACTACGAATGAAGACCTTGCGCTCTATACCCACGGACGGAGGGTGCCAGCCGCATCGCTACCTGTTGCGAATACCGCTGCTCGATTCTCTCGCCCCGGATGGAGGGATACAGCACCACGTCGCGTGGATTCACGTCCACAACCGAACCCAGCAGAGCTGATTTGCTATTTGTGTTACCTCCGTGGTCACAAAGCACCAGACTGCACATTTCCCCTGCGGGAGGGTTCACGAATTATCGCTCAGTACGAGGCTCTGACCCCTGAGGAGAAAGCTGGAGTCCCGAGTAAGTCCTATGAGGAACAAAGGATACTCCGAGCTCACCTTGATGACAGGGATACAGAACTTGTACCCGCGAACGGGGAACAACCGGTCCCCTTCGAGGCAGCTGCACCGAATACGGTGGGGTCCGCTTCGAAAAACTAAACTTGGGAGTCTCCCCTGCTGGAGGGGCGTCTTCTAAGCCGGAGTTGAAGACGCCCGAGGCGCTCCAGCTTCGCTCCCCAGCTGTGACTATCCTTTCAAGGAGAACGGCTGACACCGACGTTAGCTCGGGATACTTTAGTGTCCTCCGTCGCCCGTGGATACGGTCCCGTAATCTCCGTATTCCGGATCGAGTTATGGTAATGGCCAAGCGGAATTATAAAGTATTCGCCGACTTCGGCCTGTCCAACCAGTTTATGGTACGTCAAATATCTGTCCTGGATACAGGAGCCGCTCCTAACTTAATTCATGTTGAATTGTTACCCCCGCTGCTCCGGGTTCAAATTCGTACCGGTCCACGTTTGGATATCGCCGATGCGAACAATAACCCGCTACGGACACTGGGTACAATTTCCCTCATGGTGAGGTTAGGCTCCTATCTCGTTCAGCTAGAGTTTATTGTATGCAAGTCACTTGCAGCACCAGTCATACTGGGTTGTGACTTTTGCGACCGCTTCGTGGAAGCCATCCGTCCTCGGAATAGAACTGTGGAACTCGAAGACGGGTCTACGATCCCAATCGTTCGTAAACCCTTACAGGGAACAGCGCGAACACGCGTTCCTCTCCCTGTCGCGCAGGAATCTGTGAAGAAGGACCCGGTGTCTACACGGGTAAAGGTTGCGACGTCAGTGGCTATCCCGCCAGAAACCCAGGTTTGGGTCACAGTTGTTACCAAGCAAATTGGTGTGCATGTGGTACAACCGAACCCGTCTCTGTATACGCGGCGTCCACTCGCCCTTGCGAATGGGGTTGTCTCCGTGGAAGCGGATAAACCTTTCAAGGTTTTGGTAGCTAACTTTGGAAAGACAACGCAGCATTTGGTCAAACACCAGATCCTGGGTTCTGTTCTTCCACACCCGCATGCGGTCGTACCTACAAAGATCTCTATCGCAGAGGTCCTTGGTGTGGCGGACCCTAAGGAGGGGGAGGACACTGCCGAAATCGCGGAAGACGGTGAGCATACGACTGCAGCTTCACACGCTGAACACTTTAAACCTCAGAAGGTTACGGCCCCTATCACAGGAGCAGACCAGACGGATCCTGTTCAGGAATTGGAAAAATGGGATCTCAACCATGTACCCGCATCTCATCGGGAGAAACTGAGGCACATGCTTCGTGAATTTACCCCCATGTGGGATGGTTACCTTGGAACTATTGGGATTACAGAACACCGCATCGACTTGTTACCGAACACTCGGCCTATTCCCCAACACCCTTACAGGGCTGGACCGAAAGCTCGAGAAGAGGAGAAATCTCAGGTGGAGAAGATGCTTAAAGCGGGCGTAATTGAACCTGCCCAGTCCGCTTGGGCCTCACAAGTGGTGTTAGTTCCGAAACCGGATGGATCGTGGCGTTTCTGCATCGATTACAGACGCCTGAACGAGGTAACCATTAAGGATGTGTACCCGATCCCTCGGATGGACGAATACATCGACTCCCTTTGGAGCGCTACTGTTTTCTCTACCCTCGATGCCAATTCGGGCTACTGGCAAGTCCCTATTAGGGAGAAAGATCGACACAAAACGGCTTTTGTGTGTCATCAAGGACTTTTCCGATTCCGGAGGATGCCTTTTGAGTTGACAAATGCCCCCGCAACGTTTCAACGGGCGATAGACACTCTGTTGGCTCCCTTCAAGTGAAGGACATGTCTAGTGTATTTAGACGACATTATTGTCTTCTCCAACAACCTGGATGACCACCTCGAACACGTCAGGGACGTAATGAAGATATTTCGCGACGCGGGAATCACCTTGAAACTCAAGAAGTGCGAGTTTTTCACCGATTCGGTTATGTATCTGCGTCATATCATCCGTCCCGGACAGTTTTCAATCGATGAAGTACGAGTGAAATCCTTGAAGGAAGTAAAACACCCGAAAACTCAAACGGAGTTGCGATCCTTCTTAGGTCTGTGTAACGTGTATCGCCGATTCGTCCCGAACTTTGCGGATATTGCCACCCCCCTCAACAGGCTCCTGCCGAAGGGACAACCAGTTGAACTGGAACCTTTTGGCGACGCGGAAGCGTCTGCCTTCATGGCACTGGTGAATGCCGTAACATCACCGCCAATCTTGGCTCTACCCAATCCTGGGCTCCCTTACGAAGTGGACACCGATGCTAGTGCAAACCAAGTAGGGTGTGCACTGTTCCAATCCTCTGAGGATGGGGAACGTCACCCTATTGGGTACTGGTCACGTTCCCTGAATGTCCATGAAAGGAACTACTCGGTCTCCGAGAAAGAATGTTTAGCCGTTGTGTGGGCCTTAGCTACACTTCGCCCTTATCTGATGGGTACTCGTTTCAAAGTCCATACGGACCACGCATGCTTGCGTTGGCTCCTGGAGATCTCCGAACCCTCGGGCCACCTTATGCGCTGGCGTCTCCGACTGTCGGAATTCGACTTTGAGATCCTGTACAAGAAAGGGAAGCTGAACACTCAGGCTGATGCACTATCCCGCTTGGGAACCACAGCGGAAACGGAACCCTACGAGGACGATAAAATCCCATGTTTTATGGTATCGGACCTCGAGGGAGGAGCTCAACCGCTGACGGATGATGTTTGTGACGATATACTCGTCAATGAGAGTCTGGATTCGCCGACCGGCTCTTTTATACCTATCTCTCCAGAGGAGATGATACACGAGCAACAGCTCGACCCATTCTGTACACGGATTCGGGCTCGCCTCAACGGAGGATTTCAGTTACCTTTCGAGGGCGAGGATCAGGGTTACCTAATCAGCACCGTTGGACCTCGCCCGAGGATAGTGGTGCCGCACACCCTACAACAGAGGGTATTACACCTCACTCACTATGTGAAGGTTGGCGCCCACCCCCGGGGAAGAAAACTGTACCTCACGTTGAGAAGGGACTTTTACTGGCCGGCAATGGCATTCGATTGTTACGCCGTCAGACGGGCCTGCGCAAATTGCGCCAAGAATGACGTCAAACTTCGGAAGCACTCTAAGAAGTTGACGCTGTTCCCGGCACGGGCTCCACTCGAATTCGTGGCCATAGACATCCTAGGGGAGTTTATCAGGACGCCCCGAGGTCATCGGCATCTGCTTCTCATATCTGAAAGATTCTCTAAGCTAAAGAGAACTGTGCCGCTGAAGCGGATCACTGCCGCTACCGTCGCGCAAGCGTTCGTGACCCATTGGGTGTTCGTATATGGACCGCTGGTGCAGTTGTTATCCGACAACGGAGGGCAATTCGCATCAAAGTTCTTTCAGGATGTATGTCGAATCCTTGATGTAAGGAATTTATTTGCTACTACGTATCACCCTCAGGGGAATGGCCAGGTGGAGAGGTTTAACCGCACGATACTCAACGCTTTGAGATCGTATGTTGCGGATCACCCCAAAAATTGGGACTTGTACACAGACGCTATCACGTATGCATACAACACCCAGGTACATCGGGTTACATCGTTATCCCCATTTGAACTGGTACTGTCGAGGACACCGCCGCCGGTCGCCATCGAGGCTCAACCGACGCTGTCGACGTACCCGTCACTGGGATTGTACCGAGAAGCCTGGAAGGAGTGGCTTACGAAGATGGTGCCGATAGCCCGGAAAGCAATGGACAAAGCTCAACGCGCCTACAAGAAGGACTTTGACAATCGGGTTCGCAAACCTCTACCTCAGGTGGAGCCCGACGACTTCGTCTTCCTTCGAAAGGAATACTACAATCCTGAAAAGGAACGTAGGCACAAGCTTTCGCCAATTGTGGACGGACCCTATCGTGTGGTTTCTGTAGACCCGGACACGGTGGTATTGGATATCGCTAACCGCCACGAACGGATCTCCAGGGACCGCATCAAACGAGCGCCCAACCCAAATGTGGAAGTGGTGTCGGCACCAACGCCCTCCACAGGGGATGATTCAACGGAAGTTAACCCGTCAGGTGGAGATTCTAACACCCGCCCCGTTATACTTCCGCACCCGGAACGTGGTTTAACCGACCTACCGGAAACTTCGGATACTCCCGAACCAGGGCCCGCTCTCTCAAGGGCCCAGTCTACGAACTCTTACAGAGGTACTCCCCCACCGGAGGTAATCAAGCCTCCTGGCTCTTCGCCTAAGGAGGGGGAGGAGGACTTAGTTCCTTCGCAGGACGATGTTTCGGCGTCAGCCAGTCGCCCTAACAGGGAATCTAGTTCTCACAGTGAGACGGCGAGCCCGACGGAGCCGGCGATAGAGAAGTCACAACCCCAGCATATGGATAGCGGCATCACCGCCGACCCAGCCGAGCACGACGTCAGAAAAGATGACGAAAACCCGCCTAGGGAGAGTCGTGTGGAGAACTCTGCACCCGTAACGCCTACAGAGCCGACGATCACCCACCGCCGCGGACGAGACACTGAGGTGTCGCACACTCAAACCCCGCTTTCTCGGGAACGAGCTGTGTCAGCGGACCCGCACGGGGAAGATCTCGACGACGAGGTTGACCAAATTTGGCTCTCCGTTATGGAATGGGAATAGGAACTCTTATGGAGACACTGGGACCCTCAGGAATGGGAAAGAAATGAGTGAGACCCGTCGGTGACAGCTCAGGAGAGTGCTAGCGCGTGTCGAAAGCGCCACCTCACATCCGCTTCCGGAGTGGCAACCGGCGCCCGCGCATTTATGTTGCACACGTCGAATGGCACCGAGCCAATCAGAAGCCTCTAACGACCAACCGTTGCGCAAACCGCCTCACCGATCCAATCAAAAGGCTCTGACGACCAACCATCGCGCAAATCGCCTCCGTCGCACGGCGCGTTGCACAAGAGCAACCTTCGTCCCCGTAGCTCGGGTTGACGTTGAAGTCCTACGCCCCTGAGATTGGAGACGCTACCGCGTCGCGGTTTCTCAACCGTCACGAAATCTAAGAACACCGTTGTTATCGGGAAAATCTCAGATTTAAGAAGAACCCAAGACTCGGCCGTTTTGACTCCGTAGACGGAAGTTACAACGTAGCCCACAGGCCACTCGGCGCCGTTTGGACGAAGTGCTGAGACCCGCTCGCAACACGGAAGAGAACCCACCGGGGTGTGTCTAGACCCTACGTTGACACCCTCAAGGGAACTAGAGCGTTCCAAGATGGAAGAGAAGCCCGAACAGGGAAAAGTGTACCCGCTGGAAATCGTTATCCATCGCATCGTGCGTCACATCTACACCCCCGAGGGAGAAGTTCGCTACCAAGTCCGATGGTACGGATTCTCGCCTGAGGAGGATACAGTGGAACCCATTGAGCACCTTCCGAGGTCTAAGGTTTTATCCTATCACTGACGCGCTCGGGTAACCTTGCCTCCAAGTCTGGATCGTGCCCAAGTCGGGTAAGCCACCACGGGAACTGTTGTGGATGGGACCTCAAAGTGAAGAAGATGTTGGACCTCTGAAGAGGAATTGAGGAGAATATCCCGGAGAACACGTATTGAGAGGGAATGTCTACTGGCCCTCGGCCTAGCGCCGTTAACCGGGGAACACAGCACCGGTTATCGGGACAGTTTATGATGAAAAAAGGAAAAGAAGACCCACGAAGTGGAGAAGAAGATTAAGAAGAAGACTGGACCCTAGGAAGGGAAGAAGATGAAGACGAAGATGAAGAAGATCCTAAGAAGGAAGAAGAAAAGAAGTAGAAGTTAAAATCCTAGGAAGGAAGAAGAAAAGAAGTTATGCAAATATCAGAAGTTTACTATTGTCGCCAAGCTATGGACTCCACAATTGCCCGAAGGCAAAACTACGGAAAGCCCGAGGAGGGACCCGCCCCACCGTTGGGATTCTGACCCTGATGGTACGCCGAGGCGAAAGCCAACATCTGGCTCACATCCGTCATACCCGGGGGAATCGGAATGCCTGCGTTCACGAGGCCTTGTCGCACACTATCCGCTTGCGGAGTGGCAACCGGCGCCTGCGCAAGGGTGTTCACACCACACCCGGGGGGAGCAGATGCACCGTCACCGGATGCATTCGCCGCCGCAGCTGAGGTCGTTCCCACTGGTTGGAAGGGGGCAGATGGCTCCACAGGGAGTACTCCACTAGGAGCTGGCATTTCGTTATCCAAATCTGGATCGCCCAGGTCTATTGGAGGCTCGTACTCGTAATCCTCGGTATAAATGAACCCCGTCGGGTGTCCCACCGGCATCGGTCGAGGCGAGTCAATCAGCGCCCGTGCTTGCGCCGCGCTAATGCGAACCCTTTCGAAGGGATTGTAATAGACCCAGTTACCGGAGCCCGGATCGAACCGGCCAGGAGACTTGTCTCGCGCGGATCCTTCCCCTGCGGGCTGATTTTCCACTGGAACTCGATCCCATTGGGTGTTGTCGATCACGTCCAAGATTGGATACAGGTCCTGCACGCTGCTGGCCGAACCCAACGCTGGGACAATGTCGATCTGACGCATGATGGTCCGTAGCATCGGAGGAATATACCAGATACGGAAACGGTCATGAGCATCCCAGAGGAGGTGCGCCGCTACGCGGGCTGCCCACTCGGCTGCAACGAGGGCCCAGTATCCCGAGTTCGGGTCGTGCATCAAACGAGACCCGATATAGTAGATGCATGGGGGCAGTTTAGCAAAGCACCCTCGGGGGGCCTCGACCTTACTCCACCAAGCTGGAAGGGGCATGAATCGCCCAACCTTCGCCGTGTTACGGATACGCTCCAGTTCCACGTGAGGATACGGGACAAGGAACCCGAAACGGGAGCGCGAGCGGCGCTCGAAGCGCACGCGTCGATCGAACCCATACTGGGTAAACTGCCGTTGAAGGTACCTGAATTCAGCCCGAAGGATGGGACGACTCCATTGGAGCATATCTTCTCGGAGAGGAAAACCCGGTCCGCGGAACTCGGCTTCGGGAAAGGCTGCCAGGTTATCCCCGTAGGAGACCTCACCGTACGTGCGGTAATAGGCGACATCGAACCCGTACTCCGGGGGAACCAGATGGTCAAAGCGTGACCTCTCCAATCGCTGGTAGGCCAGAGCCGCCATCGCTGCTCTCGCCTTGTCCAGGGACTCCCCGCGACTGCGGTATAGATACTGAGGCTTTATGGCTACCCGCGCCCTCCAAACGGGAGAACGTACAACCTCGACAGGTAGGCCACCCGGCAATAAGACGTCCTCCACGAAGGAGTCGATGAGCTCATCGTCGCGAACCGCTGTCGGATGAAACCACGGAGCGCGGGAATATATCACCGGATCGGTAAGGGGACTCCACCTTCGAAAGGATTCGTTTGAGATCCAACCTCTGGAATTTGCTACCAAGGGCATCGCATGAGCAGAGTTCCACGCCACTGCGTTAATGTCCAAATCCTCCTGAGGATGTCAGTTGCTCGCCGAAGCGGAAGGTTCGGTACCTGACGGAGCAGCATACAAACCGGAGAAATATCCACCCTGCTGGGGAGTTTCGTTGTCCGCCGGCGCGGAGGCCGACGGCCCCGAGAGTGGGTTGATGACGTATGGGTTCATTCCCTTGAGAGGGCTGGTTGAGACTGCTGTTGCGAGAAGTTGCTTATCGCCGAAAGTCGGAGGAGTAGAAGAAAGTTGTACCGATGTGCCGGTTTTTTGGCGATCCTCAGAAGTGGTGAAGGACCCCATTGGGAGAGAAGTATATATAGTGACCGGAAAGCGAGACACCCACGGCTCGGAATGCTCTTCCTCGTCTTAAGGAGGGGGAGATGTAGAGCAACGCCCAGTCAGGGGATACTTGAAGATGCAACTCATAGAATGAGGATATAACCCTCCGCGGGTTATGACTATGATCCCCTCTAAGGTGTGCTGAGGTGGCACTGTTTTCTGGTTAGAGTTCGCCTATGAAGTGAAAATTCGGATGGCCCATGGTTGGATTGGCCCCGTGATACACGTGGCTTAATTTTAGCACCGATATTCGGATATTTGTTAGAACGTTGGACTTTTGGGCCCTGACAGTAGGATCTCGACGTGTATGGCCCTGAGCAGGTGTGCACTACTGTAGAGTTTAGTTAGTGGGCCCTACTTAGGGAGATGAGATCTGACAGTCCGAAGCTCAAAGTAAAGGGTAACCAAGGTTGGTCTTCGATACCTTTAGAGGTTCTTCGTCGCCATCGTTTCGGCCTTACAACCCGGAACGGGCTCTGGTTAGCAACGCCTGCGTAGGGACACGACTCCACTTGGAGAGTGCCCACGTTTGGGTTCCGTGCAACCACCCCCTTGGGACCGCTCAGACGACCTGCGTGCACGATACCCCGTGGGGGTTCTGCTTACTCGTTGCGTGCTTTTTGTGTTTCCTTTCGAGGACAGGTTTTCGCCCCTGTATTGGGTTTCTTTTGTTGTTTCGCCCCTTTTTTGGTTCTCAGGTCCGGTGCCTGTTAGTGCCCGACCCTCGCCCCGTTTTTCCTCTTCGCCGGATTTTCCCCCATTCTTTGGGATACCCATACCCATTCCCGATCCAACGGTTTCTATCCCTCACCTCCGTCGGTACTGCCGGAATCCCCCGTGGGAGTTACACCCCACACTACGGGTGGAACGGAGGGCTCTGTCTCTGAGTCTGCCTCCCCCAGGGAGCAAGGCTTCGAACACCTTGAGAGCACTTCCCGTCGCCGGGTTTTGCTCCACACAACGTGAAGAAAAAAGGGTAACCGTAGACCCGACGACTATGCAGTCAGAAACCGATAACGATGATACAGTGGCAGAAAAAGGCCCTCAGCTGTCCGAACAGACTACGCAGGTTCAACCTGAAGATATAGGGATTTCCAAGCGCTCTCTCGAGAGGTTCAAGGAAACGACAACGTTGTCATATCCAGTCAGGATTCAACGCGTTCGTTTGTCAGACGGTATAAGCCGGTGAACCGCAACCTCACGCCATCCGCCGAAGCGTTGGGAAGTGCCCAGTAATAAGCCATGTATCGAATCATCGATCACGGCGAAGACGAAGACACTCACAGACTAGTGTATTGTATCGGTTGGTACGGTTTTTCTCCGGAAGCGGATACGTGGGAGCCTATAATTCATATCCTGCGCTCGCAGGTTGTGCGTTATCATCGTCACATTCGATTACCACTCCCTGCGGAGATCGACACCGCAATAATGGGCTTTCTAGACGCCATTTTGCGGAGCGACTGATAATCCCCTGTCCCTTCAGAAGAAGGATTTGGGAGAAGAAGACGAGAAGGCTCGAGAAGAAGAAGAAGTACTTAGGGAAACGTGAAGTCAAGGAAACAGAAGAACTGGGTTTATGTTATCGCCTCAAGGGTGTTGACGACATCTGACGGTGAACGAACTTCCCCGCTGGTTTGATGATTCAGCATGGCTATAAGCTCAGCAAAATCGCCTTGCAGCTGTGCTTCGGGGAAACCCGCGTCTAAGAGGAATTGTCTCAACGGTGCCAAAAAGGGATTCTCCGCCTCGCTCGGTTATTGGGCGCACCTATGATGGCATCCCATCGACGGGTTGACACCTAATGTCATAGCCGTTGGTGGCGAAGCAGCCGTCACAGGCGCACTACCGGATGGTTCAGGTTCATCCTCGAAATCGAGTTGGGCATCAGCAGCTGGAGATTCTCCATACTCCTGATCTGAAAACTCAAAAGGGGTGGACTCGTACACATATCTAGTACGCTGATTTGAGGAGGACTCCCTAGAATTTTCACGAAGGTCACGAGCGTGATCAGTTGTGATTATCTGGCTGGTCCAGGGATTTTACCATACAAAACCTCAATCATTAGCTGTGCATCCTGGCGAATGATCTCGATGACGCACCCTTGTGCCTCTAGCTGATTCCAGTCGATACTGTCGTTCAAGTCTACCAAGAGTAGGAATTCGTCATAATTGGCATGGGACCCCAACACAAGGGAAAGATCGAGTTGTCTCGCATATCTCCGCGCTGTTGGCGACATGTACCAAACCCGATAGGTATCGTATGCTCCCAGAGAATATAAGCTGCCATCTTGGCAATGAACTCGGAGAACACGACCGTCCAGTATCCCGAGAAAGAGTCGTTAATCAACGCGGAACCGATATAGGTTATGGCAGGAGGAAGCTCCACCGGACATCCACGAGGGCTCTCGATCTCCGCCTATTGTTCTGGCAGCTCGACATAGAGTCTGACGCGAGCATTCCGCCTAATTCGACCAATCTCGATCATTTGGTATGGAACCAGGTACCCCCAGCGGGATCTCGTACGTCGTTCCCAACGAAGATAATCCCAATAAAAATGTCTCTCTTGTGAAGGAAGCGGAAGTCCGCACGGAGGAAGGGCCGGCGAAACCAGAGTGCTGCGTAGCGTACATCGCGTAAGCCGCGCCATTCGTCGACGTCGACTTCGTATAAGGTCTCGATGTATGAGTATCCTTCGCCCTTCGTGCGAGCCATACAGGGATCCAGATTCCAATCTGCAGTGACAACGACCATCCTAATGAAACGGTGCAGAAGCTGGTATATCAGTTTGGTGAGCCGAGTTTGGGCTTCGTCCATACTTTCATTGGTATTCCCGGCAATCGCTTTATCTGGCAAATCACAGTGAGTAAACCAATCGTGGCTGCGGATAGCCACATACGGAAGGCCATCTGGAAGGTAACCGCTGAAGACGTACTGGCTGACCAACGCGTCATCGCGAAGAGCGACTGGGTCAAACCAGGGAGCCTGCGCGAAGAGGTCAGCATCGTCGAAAGGGTCTCGTCCCACCAAGTCCGCGGGATGTGGATAGCTGCTTTGAGCCCTACGAGACAACGCTCGAATGATCCCAGCGGAGGATCCATAAGCCGCATTCGACATCACACCGGAAGCCGAAGGCTGTAACGGCAGGGAGTGGAAACCCACGCGAGGAGACGAGACCGCATTGATCAGAAGGCGAAAGGCGCCGGAGCTTGCGAATTGAAGCCACTTCTGGCGTAAGGACCCTCTGAGGGTACGTCACCGTTGTTGGAGTTGTGCGGCGCGTATGGGTTCATCTCTGATCAAGTCGAAACAGGTGGTACTTTCGTGGAGACGAGGAAATTTCGGAATGCCGCTGCATGCTCCGGTATATAAAGATGTCTTTCGTCGCAGGTGCTTTGCGCTGAACAGGGGGGATGTGTAGTATTCTGCACTGTCGGAGTGCCCATGGAAATTTTTTTTGGCTAAGTATGATGATACTCATAAGTGAGTGCAAAGGCTAGGATAAATATATGAAGCGGCACCCCACAGATAGTCCGTGAGGTGGTATATCTCACGTGGGATCTCAGTCTGCAACGGCTCATCCGATTCAACCCTTTGTAGAGAAATACCGGATTGGCAGCAGCGCATATAGTAGGTAGCCACGTGGCGTTCAGGCCTACCCTTCGTAGGAGGACACTCATTTATAGCTATTTTTCCCGTACTGTAGAGGGATTAATTGGCTAACCAAGTTCATATCTAGATATTATTATGTGCGGCCCTCAATCCTGTGCACAGTACTTAAGGCACAGAGGGCAGCGCCGACTCCAAAGTAAATGAGACAACAAACGGGTTCACAACTCACTTGTTCCTTGTTCAGGATTCCTTAACCGGAGATCCCGAAAAGCTACAACAAATAGTTGTCCGTTTCATAGTACCAACCACCCTCATTGGTGAGTGGGGCCTTCCCCATTCTTGCTCGCTAGTGTTGTGCTCTACTTCATCTTCCCCTTAGCCGAAAGCACCCATTCGGCAGTCCCGAACACTATCGTAGGTGTCTGCTCTCTCCGTTAGAGCGGATACTACATAGACTTACTGTCCCTCAACCGGTGTGTATGTGTTCTCCAACGAGGGACGAACGCGTGGTATTGGAAAGAGCAAAGAAGCAGTTGCTGTAACGCAATGGAGCCAAGTCTCGTAGGGGACGTAGGATAGGTATATCACTATAACAGTAAGTTCTAGTTACTTTCCATACAAGGTAGACTACGTTTAGGCGTTTGCACAGAATCCGTGTGGCAGAGCTGTATGGGCTCTTGAGACACGGACTGTTTAATGTCTTCAAAAAGTGGCTGCAGATGCTGGAGATGCGCTCAATGACGTTTTGGTTGACCAGCGTCACCACAATAAACCTCTAGCATCCCTATAGACTGAATCTTTTCACCATCTCTAATATCGTCTTTTAGGGGCGGCTTCTGCAATTCACTGTGCTGCACGCGTGTTTTGTGGATGGTTGTTACCGTCTTAATACGTTAGTTATTCCCTGCGTGGTGGATATTGCGAAAATTATATTCCCTTTGGACATCCTAAAGTGTATCTTTACTCGATGCACTCCAAATTCCAGCCAAGATCGACAAGAGGCCACATTGGAGGAAAGGAGAAAAAGAAAAGTAAACGAAGAAAAGGTTAAAAAAATGCCCAAGAGAGTGGAAGAAGTAGGCCAAGGCCAGGAAGCAATCCTTATACAAGGCGTAACTACAATAGTTGGTAAAAACCCCTCCCAATTCTGGAACTTTTTGGATGTAAATAGACAATAGACCACGTGTAGACAACTAAATATCCCTACTGTAATAAGTAGAATCTCTGGCGTAGACAATGGCGCCTAGAACGAAAAAATTGTTGAGCGACATTTACTAGACTCGATAGCAAAGTCGCCTGTTCCGTAAATACTATTGCTCGCTACATTTATTTAATTATTAATAAAGTGTTAACCTTCATTATCTCTGCATTATCGCACGCTTCCAATCAAATCCACCTCGGTGGTCCCCAAAATTACTCCCATATCATCACCGCAAGACCTTTTACTTCGGGAAAAAACCACGTATTAAATGTTTTCTATGAACGGCGTTGTACGTCAGTCTATAACCATCAAACGCCCCGAGTTAGGTGTGAGGGTAAATGAAGATTGATGTGCTGTTTGTGCGAAACAATGAGTGGAATTAGTAGACTTCTGAATGATGCCTTTATCATTTTTTCGAACTATAACACCACCTAAGTTGTCGAAGAAGTATGTATATCGTTAAACAGAGGTATGCCAAGTTATTTCCTTGGACGCGTAGTCTCGAAATCTATGCCGGTATGCATGAAACCAAACCTCCATTTCAGAAAATCCTATCCCGAACTTAAAAGAGATAAGCGTTCATATAAATTCTTGCAGCAGTACGACTCTTGCCTCGAAATGAATTCTATTGTAAATACTTTAAACATACTGGAACAGCCAACGAAGCTGGATTCATTCTCAAACACTCCAAAAATGATTTTCTCTGCCATAATAAATCCAAAAAGAACTATCAAAGTAATTTGTAGCATACATTTCTTAAGAACATTTCAAGCGGGCATCTAAACATATATTCTGGTTGTATTTTTTGAGCCTCCTGATTAGGCGCTCTATCCAATGGAGTGACATGGAATCCGCTCTTGATCATGCCGATTATTTCTGCCTTACCGCGTACCGTAATGTAAACGAATCAATCGCATCATGGCGTACTCTGACGAGTTGAGCAAGAACGACACTCTGTCCAACATCACCGCTACTAAGTTCTAGAACTTGATCACATATGCTTGACCCCCCTCGCTGGGTCTCTGCCTTAAAAGCGCACAAACATCGCCCGCATTTTTGATGTAGCGATGAATCGCTTTTTGAACGAATAAATTGGCTAAGAACCAAAGTATGGAGAGGACAAATTTTGCCGGCGCTTCAGAATGTCTCGCAAAGTCAACGGTTGAGTCTAAGAATGCCCTAACCCACGCGTCTGCAAGCGTTTTATTCTTTAATACGTCCAAGCTATTTCTGCGGTCCATGACGGTGAGAATGTGGCTAGCCGCAGAAGTGGCGGAGGTGGTCAGGAAGAGACAAAAAGGAAATGGTTCTTGTGTTGGGGAATCAGAAGGTGAAAGGGTGTTTGTGCTGATGGAACAGAAGGTGCAAGGTGTAGCATTATGGATGCACCTGAGTTCGACCGATCGAAATACTACGATGTCGCGATGCGGCATTCATAAGCTATTTCTTGGGCTCTACTCGATTATGAGAACTTTTGAGAATAATTACTTCATGGAAAGGTTTGGACAGGAAAAACTTAATTAGGAAGTACTTTATTTATTGTACACTGTAAGGTGCCATCACCAAAAATTTTATTTGGTGTTATTAAGATACTTGTGTAGTGACACGACACGTGTTTGAATTACTGTACAGTACTTGGTTGGCCTCTTGGCACATTAAAGGGTGCAAGGCACAGTTGAGGACGTCGAAAGGCCAACCAAAAACCAACCAACCTAAACAACATCTTGGTACGTCCTGGAAATCCTAAAATGGTTCACCACAAAGAGGCACCTATTGTTTCAGTTCTTAACCGTTCTGATATATAGCTCTTGTTACGAGGATACTATCTACTGTTGCGCGTGTACCGCTCTTTTTCTACAGCTTTCTGTGTGTGTGTGTTGCTTCGTTGTTTTTATCTCTACTATTACTTGGTTATTTGTATTATCAAAAGGTTTGTCGAACCGATTTCGTTTGCATTACGTACCGCTGTATCTGGACATCCGTCCGTGAATACACGTATTATGTCTATTGTTCAAGAACAATTGGCTGCTTTGCGCACACTCTCTTCTTATCTAAGAACAGTCGCTCGCAAGGTGACACCCGCTCTTTGCGGTCATTTATGTGGATAAACACTGAACTGAAACCTCTACAGTCTTCAGTGGAATACAACACAAGATGTGTTTTTGTTGGGGATTGGGAAGTTTGCGCCAAAACTCTACTTGACTGTTTAATCACGATAGCCATGCTAGTGTCTCTATTCATTTCATTAGATACGATTCAACCTCTATTGGGGGGTGCGATAGAGGAAATATGACCTCTAAAGAAAAACGAAATGAAAAGGATATATTTCATTTCCAGCGGTAGAGTTGCATTTTAGCCCCGCGGCATGAAAGTCCAGGATGGATCTACTGCGGTAGAGATGCTCTAAGATTCACAAAGGTCTAGAAAGGTATTTCTCTATATGCTTTTGTTGAGCGATTTGATTCCTAGAATCTATGAAATTTACAAATAATCTCGCAAGTGATTCAGGCGGCGCACAAAAGTGGCCAACCAAAGACCAAAATATAAAGAGTAATGCATCCATTCGCAACGCTCTTAGTTTTTTACTCTTGGATTATGTTTCGTACTGATCCATGATCAGACGCATTCCAAATATGAGCTGTTTAGAAAAATATTTAACAACCAAGTTCTTTTCCGTGTGCGTAAGCATATGATTTTCGGTTTTCTATTGAATAGTTTACTGTGCTTGGGCGGTTTTGTATAATACGGCACTGTGATAAAAATCTTTTTTTATTTTGGTTCTAATACCTTCACTTCAAATTCTTCATGACGAAACAGATCTTGACATCGATAACCTACAATGTAAAAGTTGTACTTATTAGAATGGTATTCCCTTTTCCAATTGTTTTTTTTGCTCGGGCATATGACTTGCACAAATGTAGTTTTGTTTGTCACCCAAGAGTCTAATGAACAGCAGCAGTAATTTTTGATCAGAGAATGTAGAATTGGTCACCTTTTTTGGCAGTGATAGTGTTATTTGCGAACCATGCAGAGCGTTGAAGGTTCCAGGAAGCATCATGAGGAAAAAATGAGCCCAATCGGGCGGGAAAATATCGAATACGTTTTTCCTTATCGTAGGAAAAGTACATGGGCTATCCCTTGATGTATTAAGATCAAATCAATCAAAATTTTGCTACGACTGGCGTACCTATTGGATCAATTCTAAGTTGAATTTAGCAACAGCTAATGCCATTGCTTTTCTTATGTTCACGATAATATACATAATTGGAAACAACAATTGGAAATCTGACAACCAACTGTTGCCCATAGTGAAAATACTATGCCCGATTACAGAAACAGTTTATATCTAGTGTCTATTGGACCAATGGCCTCATATGCGGTCACTTGGTTTCATATGAGGCCAACTTTTATTTCTTTGTACTTCCGCAATAAAAATGATCTAAAAACTCTGTTCAACGGTAACATATTATTGAATCATATGGTTTTGTTAACATCTACCTTCGAAGTATGTAACACTCGATGATTAAACCGGATATTATTTTTTGACTTGTTTTTCTAGGATGGTGTTCTTGTCGTAGATGCAGAAGTTGTTTCGTCGAAGCTACCGACGTTTTACTGTTGCGGTGTTGCGCTGCTATGGTCTTAAGTACTACTCGTTCTAGCTACTTGGCCTCCAGCCTTCTAGTCACCCAAAATCTAAAATGTAGTGCTGCACCGTACCAGTGCTCGTAATTGAGCGCAGTGTAGAAGCCAAACGTCCGTATCGGACAATAGTGGCCAAACGTCCATCTTGGACCGTCGGGGCCAAACGTCCAGATCGGACAACACTCCCCTGCTTCCTACAACGAGCTGAATTGTGCAAGACATTCTAAGTACTTTCTCAACCATCTATCATTCTCATTTGCAGGTCCTTGCCAACATGCTTGTGCAACCATCTCTTCAAAGGCATTGCGAAAACATCGGCTTTCATTTCACTTGTCGCAATGTACTCAATGTGAACTTCTCCTTTTCGTGTTGTGTCACGAACCACAAGTGGTACTTCACATCTATGTGTTTCGTGCGTTCATTACACACCTCATCTCGGGAGAGACAGATCATTCCTTGATTGTCCCCGTACAACGTAGTTGGTCCATTCAGTGGCACTTGGAATTCCTTTAACAGTCTTCGCAGCAATACCGCTTCTCGTACGGCAAACGACATTGCCACGTACTCTGCCTCCAACGTTGACTGGGCGACAACAGACAGTTTCTTGCTTCTCCAAGCAATCGGTCCACCCGCATACATGAGAACAAAACCACTTGTAGACTTCCTGTCTACTATATCACCAGCAAAATCAGCGTCCGAGTAGCCAATCAACGTGCCATGGGTCTCAGAACCATAAGTGATGCATTGCCTGCGAGTTGTATGTAAGTATTTCAAGACATTAAGGGCTGCTTTCCACAAGGTTTTGTTGTACTTGCTCATGTATCTTGCGAGAAATCCAACTGAGAAGGCAATGTCTGGCCTCACTGTATTTGCCAGATGCATCAGAGCCCCTACCAATTCTTGACAGGGCATATATTCCTCCCCTTCTGATGCCTCTGCCTCCTGTAGGGTCGCTGTGTCCGGCAATGGAACGTGAACAGGCTTGCAGTTGACAATTCGGAACCTCTCAGAAAGATTATCGATCATCGGAGAGTTGTGAATCCGTACTGTACCTTCTTCCTTCCAGTGATCAACCACAATTCCAAAGAACTTCTTCGGCGTTTCTTCCGTTCGCAGCTCTACCTTGGTTCTCAGCTCCGCCAGAAACCCAACCAGCCGCCCATAATTGCTTCCTGCCACCAATCCGTCGTCCACATACATCAGTATCCAGATCCTTTGGTGTCCATTTCCATGGATGAATAGTCCTGGGTCAGCCTCCGACACCTTGCACCCCATGCCGAGTAGAATAGCCGCGTACTTCTTCCGCCACGCCCTTGATGCCTGCCGAAGACCGTACACCGCTTTGTATAGCTGATATACGTAGTCCTCTTTGCCTTCCTGGACAAACCCTTGCGGCTGTGACATGTACAGCGTCTCTTCCAGATCACCATACAAAAACGCAGTACAAACATCGAACTGTATCTTTTACAGTCTCAGTGAAGAGATGATTGCAAGCAAGGCACGCAAAGTGGCATATCAAACCACTGGGGCAAACAGTTCGGTGTAGTCAATTCCTTCTCGTTGATTGAAGCCTCTTGCCACCAGCCGGGGCCGGTACCGCGCTACACGGCCCTGTTCATCTCGTTTCTTGTAGTACACCCAGCGATTGTCCAATGGCCTACACTCCGCAGGAGGCCTAACAAACTTCCACACACCCCTGCGTTCCATGTTACTCATCTCATCCTGCATTGCAGCCACCCAGAGCTCTTTTTCAGAGCCATTCATAGCTTCTAGAAAGGTATCTGGTGCCTCTATATCGTCTGCACCAAGAATAGATCGTGCCAGGAGTGCAGTGGCTGCATCTGGCGTAAAGCGTGACGTTTGCTTGCGAGCACGCGTTGACTTTCTCGGCTCAGGTGGGTAGTGTGTCACCAGCTCAGGATCGTAGCTATACTCTGACACAGCATCTTCAAACGTCTCTTCAGGTTCCGATTTGATGACTACAGAAGCGTTGGTGGTCTGGTGATTCTTCTCGACCTTGCTCTCAACCTTGCCCAAACTATGCGAAACATTGCGCACTTCATGCAATATATGTGTGTCATCACTCTCCCCTGTCGCCTTGTCCCATCCTACCAGATCTTCATTGAACCGTACATCCTTGGAGACGGTGGACTTGCGCGTCTCCGGATAGAAGACTTTGTAACATTTTCCTTTAGCGTAGCCCACGAGGATGCCCTTCACAGCTCTTTCTTCATACTTGCTCGCGTGCTTCCTCGTCTCCTTAGGAATATGAACAAAACCCTGTGCGCCAAACGTGCGAAGATGCGCAATGTTGGGTTTGCGACCCGTGAATGCTTCGTAGGGCATATCGTTCTGTCCATCACTAGTGCTGGTTGACGTGCGATTGCGGAGATAGTTGGCAGTGTTCACCGCATCTTCTCACAGTTGCTTCTTATACGGTGGGCCCTTCATTTCAGAAAGCATGGTTCGAGATTTGCCATTCAGAGTGCGGTTCAGACGCTCTGCCTTCCCGTTTGACTCCGGACTGTAGGCCGCAGTCGTCTCAATCTTGACACCCTTGCCTTTCAACCAAGCCGTGAAGGATTGAGACACATACTATCCTGCGTTATCAAACCAAAACCGTTTCAACTGATGTTCAGATTGTGTCTCCAGCTCTTGAACCATTTCCTTGACTGCCGCCTCAACGTCCGAACGACGCTTGACAAATCGCACGAGAGAAAGCTCGCTTTTATCCTCGTAGATCGTGACGCAGTAGACCGCACCAGACAGAGACGGGTGCGGCATAGGTCCCATCACGTCTGAGTGGAGTAGTTCCATGACCTTCTTGGCCTGATTCTCCGCGTCTAGTGCTTTCCGGGACACAAGTGCGGATTTTCCAACTGCACATGGCTCACAGAAGCCTATGTCAGACACTATAGACATTCCAACATCTTCTACAACCTTCAGAGTCTTTCGCATCGCATCAGCAACAGGATGCCCAAGTCGCTTGTGCCACAGTATTGTAGAGTCCTTGCTTGCCGTTGAAAGAAATACCGACTCTTTGGACACAGAACGGAACACCATCTGGTAGAGGTCTGTCTTGATTTCTATACCAGAGGCCATGATATCGTCCGTTCGTTGATTGATTACCAGACACAGTCCGCTCCCCAGCTGATCAGACTTGAAAACGATAGAGCAGCCCTTACGGCGAATGACACTCACCGATAAAAGGTTGCACATTAGGTCCGGTACGTACTGAACATCTTCTAGCAATATCTATTTCTCATTCCCGAAACAAACGCCTCTGCAATGCACATCACCTTCACCTCGAATGATGACGGTTCGACCATTACCAACCGCAATCTCCTTCTTCTTTGGAGCCCGAAGCTCCCCTGCGAAGATGTGTGCACTGTTGGTCATGTGCTTCGTGGCACTAGAGTCCAAGTACCACTTGTGTTCTCCCATGATAGACTCTTTCTTTCCAGAGGCCATATATGCTGCAAGGAATGACACCTAGGCATTTTCGTCTGCCTTGTCGTCCGATCCTTGGGCCACCTTCTGCTTCCCGGCGCCCTTCGAAGACACCCCGTCCTTCATGACGTAGTTATCGCTACGCGGGTTCTTTCTGCAAAAGCGTTTGATGTTTCCTTTCCCGTTACAGAAGAAACAGGTTCTATCCTTGTTCGATGTTGACCCTCGAACGTGAAATGCAGTCCCACTACTTTTGCCAGCCGGTCCTGATGCGCCCATGTCCACCTGAACCTCCCTTGTGATTAGCATTGGAGTAGCTTCATGTAGCTTCTTGTCAGTGGCACGAATTACCTCTGCGGTCACTTCATACTTTTTCGTTAACCCTCGAAGGAGTGCACGTAGCTTATCTTTGTCTGATACAGAATGACCAACTCTGCCGAGCTTTGATTTGAGTTCTGCTAGACGGCTCATGTATGCTAGCACAGATTCACCCAGTTGCATGTATATATCCTGATACTTGTGGAGCAGAACGTCGATGCTGGCTTGTGACACCATTTCGAAGTTCTTCCGCAGTGGCGGCCACACGACTTGTGGATCGTTCTCTTCCAGAACGAGGGCACTACAGGAATCGCCCACAGAAAGAAGGATGCACGAAAGCGCAATGTCGCGCTTCTCCTGATGTTTCTACTGCCCAGCTACTGATTCGGGATTCAGAATGCAAACACTGTCATCAATGATACCCTAAACACCTTAGACCCGCAACACCAATTCAATCTTGCAAGACCACATGAAGTAGTTGTTGGCCTGCAGCACAGGTACGCGTAGCTTAGAAAGCTCCACGAGCGCGTTTTCAATCTTGTTCAGCGATCAAAAAGATAGCTGAGAAGCACAGATTTGCGTTACGATAGGCCCATAACCTCTTATCGTAGATGCAGAAGTTGTTTCGTCGAAGCTACCGGCGTTTAACTGTTGTGGTGTTGCGCTGCTATGGTCTTAAGTACTACTAGTTCTAGCTACTTGGCCTCCAGCCTTCTAGTCACCCAAAATCCAAAAATGTAGTGCTGCACCGTACCAGTGCTCGTAATTGAGCGCAGTGTAGAAGCAAAACGTCCGTATGGAACAACAGTGGTCCAACGTCTATCTTGGACCGTCGGGACCAAACGTCCATATCGGACAACACGTGTGAGGCCAAAAATATTGAGTTACTGTTATGTTTGCGCCTGTATAAGTTTGCTACACCAAAATTATATCGTTTTAAAGAAGTTTAAAGCTATATTTGATAGGGTTTCTGAGCCTTTTTTTTATGATAAGGATGAATGGGTTTTTTTTCTGTTGAAGAGTCAAAAATTTCTTAACTGTTCTAAATTTGAACATTTAAATACTGTGGGAATTTAAATTACTTTTCAAGAGAAATTATGGCCTCGTATGAGGTGAAGTTGGTTTCATATGAGGACAATTCTTTGAACGCAGAGACACTAGTATTGCATACATTAGCGCTTAAGTTCAAAAGGGTTAATAGATATCCACGGTATTATCATCAGCGAAGAGTTTAGTGATGGCTTAGAGTGGACAAAAAGCAGGACTCATAGAAACCGCAGCCATTGAGGTCAACGTTTTTGCAAATAACAGAAAAGGCTCTACAATGAATACCTTTTCGATATATCTTGATGTCCTCGTTCTACTCTGAAATTATGTACTGGAGCAAAGCAGATGTAAGGCAACATAAAAAAAGAGAAGATCATGCACAGACAATCTACGATGACATCACTAAACGGATCCGTCGAAACCCTACAAAAAAAAGCGGCACAGCTGCCTTGGACATGAACATTTTTGTAAGGTAATCGCTTATAACAATTCGTAGTAGCTGGCTGTTTTCAAGCAAAAGCGACTGTTTGCGCACGTGGTTGACACCTCTAGGCTTTTTATAAAGTATATATAAATACAAATCAACCTTACATGTCGTTGAAGGCGGCCGCTTGGTCTAGTGGTATGATTCGTCCTTCGGGTGGACGAGGTCCCGGGTTCGATTCCCGGAGTGGCCCCGAAATCTTTTGATTGTAAACGCTGACCCATCTACGAAAAGGTACCGAAGGAAGCAACCAAGAAGGTGTTGCCCAGAGTGCACAGTCCGGTCGATGGCCAGGCGGGTTGAGGAATGTTGCGTGAATTTCGACAATTGTGTGCTCCCCGCATCTAATGTTATAGCCGGGCCCGCTGAAACTCCTGGCATCCATTTTTGCTAATGCATTAGAACGCATTGAAAGGGATCCTAAGAAAGGCTGCGACTCTACGCTTGCAATGGCGATCCATACCGAACACCCAGCCCTTGCGTGTGGAGCACTGTGTGCTCCGCAACCAATGGCAGCAGTACGCGTGGCCAACACCTCAGTGTCAGCCCCCCATCTAGACCCCAGGGCATTGCAAATGAGTGCCGGGCAACGTGCAGAGGAACGTTGCACAGCAGAGTCAACAGTTGCCGCTGATGCCTGCGTCACAAGCATATAACCGCGCCGTTGTATGTCTTGCGTTTAAGCCCGCCGTTGTCGCCTTCTTCACCATCTTCGCCATCTTCGCTCACAGTTGCCGTCAGCGTCGTTCTTCCCTTCCCGTCGCCCCGCCCAATCCTTCCTTCTTTGCACGACTTCAGAATGCGGCGCTACGTTCTGCTTTTCCTCATCCTGACTGTACTGTCTCTAACCTCCGTCTCAATCGCAGAGGACGCTTCTCCTTCTCCGGTTCTCTCACCTGTTCCATCCCCAGCACCATCCGAAGCAGATCAGAAGGTCGAAGATGCCACCACCCTATCAACCGATGATAATCTTGCTGAAAGCACCGACCCAGCTGCGACCGAGCAGTCCGAGGAGAAGGAAGGAAAGAGTTTTCTGAGAAGACTGATACCGCCCGTTGCTGTCTTTCTAGTTATTGCTGCAGTCATTGCTGCCCTTTTGTGGTGGTGGCGTCGTCGACGACAGCAGAATTTTGCGCAGACCATGATGTCACAGCCTCACAGTGAGCCTATATAATCCGTTCCAGCTTAACTTTTTTCTATGCGTTTGTTTTCGCACCCCTCACTGGTAAAAATGTGTCTCCTCTTTTGCATTGAAGCAATTTACCTCTCCCTGTGGCACCGGAATTGTGGAGTAGGAAGCATCATGAGGAAATACAGTGTCTCTGTTGACGATTTATATCGCGAAACTTTGCTTTCACAATTCTGCGTTCTACGTGCTTCGAAATGGATGATACCGCTGCACAGTCACAGTCTTCACAACTTTGTCCTCGACAAACCAGAAGCCCTGATTATAATGTCGTGGGCAGTGCTCGTACAAAAGGCCGCGTCATGTTATTCTTTACATGCTGGTAACCGACATAGTCACTACCGTTCCATTTCACGGATTAATTTCGTCAATCATGTTCAGTAGTCAATCCCTGTCAGAGAACCGTTCCTGTAGAACCAACATTTCGTTTATTTCTCAAAAGAGCGCCGATTCACGAAAGAAATACAAAGCGTCTTTATGCGTCTATCATGCCTTGAAGTTGTTTATCGAGCTTCTCCAAATCTCTGGCGAATCCGCGAATGCCCTGAGCAAGCTTTTCTGTCGCCATGGCATCTTCATTCATCAACCATCTGAACTCAGGCTCGCCCAAGTCCAACCTGGGAATAGACTTGCATTGCTCCACAGTGGGCATGGAGAGCTTCGCCTCAACACTCTCAGGAGTGTCCTTCAAGCTGTTGATAAATTTGGGAGCTATGGTGAGGCGGTCACAACCGGCAAGCTCGAGAATCTCACCTTTGTTTCTGAAACTCGCACCCATCACAATAGTATCATAACCCATGCATTTGTAGTAATTGTAGATTTGCTTTACGCTTTGCACCCCAGGGTCTTCTTGCGCAGAATACGAGTCCCTACCCTCTGCCTTTTTGTACCAGTCGAGAATTCGGCCGACAAAGGGAGAAATCAAGAAGGCGCCGGCCTCTGCGGCGGCAACCGCCTGCGCAAGGGAGAAGAGAAGAGTCATGTTGGTCTTGATACCCATCTTCTGCAGTTGGCGACAGGCCTGCACACCTTCCCATGTTGTGGCGAGCTTAATGAGCACACGTTCACGATCAACCCCGACTTCCTCGTACATCTTTATGATGTTCTGCGCAACCTCAACCTGGGCGGGGACATCGAAGGAAAGACGAGCGTCCACCTCAGTACTAACGTCACCGGGGACGTATTTGAGAATCTCAGCACCGAACAGAGTGAAGAGTTTATTGCGGACGACTGCCAAGGTGTCTGTTCCGGCTACAGCCTTTTCGCGGCCGTACATGACGGCTTCTTCAAGCAAGTGCTGATACTCAGGCTTGGTGGCGGCGGAGGCGACTAGTGAGGGGTTGGTGGTGGCTGCATACGGGCGATGGGCGCGAATGGTTTCGATCTCACCGGTGTCCTCGACGATAGTGGTGACGGCGCGGAGGGAATCGTACTGAGTGAGCTGGGTGGCGGTCATGGTTGGACCCCTGGCATTGCGCGACGCAGCTGAGCGGCGAGCGCAGATGTTGGAAACCGGGGAAGAGCGAGCGACTGGGAGGAAGGAGGAGACGAAAGCCATTGTTGAAGATGGAGTGAGTGCGTTAACGACCGGGGGTGATTGAAAGCGGTTCTACTGAGAAGCACTTTAACCGACCATGAAAGAAGTGTTACAGCTTAAGTAGGGGCTGGCAGGCCGAATAGAACAGATCCCAAATCATGATTGGTGCAGACAATCAGAACAGGGGCCATTTTCTACGCCTCGACGGCACTAAGAAGATGTCGCGTTGTGGTAGTGTGGCCGGTAGGCCATTTGCGACGTAGCGGGGGCTATGTGAAGAACGACTGCGGGAGAGAAGACTGCCAAAACCAGAGCCCCTTGCTCATGGCGAAAAGGGATTGCTGACGTGACGAATCGTTGGAAGCGTAGGAGATAGAGAAGAGCAGCGCGACGTCTCTTTTCTACCGGTTGCGCGAATATCTTTGGAAATGTTTCTATGCTCCGTGGATTAATTGCTCGTAGGTTAACAATCCTACTTTACCCACACATAAATGTACATGTGTCAAATGGCGCACAGTGCAAACTCCTCCTAATCTTAAATAAATTATGGTTTGTTTGAGGTTGTGGAGGTCTACAGTAGGTGTAAGCCATCTTTTACAATCAGGCAGTTTCTTGGCACAGAAAAAACTCTGATACTGTAGCACGCTACGCTATCGCAATATCTCCAGCGTGCAAGCGCAAGCAGTGTGACCGGAGAGATAAAGCAAACGGCACGTCGAAGAAATCTTTAAGGAGTTCCGAACGCCAAGCTTACGGAAGAGCTGCAAAGTCAAAGACAATGACTATTAGTGATGCATCACAACTTGAAATATGTCACACTTGAATTGGCGCGCTTACGTGTAGTTTCGTCCGTTCCGGTGTGCTTCCAGTATTCCTTTACAATCATATTGTCATGCCCACATCATCTCGTTCTACCGGTGCACGACTGTATGGGCTCGAACGTTGCGTACTAGCGAAAATCGTCTTTCTTAGGAATCTTTCGACGTTCGGTTCACCACTTTGTATCAGACACGAGCGATAGGCATGATGAGGAACCCAACAGCCCGATGTGAGCGATGTGTTGCTTCACTCAAACCATCTACAATTGGACCATCTGCCCCTCGTATTCTTGCAAATCATTTCTTCTCCTTGACTCAACTGCAAGCTCGCTACACTCAATCCCTTATGGTTCGAAAAGACCAAACACAGAGGCGTCAGTGTGGGGAAAATCTGGTGATCGCGAAGCAAATGCCTTTTGGACTGTCTGTGAACCAAGGCTATGTTTCCCATCTATTGCCAGGTGTGCAGATTCGAATAGTCTCGATTTCTCAAGTAACGAGACACCATCTACAGTTTAACAGCCCTTCTCGAGCACCGTGACGCACTTTACTGTTTGACCCTATGTATTATCACTTGCTTGATTTCTAATACCTTTCCGAATTGTTGGCTGTAATAGCTCCTGGCCATGTGTAGGGTGTCTCTACTATTGCGGTCAAGAGGCTCGACATTCAGCCCATTCCAAAGAATCATCGCCTGTCTGGCTATCCCCGTCATTGCTGTCAGACTTGGGAGACCTATACGATCAGCACAAGCAGGCATGCTCCTTTATCGGAGAACATGTCAAGTAAAGTTTCTTCTCAGACAATGTCAAGGATCAAATTCCCCATCGTACCCCTTCAATCCAGAAATTCTTATCATGAAAAGGTTGGGTCCGCTTCGCATTCTACGAAATTAGTATTTATTTAACAGTTTCTAAGGTTATTCACTATGATATCTACATGAGTAATCGACTTCACGTATTTGGGTCCCTCGTCCCTGCCAAAACGTTGGGCAAGCTACCCTCAGTATCTCTACACGCTTCCACGGCCATACACATCTCGAGCAATGCCAAATCCTCCTATGTCTTCTGGTGCTTCGAGTGACTCAGCTTGTGCTTGTGCTTCTTCGCGTCTGCGGGAGCTGAAGATGGCCAAAACGCCACCAACTGCCACAGCAAGAAGGGCCAAGCCAAGAACCGACAGTCCAGCTATTAGTCCCACATTCGTTCCAACTCCAACTGGGCTACCGTTACCCAGAACCTTGTCTGCGCTAGACCTTACAAACTCTACTGAGAGGTCATTATCAAACAACACCGCATCCGATGCCGCTTCTCCATCTCTTGTGACACGGATTTTCAATGGGAAAATACCCTCATCGATTGATCCGACGAAGCGCACCTTTTGATCGAAGTCAAAAAACTCCGAACCCTCACGGGTCGCTTTAAACACACTGTCTCCAATCACCGCCTTCATCGCGGGGAAGTCCGCTGCATTATACACATCCAACTTGAATTCCGCAGTCCCGTTGGGTGAAACTTCCGCAACGAGCTCCCCTTTCTGCGAAATTACCACTGGTGGGGAAGGAACATCTGGCACAGAGATCCGCACTACCGTCTCATACAATTCGCCATTGATCTCCAGATCTGCAAACTCAATCGTAACAACGACACTTCCAGTCCGATACGGACTCAACGACAAGGACATTTCATTCCCGGAAACTTCAACACCCGATTCCAGCAGAAGCGGGTTTTCTCCAGTTCCACGTGCCGAGCGAATGAAAGGCTTTCCTTTCAGACTAATACCGGGCGGTGCGTGCGCAACAGCCTGGAACACCCGCGGAGCAGATTCCCGAGTTGTGAAGGAAGTGTATTCAATCCCCTCACTCTCATCACCTGAAATCATTTTGCGGTCGCCATTAATCACTTCGTAGAAAACCACCCCGTACACCGAATGCATTGTGGCAACCCGAGGGCGATTTTCTGCGCCATTGGCCGAGAGAGTTATTGCTTCGACAGAGTAGTTCACTTCTCCAGGTTGTCCGTCGAAGAATAGATTCACCGAAATATTGTATAGACCCGGAGATACTTCAGAGAACAAAATGTCGTGCGATGTGAGAACTTCGCTATTTTGAGAAATAAGAGTTACTGCTGTTAAGGTTTCATCGGCTGATACGGACAGGAGGAATGTTTGTGTTGATTGAGCAGATCCGTACTGTAACAAACTCAGTTGCGAACCTGATTCCAAGACCAGTTGAGAAATAACCAATGAAGGAAACACTAAAAGGAGAGATGTAATGATAGTCACGACGAACATTTCGATCGCGCTATGGAAATTATGCTTCACTTCAAGGGCTATTGCGGACCTCCACGATTTCCGACGGTGAGGATGTTGAGAAGACACTGCGGTGGAGGGGGGGGAAACATAATCGCTTAAGTACGAACCTGGAGGCTGTCTGGGTTGCGCCCAAAGATCCAGGTTCGCTGGCTCTTTCAGATCGCAGGGGTGTCCCTTGCAAAGAATGGCGAGGTTCACCCCAGGCTTGTCCGGTGTATCTCTTTCGGGGCCCGGGAGCAACGCACCACAAAGGACATCGTCTGCTAGAAAAGGAAACATACTCTTGAATTATTAACACCCGATTCGTAGCAGCTAACGGCGACGGAATGAACAGGTTTCGATTGTGCACATGCCCAAGTGCGTAGCAGTACGAGAAGATGAATTGATGTCCATTCAAGTCACTGACCGAAATTGAATGAGTCCCTTATCAGGGCAATACATCGTGCCTAATGTAGAATTGGCATGTGGTCAAAACACGCCTTGTGCGAATGCTGGGAGGATGAGGTTGTCATCACGACACAGCTTGTATCATAAAGATACACAACGAAAAACTGAAGGATGCAATGCTTAAGCAACGCGAAGCAGGAAGTGCTGGTTGTCGAAGTCAGAGTGGTTGGTTGGGAAACCTGCGCAATAGGTTTCCAAATGTTCAGAAGCGATGAGCAGGTTTACCCTTCTCCCAACGTTGTGACTCAAAAAGTAATGGATCGCTCTCTTTGAGGTATACCTCCTTTACTCTTACAAAACAACACTTACAACTGCGAGAGCTTTCCATCGAGCTCTCTCTCTGCTAAGGTGGACGACAAATTCTTATTTCGATTGTGATCGCTTTACTCGTTTGAAGAAGTTCCTTGTGCTTAACGAAGCCCCTCTCACTTTAAGCCTCCACAATAGATAATCATTTTCGACACTGTCTATCGTATCTTAGGGCGGTGTGTAAACAGAGAGACAATCGACAACGTAAACGCCGAGACTGCTTATATTTATTTTTAAAAAAAGAGCTGTAAAATTATGTTGACCAAAGTTGTCCGAACATGGAGGTCCTGATTTTGCTGGCCCGCCGTCCCATTGAGGGCGCTCGTCAGCATGGCAAAAAATCAGGCCTGAACCAAAAATCTTGGGTTTCTGCCGTTACAAAAGTCCTCGGTATCCCGAGCGGATCGCTGGGATATCGGCGCCTCTAAAGCGCCGGTCTCCCAGCAGAAGTTTGTCAAGATGTAAGAGATGATAGGAAAAATACTGCATATTCTTCCTTTATCGGATACTCCATCCAAACGTTTTGGTTCGCAAGCCACGTGCAGATATTATTTCCTGCGCCAGTTAAATCCCACATGTTTGCCTTTGGGACTGCGCGTCCTTTCCGCACAGTTTTGAACGTTCCCCTTCTACATTGCTTCCCAGCTTCTCTTCCACCACTAACTTCTACTCGCGCTCAGTTTCAATCGCGGCTCTTTGTACTAACTTCTACTCGCGCTCTTTTTCAATCTCGTTTTCAGATGTTCCCGGAGCTCGTCCAGAGAGAGATTGCTTCTTTTTCACCAACAAAACCCCCATCACAAACGTCTCTACCAAGTGCCGCTGAACCGAATTTGTTTCTTGCAGAGGATACAGTTCAGCTCAACCATGATGCAGAAAACTTTCAATCTCTTCAATTTGAAATTCTGAAAATGGAGCTCGCGTTTTCTTACGACTACCTTTCGTCTCGGACGACCAGGATACTTCAAACTATTCTCAGAGAGGTTCGGCGTAACCTTTCTGGCTCGAAGCTCGTTCTCGTCGCTTGAATGATGCTGCACATTCACTCTGAAGTTTGCCGGAATATTATGCCGGTTTCGCTTTTACTTAGTATTGTACCGAATGATTGTCGCAACTACATGCGCACAATAGACTGCCTGTCGTGCAAATATCCGCCTGGTGTTCCAGATCTATTGCAAGCGATTACTAGTGTCGCGGAGAGAACTAAATTCGGTCATGACATTTCCCACACCCTGGTTGTTTCTAAAGCGGCATCTCTAACGAAGGATTTAGAAAAGAAGAGGAAAGAAAATTCAACGGATTTCTCGGAAGAGAAGTTCGCCAGGTTGCTTCTAATGCTGCGAGATGATTTTAAATCCAAACGAACGGTGGAGAGGATTTCGAGTGCACTGTCACGTGAAGCTCAAGACGCTGGATTGAAACGCCCTGATCTTTGGAATCTACTGGCTGATCGGTTCAACAGCATGGATTTTTGCCCTACTTACTCCTTTGATCCACCAAGACGTTGCGACACATCAAATGCTTCCGACAATACCAGAAAAGAGGACGTTACGAGATCAGGCCAGTTTTCCGGATCTTCTTCAAGGATCCATCTCATTGTCGATTCATCTCTAACAACAGAACCGAAAAATCGGGGCCGCGAGCTGCGTGGGACACTCACGCGATCCCCCAAGGCAGCTGCACAGACTGCATCGTTGTAAGTATCCCAAAGTTTGAGATTTATTCCAATGGCGGCCCCACGATGCTGAACGATAAAGGAACTCTCAATACGGATGAAGCTTGCACATCCCCTCTTCGAATTCTTGATGAGATCTGCATAAAACGCTACGTGTTAATGTCCAGTCTCGCCCATTCCGATTTCAATGTGGTATTCCACTGACGACAGTATAGGTCTCGGTGCAGTGGGTATCCACAGAAATAACAGCGAAAAGCGGGTGTCGCCTTGCGAGCGACGGTTCTTAGATAAGAATAGAGTGTGTGGAAAGCAGCCAGGTGTGCCTGAACAATGGGGAAAATAGGTGGATTCACGAGGCGGATGTCCAAATGCGGCGGTACGTAATGCACACGAGACCGGCTCGACAACCCTTGTGACAACATAAATAACCAGGTAACAGTAGAGAAAACAACACACACACACACAGAAAGCCGTAGAAAAAGGGCAGTAAACGTGCAACAGTGGAGGGTACCCTCGGAACAAGAGCTATAGCTCAGAACGGTTAAGAACTGATATTATAGGTGCTCCTTTGTGATAAACCACTTTAGGATTTCTAGGACTCACCAAGATGGTGTTCAAGTTCGTTGGTGGTTCTTGGTTGGCCTTCGCCGTCCTCACCTGGGCCTTGCGCCCTTTAATGTGCCAAGAGGCAAAGAAAGTACTGCACAGTAAGGCATACACGTGGTGTGCCACTACATAATTATCTAAATAATACCAAATAAAATATTTGGTGATGACACCTTACAGTGTACACTAAATACAGTACTTCCTTATTAAATTTCTCCTGTCCCAATCTTTCCATGAAGTGATTCTTCTCATAACTTCTTGTAATCGAGTATAGCCCAAGCAATAGCTTATGAATACCGTATCGCGACTTCGTAGTATTTCGATCGTTCGAACTCAGGTGCATTCAGAATGCTACATATCCCCCCCGTTAAAAGCAGAACCCCTGCGACGCATTGTCTATAAACTCAATCGCAGCGCGCTTCAGGGACATTCTAATTCTTCTTTCCGTATCACAACCTTGTGTTTTCTCACTCCACCTTGCGATCATCTCGCTATTCCATCCTTCAAGCTTTTCTTGTATCCGACATCTCGAGATGAGCAACCTTCCGTCTTACATGGTCAATCCACCTCCGTCCTATGACGATCTTGAAAACTCTCCGTTTAAGCAGACTTCTGCGCCGCCTAGTGGTTCCGCTTCACTCTCCCGAACTGTCCCTTTGCTGCAATCGGCTTCCAGACCTGGTCCTGCATACCTTTCCTCCACAGCAGCTGTTCTTCAACCTGCGTCCTCCTCCGTACAAAGGTTCCCACATTACGCGGACTTCGTCGGCCGAGACCCCCTGCAGCACTCTGCCTTATGCGCGCGAGCACCTTGGTTTTTGAAGAGCAACGTCCTCCAGGGAGGTTTTTGGGGACTTAAGTTTTTTCCGGAGCCTCCGGCGTGCAACCTCGTTATGAGTAGGAGTAATCCGTTTTCACGGCGATGGCCGGAACGCCGGTGATGCACCGGCGGGACCGGGTGCCATACACGTGGCCGCAGCACCCGCGCGACACGTGGCCGCCAGATTGGCCCCCTTTATTAGACGGACATTTAGCTATTTAGGATAGACTTTATTTATTCTGTTCTACGGTGACTACAGTACTTAGGCCGCCGGCCTCGTGGCCGCTGGTCCAGTAAAGTCTCCCCAACAAGGGTGATCTTGGTCTTCCAGATCTTGGCTCTGGGTCGAACCGCCTGCACGGATATACAACTCCTTACGGAGGGATTTCCCGTGGTGCACGGCTTCCCAACCCCCCTTGGACGTTCAAGCAGCCTTCGTGTGTTGGGTATCTATTCCCACTTTCGTGGTTCCGCCCGTGTATACGGTTTGCTACACCCGGCAGTGCCGGCTATTCCCGAGTCCCCTCTTGCGACTCGTGGTCAACCTCGCCCTCTTGCCTCCGTTCCCATTTTCCTTCCCTTTTCCTCCCCTTCATTGGGCGATTCCCGCTCTTGCGGCTCGCACTGACACCTGTCGTCCTCGCCACTCTCGTGGGTTTTGCCTCCTCAGAGGATACGAAAGCACCGCTTCGGCGGATATTCTCGGCTTCTTTCAGCCTCCCTGCGCCCGTGGCGACGGTTCGGCTCCGGCTTACACCCGGCATTGCGCGCCGATCCCTGGGAGGGCTCTACCGCGCCGGTTACCTCGTGAGAGGAAGATCCGGACGTCTTCGTAGGTTTTCCCCCTTGGGGGCGTTGTCCTACAGTTTTTACCTGTGGAGGTCCACGAAGAAGCTCTGATGAATCAGTATGTGGTCGCCGGTTGCGTTCCCGATGTTATCAAATGGAATGTTTTGCTTACAACAGATTGGTTAAGCCATTGCGCCGTCCCAAACCATGCGATCAGTCGCTTCGGAAACGAAAGCTTGCCCGAAGCTCGGGAACGATTCCCTCGTCTGGTATACCAGCGTTTACGCCGCATTATCAGCTCGGTGCCTCTCAATGAGGATTGGCAATTCGATATCTGCTGTGCCAGAACAAATGGCGAGGTCTACTCGTATGGCGAGAACCTAGCGGCTTTGGATGTCCAAAGGTGGCGCGGTGTTCGTGAAGTATCCAACGGGGCCCTCTGTTCTGACAGTCCTCAATTACGCGCGTAATTCCGCTATCTCCGCAAACGGGATAGTCCGTATTGGGAATTCCCCCGGTGGGAACGTCGTACCAGATCTCGACTGGGATACTTGGTTCCATACCAGATGCTCGAAGTGGAACTAATTCGGTATAACTCGCACGTCGGGCTCTACGTGCCGATTCCTCAATACTGGTATGAGATCGAGAGTCCTCGTGGCTGTCCTGTGGAGCTTCCTCCTTCAATCACCTACGGAGGTTCCTCACTCGCGAATGATCTGTTTTCCGGTTATTGGGTAGTCGTCTACAGTGAATTCATCGCGAAAATAGCCGTGTTCATCCTTTGGGATTTATACGAAACATATCGTTTGTGGTATATGAGCCCGATTGCTCGACAACTTGCGAGAGAACTCGATCTGTCACTCTTCCTGGGTTCACGTGCCAATCACGAAAAATTTCTGCGTCTGATGAATGTCATTGACCAGATTGACTGGACCCTTGTTCCTTCTGAACAGCAGACTAGAGGACGTCCTCGTCGCGACCATTCACTCGGAAGAACCGGTCCCAGCGATGACTTTGTCTGGTACGACCCCTGGACTAACCAGCATATCGACGGCGATCACGCCAAAGCTCTGCGGGAAACTCCGCGAGCAATGTCTCCAACCCAGACAACTGGTTGCATACACGAGCCAACTGCTCAGAATGCCGACGCACTCGTTGACGAGATGCAGGAAATCTATTACGACAAAGAGCCAGAAGAGGTCATCCTCGAGGATCCCGCTTTGGGTGAGAACGACGGCATAGAGCCAGTGGTCTCTGCAGCGATGCAGAGCGCTGTACCCGAGCCTGTTCGATCCGCAGTGGCTTCCCACAATGCCGAGCTTGGCCATCTGAGGCAGCTTCTCGAAGACGCTGGGATTCCTCGGCACCATGTTCAAGGAAATCGACAGCAGATGCTGAATCTCTGGCGCTCCTCGATGGGTATCAACTGGGATAACCCGAATCCCTAACTTTCTTGCCTGAGGGCCCTGTCAAAAACCGAATAGTGGTAGTCTTCAGATGACCAAAACAAAACGCTTTGATCTTCTGCAACTTCTTTGCTTCTTCTTCTTTCTGCGAGGCATCTCCTCTTCTTGCTTCACTTCTCACTTCATGCGGACCTTCACTTCATTCTTCCTCCTTCTGGAGTTGTTTCATACTTCTGTAGAGGTCGGATTCGATCAGGCTCTCCTGACACAACCAAACCGACGAGAGTGTCATCAATAGTGTCTGGAACATCCAGTTTAGCACGTTGGCAGTACGCGAGCACTTGTGATCGTGGTAGATTGCATATAGGCTCCCATGTATCGTCTTCGGGTTGATACTCATATCAACGCACTTTAAAAAGTAAATTGTTGTCCTTTGCATGCCATCCATGATCTAGAATGCGTTCGATGATGTATTCCATCACCTCAGTTGCGGAATCCTCAGTCGGGGTGGCACTCCTGTCAACAGGTTCCGTAGCGTTCGCTATGGCGTTCGGAATCGTGTCATCACGTTCTCTCCTCTCATCAACATCCGGGGTTCTCAAAGCCAGTCGTCTGGTTTCCCTATATTATTCCGGTCTGGCCGGTGCTTCCAACTTCCTTCTCGGTTTTTCCGAACCTCGCGGCGAAAACGCGACTTCAGTTGCCACTGTACGCCATAGGCTTGCCCCGTTGGGCTTCTTCTCTTCCGTATTTAAGGTGTCCGGATGTTCTGGGGGTCGCCCCAAATGCTCGGTATCCATCGCAAATGGGTCAGCCGGTACAGTCATACTGTCTCCATGTGGCGTCTCCACAATTGCGGTGTCCCTTCTGGAATTCTTCTTTTCTTGAGACCTTCTGCACTCCTCAGGGAGAGTTACGCTCTTCAATCCGTTTGGCGAAATTAGCTTGCTGATCTTAGCTTCGGTTCCTTCTGATTCTACGCCAAATGGCGATTCTTTTCTTTCATCAGGACTCCCTGTAGAGCCTTCACGACTTCTGATACGTGAGGTATAATCCTCAATTTCTTTTGCGTCCACCGCGTGGTCTGAGGGAGAGACTGCAGTTTGCTGCGCGCTCACAGTGCGGATCGCCGTGTCTCCTCTCACTGCTACAGTGGGAGCTATGATTATGTCATGGGCGGATGCGCCTTATTCGCAGAACTGTTGTTCAGCGCTGTAAGTCGGATCTCCGAATTCTTTTCACCAAGTGGCAGTTTTGGAATTATATTGCCCTGCGACGATATTTCCGCAAGCTCCTGTACAACTAGTGGCTGTGTTGGTTCCTGCACCTCAATATCTCCACGTGTGGACTCCTCTCACTGTACTTCAGCTTCTCGATCTGGCGCAACAACTACTCGGTCGCGAGAAATGCGCTCTATCTCAGTTCCTCTCCGTATTACCACGGTATATTCGTCGAATTAGACAACTTTATGCGGTCCTGTAGCGATCGGCGCTAACTTCTGACGGAGTTTCCGTTCCTTTTCCTTTCCAGTCTTCCGGCTATCATTCCTTTCCAATCTCACGAAAACGTGTCCTCCGACTCGGATATCCGGGAGTGCCCGTCGCATTGACGCGTTGTAATTACGCTTGTAGCGCGCTTGGGCCTTTCCCGTCTCTTTTGCAGCCTTTGTAGTGCGTTCGCGCAACTCATTTCTCCAGCGTAGGTGAAACTGAGCCGGCTCCGGCATTGACTCTTCTTTGGTTCTGTCCGAATCAACCTTGATTGGCAAAGCCGCTGATCGGCGAGATATAACCAATTCAAAGGATGTTAGCTTCGTCGTCAAATGCACTTGAGTATTGTACGCGTAGCAAAGCGTGTCTGTATTCAGATCCTAGTCCTTCGGATGTTGTCCGATGTGGTGCCGAATTCCGGCGAGTAGTGTACGGTTGTACCGTTCCACCTGCCCGTTACATTGCGGATGATACGTCGTGCGGAACACGGTCTTAACTCCAAGGATCCTTCATACATCTTGAAAGAAGCGGACAACGAATTGCTTGCCATTATCTAAGAGCAGAGTATCCGGTGGTCAGTAGTAATAAACCCAATGGTGGATAAACGCTCGTGCTATCACGGAAGCAGTAATCCGTTTCAGCGGAACAGTCTTAACCCGCTTAGAGAAGCGGTCAGTAATTACCAAAAGGTATCTGTTTCCCTTCTTCGAGCGGATCAATTCCCAAACTATGTCAATACTGACATACTGTAGAGGTGCGATTGTTGGGAACAGCTTCAGTGGCTTCTTCTTTTTCCAGAGCTTCACTCTATTCCTCGCGCACGTTACACACATCTTAGCTGTCGCGTGACAATCCATTGCCAAAGTTGGCCAATAAAAATACCTTCTGATGGTTAGATACAGCTTCGTACCTCCTGGATGACCAGACATTTGCGAATAATGTGCCAAATGCAGTACTCTGCTCTTAAGAGCGTGTGATATCACGATTTGCTCATTCGATTCAACAGTTCGAACAAAGATTCCTCGATCGTCGAGACGAAAAGGCAACACCTCCCCCCCGTTAAGACGAGAGCGGATAGCCGCGCAGAAGGCATCTGTGACTTGTTCACGTAATAGATCTTCAAGAGAGATTCGGTCGAGTTGATCTTCTGGATCACTGTCCGTAGTCTGGGCTACCAGTAATTCCATTTGATAATCCTCTTCTTCTAGATCTTCTAGTTCTTCTTCTTTCGTTCTCGAATTCTCCTTTACCAAACATGGTATCTCATCATCGATTTCCAAGTGGGTTTCTCCCAAGGTTTCGAGTCGCGATAAAGCGTCGGCGTGTACGTTTGAAGTTCCCTTCTTGTAGTTGATTGTGAAATCAATTCCTGAAAGGCGCAGACGCCATCGCATTAAGCGTCCCGACGGGTCGGTAATCGACATGAGCCATCTGAGGCATGAATGATCGGTATTGACCATAAAGTGAGCACCCTCTAGGTCAGGTCTGAGGGTCGTGAGAGCCCAAACCATAGCAAGGCATTCCATTTCTGACACAGAGTAGATCTTTTCTGCCTGGTGCAGTGTTCTAGATCAGTATCCAATAGGATGTCGTATGCCGTCTTCGTGCGTTTGAAAAAGGGCACATCCTATCTGATAATCGCTAGCGTCCGTATCGACAGAGTAAGGAAGATCCGTTTTCGGAAGAGATAACACAGAAGCTGTGGTCAGCTCTTGTTTTAGCTTTGCGACTGCTTCCGTTTCGGCTTCTCCGAATTCCTTCAATTAAACCGGTTGTCCCTTCTTCAATAAAGCATCAAGGGGTGCAGCGATATGCGAGTAGCGCGGCACAAATCATCTGTAGACGTTACAAAGTCCGAGAAAAGATCTCAATTGCGTCTGCATTCGCGGAGGTTTGAACTCACGAATCGCAGCGGTCTGCCCTTCCTCCATTTCCAGTTTCCCTGGCTTTATCCTGTGCCCCAGGTATTTCACTTGGTCCGTGAACCATTCACACTTCTTGATCTTCAAGGTAGCTCCAGCTTGCTGTAACTTCTCGAGGATTCCCTCATCATTCCCGAAATGGTATTCCATATTCTTTTTGAAAATGATGATGTCATCCAAATAAACAAGACATGTTTTCTATTTATACTGTGATGATATTATATCGATAGCACGCTGAAAAGTCGCAGGGGCGTTAGTCAAACCAAATGGCAATCGCTTAAAGCGATACAGTCCTGCGTGACACGCAAATGTAGTCTTACCTTGGTCTTCTGGGGCGACTGGTATCTGCCAGTATCCCCAATTTGCGTCAAGCGTTGTAAAAAAATTGGCTTCTCCAAGACTATCGATGCATTCATCTATACGCGGTAATGGGTACGTATCCCTCACAGTTACTGCATTCAGTTCTCTGTAGTCAACGCAAAAACGTAAAGAACTATCTCCTTTGAGAACAAGGACCACTGTGGATGCCCAAGCTGATTCAGCTGGCTCAATGATTCCCTTCTCCAACATGGAGTCTACGTGTTCTTGCTCGATCTGACGAGTTCGCGGGCCTGCCCGATACGGTAATTGAGCGATGGGCCGTGTACCCGGTACAACGGAAATATGATGTTCTGTAGCCGCGATTTGGCCAATGTGTCTACTCCACATATGTGAAAACTTCAGCAGCAATCTGCGCAATCTTCCTCCATACTCCTCGGGAACGTATTCCATCTTCACGCCCTCCAGGGCTTCTTCCATCTCTTCTTCAGAGACATTCTCTTCCTTGATTTTCTTCATATTCTTGACCGCTTCTGTCGCTGTCGACTTCTGCTCGCCTGTGGGCGTTACTCTTAAGACGTCTGCCGTCATTACGTGTGTCGGTATCACAACTGAAGGGTGTGGCAGCGCCATGCCCAAGAGCTGATGCTTGTGTAAGCGACGCTCTTCAGAGCCAGCATTGCTCACCAATATCCTGAAAGGGATCTTCGGGCTCACATTTGCAATGCCGTTAGCGAGTAGCAATTCACTAGTGTGCTACAGTGCTGCGTTAGGCTGAATAACGATAAGTCCGTGCTCCTCAGTAACGACTGATACCCATGTTTGACTTTTTGGTGGTATCACCGTTAGTTTACACACCCCAACCTTCGGAGATGTTCTGCCTAGTGGGGCTTCGTATTCCAACGACGGTGGTAATAGTGCAATTGAAGCGGATCGCTCCAGAGGTCTGCGAACGATTGGCACTGTAGAGTCATCGTCCAGCTCCACTTCCCGATTCTTCGGACGAATCGATTCGACAAACTTGTCACAGTAGTCACAACCCAGCACAACTGGTGCAGCCAATGTGATACACACAATAAATGTTAACATGCCAACATGATTTCCCAAGCGAACTACAAGCCGTATTGTTCCAGTAGACTTTATCGGTCTCTTGTCAGCATCCCGGATATCCGGTATCTGTGCCTGGTTTATTCGAGCTTGCTCGTCTTCGCGCAATTCAGACAACCTGATAAAGTTCGGGCCTGCACCTGTATCCAATACAGTGAGTCTTCGCGATAACAGCGCGTGAGAAGAGCCGACGTCGGCATAGACCTTGTAGTTCCTTCGGGCCATAATCATGACTGGACTCGTCCTCCTACTTGGATCCACATATCGTCTCCAAGGACGTTTCAACATACAGTCAAACCACACATAGTTTCCGACATTCGAAGATCTTCCTGGTCTCAGTAGGACCTTCGGTTTAAATTCCCGGGAGCGGGGCAATGTTGGTACCCCGATCGGCATGGTGGGTTTGAATCCACCCAACCCCCTGAGGGCTCTCTCACTTAATTTCCAGATGACGCGGGTTTCTCCCTGGCCATATCGGCGTTCTACTGTACTTCTGGGGCTGAACACTGTGATCTTTCACAGTTTTGATCTCTCGCATGAGTTTTGCGTACCATATCCGCAAGTCCCCAAGCTTTTGCCTTCCCATATGATTGTACCGGTACACGGGTTCGTTCTGGCTCCGGGAGAGCTTCATAATTCGAGACAACTCGACGTACCTGTGTAAAGGGCAAAGTGCACTCCGATGACAAATGATGTCTTCCATAGCACCCATAACATATCAGGCCGTCCCTTTTCCATCTCAGCTGTGGCTGTTCTGTACCGCGGGTATCTACCCAACCAGGCTTCTGAGAAGTAAATCCATCCACTGGCAGGACCATCGGACTTCTTCTGTATGGATAACGCCGTGGCTCCATAGCCAATATATCATATTCCACATAGGAATCAGTTGACGGCAAATCCGTAGTAGGCACTGACCCCCCTGGATCATCCAGATAATTAAATGCGTCTTCTCCAGTATAGCTGTCATCATGAGGCATAAACGTCGAAACGCGTGATTCCTCTGGCGACTCCAGATGCAAAACCTTGCCTTGCTTGATAGAGCGTTTTATGTCCCGGTTAGCAACGGGGTATGTCACTAGAAGACGTGTTCCACCTCCGCAACGAGCGCGAACTGCTTCACCTTCAGTATGTGCATACTGCACTAATTCCAGACAACTGATTCTCGAGTGCTTCTCCCGATGACGGGCTACCAATGACTTGATAGTCGAACCGAGTCCATCGAAAAAAAGTGTAATCTTTTCGTCTTTAGAATGGACATTTCTACAGCGTGTAGATGCATTATTCAGTCTTGAACTGTACTCAACCTCCTTTTCTCCAGGCTTGTGGGTAATACCTCTGAGATTCAGAATAGCTTCGGGAATCGCATTAGACGTTGCATAACTACGCAGCAAGTACTGCAGGGTTTCGGCCCAACTGGTGACTCCACCTTCATCGACGGTAAGTGAACCACTTACGGCACGGTATTGCTCTAATGAAAATCCAACTAACAAGTGTGGAAGTGCCACGAATGCTTGAGCTCCACTCATCCCCAGCGTGTCGGCTACGATTACAAAGCGATTGATAAATTCAAATATGAGAATGAGATCCTTCCCAGAAAAAGTAAGACCATCGAGGCCAATCTTCAAACGAATAATGTGATCTCTCACTTTGGCTGTCTCGCGACGTGTTCGCTTCCCCATTTGTAACTGAAGCCGATATACACGATAATTCGTAATCTTCCTGTAAAGCGGGTTCGTACACGAAAGCGGTTTCAGATTATTGTAGGGCGGTCCCTTCGTCAGTGTTCTCGAAATGCTAGTTCAGTGGTCAAAAAAGGACGAATTGAAATGACCGAAAAACCCGTGAATTTATCCAAATTTGGAGGTGTTAATTTCCGAAAAAATTTTCATTCGTTCATTAGTGCTAGTTTGTATGGGAAGGAAAACTAGCACATATCTGCAGTTTTTCTAGTTTTGATGAAGGTAAAACTAGCGTGAATCTTTCTGTCGCCGCAGTTTAGGTCCATTGGTTTCGCCCCCTCCACCATCTTCGATCCCCATAAACGCTTCTCCGCAACCCTCTTCCAGAAAGACGCAATTCATGTCCTCAAACAACAGCTCGCCCTCGCACACTTCAAGAACACCTTTTTCCACCCCGTCTCCCAAACATCCGCCTCCGGCTCCCGCGCCTTCGCACACCCCATGGCAGCCACCCTCGGCTCAAAAGTCGTCCCCGCACTCAAGACCGCCATCATGCAGTCCACAAAAGATAACATCGTCTGGCATCTCCCTCACTCCACCGGTATCGACACCTTCATCGGCCTCGTCCAAATCTACTCCGACAAGTCCTCTACTTCTCTCAAATCTTCTTCCATCACCTCCTACCCCCTCCACATCACCCTTCTCAACTTCTCCGACTCCTTTCGCCGCAAATGCATTTCCGACAATCTCACACTCCTCGGCTATCTTCCCACCTCCTTCACCCCAATCACTTCTTCTCCAGATGCAGATATCATCACTCATTCCTCGTCCATCCCCCGCCAAACAAAAATTGAACTCATACAGCAGACCATCTCCTCCCTCCTTCAACCTCTCTTCTCTTCCGCCCTCCCCGGTTTCCCCTTCCGCGACGCAGACGGCATTCTTCGTCAATGCCACCCCATCATCGCCAGCTACTGCGCAGACATTCCCGAGGCAAAGGATATTCTCGCCATCTCCCACGGCACCCGCCCCCAGCACCCCTGCCACAGATGCTCTATCCCTCGCTCACAACTCCACCAACACTCTCACGCCCATCCCCCTCGATCTCTTCCCCTCACCCTTGCAGCCCGCAACAAACACTTCTCCCTCCTCAAGGACTCCGAAGCAGCTCTCCTCGCCCGCAAGCCAAGAGTCTCGCGCAACTTCAAGGAACAAGCTCTCCAAGCACTCCACTCCCTCTCCCTCGCAAAATACCCCTCCCTCTTCGAGTCTTACCCCCTTTTCAACATCACCCCCCTCCTCACCCCAAACAACATCTTCCCCTTCGAACCCCTCCACAACTTCCACCTCGGCGTTTCCAAACTCATCAAGCTCGCCGCCATCGAACGTCTCAGATCAGAACACCTCTTCACCACCATCAGCTCCACAAACTCCAGCCGTTCCTTCCACTCCGTCCGCACCTCCATCCTCAAGCACTCCAACTTCATCCTTACCGCCATCGAAAATCATTCCCCAGCTACCGGCCTCCACATCGACTTCTCTACTTCCGAAAGCGGGCAGTCCCTCAACGGCTTCTTCACAACTGACGGCGTCCGCGGCATGCTAGAAGCAAAAGACTACCACGCCCTCGACATGGTCTTCCCCTTCATCGGCGCCTTCTTCGACCGCTGCTGTGACGAAGCCAATTCCGCTCCCATCACAACCGTCTTCTCCAAGTACACAGACCTCCTCCTCACCTCCATGTGCTACAACTCCGTCCCCGAATGGACCACTTCTCTTCTTGCCAAACTCGCCTCCCAAATCCATTCCTTCAAGCACAGAGCTGTCGATGTTCTCGGTCCATACCATACCTCCAACCTTGGCACCCTCAAATTCCACCTCCTCGATCACATCGCAGACGACATTCGACGCTTTGATGGGTCTCCACTTCAACGATGCAGGCATCTTCGAACAAGCCCATACCCTCTTCAAAGCACATTACTCCCGAACCTCCAAGCGCAGACCCACCGCGCACAACGAAACCATCCGTGCCATCGAACGCTCCGATGCCGTCAACAATTGGATTTCTCTCTCCGCTGATCCTTCCGTCACCTCATCCTCCCATGCCCCTCCTCCTCCCTTCCAAGCCCGCAAACCAGGTTTCGTCCGTGATGGCAAGCACACCTCCTTTTCCGATCTCATCACCGCTCACAAATTCCTTCGAGCAAACCCCCACTCAACAATCTCTTCCCTTCAGGACCTCTTCTCCCCAGACTCTATCGCCATCATCTCACAAATTGGAACCCCCGCACTCCCCTCCCTCGTCACACTCACACTCGAAACACTAGCTCTCAACCAGGACTCCCCAACTCTCCGCCAAACCCGTCTCACATTCTTCAATTCCGCATACGTCGTCGGCGGCTTCACCCCAACCCTAGACGACTACATCGCCGATCGAAACGAGCTCGCCGTCAAAGATCCCCCTTTCCCACTCATTCAACGTATCTTCGCTGCTCCCTTTTTCGGTCCCTCTAAAACCCCAAAGTTCTCCCACATCCTCGTTGCCGGTTCCAGCTTCTCCAACCCCACTCCCACCGCCTGGGTCTGCAAGCTCAACTCTCTTCTTCGCTTCACCACCCCTTCTTCCCCTTCCACTCATAACGAGTTCGCCTTCGTTCAGTTCCTCGAACTCGTTCCACCCCAGGATCAAGTCGATTTCTCTCTCAATTGCATCTGCATCCGATGGGCAACAGACGGCGAACAAAACCACACCGCCCACCCGCTTCCTATCTCAAACACTTCCAACTACGACGACGTCTCCCCCTGGTTCGGCCTCGTACCATCCTCTTCCATTCTCGGCCCCGTTCATGTACTTCGCCAAAACTACCCTGCACCCCCCTTCACCGCTCGATTGCACTGGCGCTTCCATAGATTTTACCTCAACAGATTCTACCGAGACCCAACTGCCAAGCCCTACTTCTCCAACACCACCACTGGTGGCACAACACCTCCACTGGGTGGCACCCATAATAATACCTCCCAAGGCACATGATCCAATAAAATAGTCAACGCTGCTTTTCTTACATAGCCGACCCCCATCTTGCTCCATCTCCTTACCCCCTTATCCCCCCGTACCTTATCACTCTCCCACTCCTTGCCTTCTCCCCAACTCTAAGCGCTTGAACCGTGACCTTTTTGGTCCACATGACGCTAGATAGCAATCTAACACCTCTCCAAGTCTTCTCGTGAGATTCTCCATGGAAAACTCCTCCCTTATCGCCAGATAGATTTTCTCTCTCGACGGTATCCATAGCCCAACCGTCGCGATTCTCTCCTTATTCCCACTCACATCTCTACAATTCCCTCCACAGAATCCATCATTCTCAAACTCCTCAGCATACTCATCCTTCACCATGTTCCAGGCAACCCTCAATATGTCCTCAACAGCCAGTGGTAGAAACCTCCAAAACAGCGTCGAGAACAAAAATTGCCTTTGGCCTCCCCGCCCAACGTCTCTATCCATCGTGGTCACCACACATCCAATCCATGCATCAAGCCACGCAAGATGCATCACCGTCCCATCCACATACTGCCTTTCTCCATTTCTGTGACTCTCTACCGCGTAGCCCATAAACTCTTCCAACGCTTTCAACGACACCTGATTTCGTCGGCTGACAGAGTGCACCGTGTACATCTGGCCGTTCCAAAATTATATGTATTACGAGTGGCTCCGATCCGTGCTTTGCACGGTGTTGTCTGTGCAAACATGCATTTGTAGCGTGATATTCGTGTTGCACTGCACACATCTACCTTGACCGCGCGAGTGCACACGTGTCGCTTGCACGAATATTCTTCAGCCTGCGGGGAGTGCTACGGCATGCCATTGGCCAACTTTCCTACACGTCTCGACATCCTCCAATCACGTGCCGTGGCACTCTTGGTTCCGCCGCCCGCGCGAGTGCCACGGCACGCCATTGGCGAGCGCGTGTACACGTGTCCCCATCCTTGAATCCTGCGACGTGGCACTCCTGTTCCGCCGCCCAGCCTAGTGCCACGGCACGGTATTGGTCATCTGTTACACGTGTGTCGCCGTTGACCAATCCCATGCCGTGGCACTCTTGTTCCGCGGCCAAGTGCCCCATTCGTATCACACGCAGCGACACACACACACACAAACATATGCTTTAGTAGTTGGAGACGAGTGGCTCTGTAGCGTGCTTTGCACGCGTTTGACAGTGTACATATGTTGAGAAAAAGCTTTGAAAGTAGTTTGTGGCGTTTGTAAATTAGAAGTGCCTTGTAAAAAGACAAATTTTTCTAGGACGGCTAGTTCAAAAGGTTCAGAGAAGCATAGAAAAGATGTGAAAGAAAAACAATGTCATCCTTTACGATTAAGTATCCAAAACCTTTTTCACGGCAGTTTATCTGGAAAGGCTACATGAAATCTTTTTGTTTAACCGCTTTTCACACATATTCCGACGTTGAAATGGTTTGTAATACGGGAGAGAGTGACATAGAGAAAACCGTGAAAAATGCAGGTATCTTAAAGATCGAACTCAGCTCTACTCCGAAACTCCACTCTACTCCCACACTTAACCCTACTTCCAAACGATTTCCCTTGTACGTTATTGGTTGTGAGAGCGAAGCGTTAAGACGAAAAGTTGAAATGTATCGTCTATATGTCCGCAGGGCATTCTCGGCAAGCAAAAAAGCTGTCCATTGTACGAACCTGTAGCTGACAGAAAGAAAATAGGCTAGTTGTCATCCCATGCACTTCATCTATGGCCCAATACATATGTCTCTTTATAATGTCCAAGTTTCGTAGAAAAATTAACATGAATCCTTTCTTCAGCTTACAATAATGATCAAGAATGGCATCTTTCGCGCTGAGTGTATTTTACACCTCCACTTACGCGCGAGATTTCTTTCTGGGGTTTACGCTCTCTACTTTGAGAAAGACGTTTTTTCTTATTCTCGAATCTCATTCGTCGCTTTGTAGTGGTCATTTGGCCCTCCGTCCCTGGGTTTCTTTCCATTGCGTCACCTCCGCTTTTCAGTCTGTTCTGCTGTTTCATTTCTTCGTCTCACAGCTGCGTGGTCACGCTGTTGTCTTCTCAAAACTTCAGTTGCATCGATTGACGGTATGTTCGGCATAATTTCGCAAGACGTCCAGTTTGTTTCCATGGACATGTCATGGCGTACCTCGTTCAAACTCAGTCACACCCTATAACCTCAATCTTGCAGCGCCCATGAGCCCGATGATGAGCCCAGCGGTAAGCACGCAATGAGGCGCCGTTTCAATCATACGCAAGAGTTGAAAACCCGTGCTTTGCGTGACGAACCGTGCTTTGTGTAAAAACCCATGCTTTGCGTGAGAAAACGTGCTTTTCTGACTTGGCTCGCAGCGCCCACGTGCGCAATTGTGTGCCTAGCGGTAGGCGCGCAGTGAGGCGCCATTGCACTCAAACGCAGTGGGTGTTTGTAAGTCATGCGCGCCGAATTCTAGCGCGTTCTTGGTTGCGACGCCCTCGTTCTTCGGCCTGTTCTGAAGTTTTAGCTCTTCGTCGTACAGCAGCACGCTTGCACTGTTGCCTTGTGCGAGCTTCGGCTGCATCGGTTGAAGGTACGGTCGGCATGATAGTGTCAAAAGACCACGTTAGTGCCTTTGGACGTCTCACCGCGTTCCCATCTAAATATCTCCTAGTACCGAAAGTGTTTGCAACTGTGTGCCCAGTAGTGAGCGCGCATTGAGGCGTCATTGCAGTCATACGCAGTGTGTGAGAAACCCTGCACTCTGCACTTCTCCTGGAGCAGGGTGGAAAAACCCTGCTCTTGGACTTGCCTTGGAGCGGGGTGCGAAACCCTGCTCTTGGACTCGTTCCGGAGCGGGGTGGGGAAACCCTGCTTTTGGAGTTGTCCCGGAGCAGGGTAGAAAACCCTGCTCTTGGAGTTGTCCCCGAGCAAGGTGTGCAACGGCACGCGATTGGTCAAATGTTACACACGTGTCACCCTCAGCACTGTTCTTCCGCACAGCGGAGTGCCACGGCACGCTATTGGTCAACTGTTACACGTGTGTCGCTGTTGACCAATCCTATGCCATGGCACTCTTTTTCCGCGGCCAAGTGGCCCATTCGTATCACACGCAGCGACACACACACACACACACACACACAAACATGTGCTTTAGTAGTTGGAGAAGAAGGCCGACAAAGGTGCGCTCCGACTTCATCGGGGGTCCCGATGAAGTCCCCGCGCACCTCTGTTGGCCGACAGAGTGCACCGTGTACACCTCGGCGTTCCAAAATTATATGTATTATGTGGACCGACAGAGGTGTGCTGCGACTTCATCGGGGACCGCGATGAAGTCCCCGCGCACCTCTGTCGGCCGACAGAATGCACCGTGTACACCTGGGCGTCATAAAAATTACAAAATTATATGTATTTTGTCGGCCGACAGAGGTGTGCGGGGACTTCATCGCGGTCCCCGATGAAGTCGCAGCACACCCCTGTCGGTCCACATAATACATATAATTTTGGAACGCCGAGGTGTACACGGTGCACTCTGTCGGCCAACAGAGGTGCGCTCTGACTTCATCGGGGGTCCCGATGAAGTCCCCCCGCACGTCTGTCGGCCGACAAAATACATATAATTTTGTAATTTTTATGACGCCCAGGTGTACACGGTGTATTCTGTCGGCCGACAGAGGTGCGCGGGGACTTCATCGAGATTCCCGATGAAGTCGGAGCGCACCTCTGTCGGCCGACAGTCGACCAACATCTCAGAAACGCATCATTCGTGATGTTACGGCGTATTTGTCGGCCGACAGAGGTTCCCTGCGACTTCATCGGTCCACCGATGAAGTCGGAGCACAAGCCTAGTAAGCAAAAGGGCCAGCAACGAGGTAGAAGGTACTGACGACTGCCTTGGTATGGATCTCCACCTAGAGCGGTCAAAAGTGACGAGTAAACTGCAAATGCAGACTAAACTGCATTAAGTGGTCAAAACACTAAGATTCATGGAGTTCTTATTTCCAAAATTTTTTTTCAGGTGCCGAACTAGAGCAATCTGCAAAATTCTTAGATTTTTTGGCTTTTTATTTACAAAACTAGCTATCTAGCACACTTATCTAGCATTCCGAGAACACAGAAGTTTTTGCGGGACAGTATTGAGCTACCCATTCTTTTCTTTCTCGAACGCCCAATGTCCTCCTCGCTCGAGGTATCATCAGAAGATGAACTTCCATTCTCGGGATCCTCAGTATTTGAACTATCGGAATCCGTACAATCGGAATCATCTCCGTCTCCATAGGTGTCATGTCTTCTTGAGAGTTTTCTCGATTTAGAGCGCCTTGAAGATAGCTTCTGTGCCTTTTACTTCTTCGAATATTTCTTGCGCGACCGCGCATCAGCAACGATGAGTCCCACCTCCTGTACTTTCGGGTGCGGAATTTGCAACGGTGCATTTACCACAGTCTCCAATTGCTCTAAGCGAGTGTTTATAAGTGAGAGGAACTCCTAAACAGTAACCGGTATAGCTGGTAAGGCCCTTGTGGCATTTCCTTGCTCTTCTAGCAATTGATTTAGATCTTCTCGCATTGTCCGAACAGTTTTGGCCATCCGATTCGTTTCTAGATTTCGATTCTCCAGAGAAGTGTGGTCTCTTCTTAACGTCTCTAATGAAGATTTTAACATGTTGAATTGACCTTCCATCTCTTCCAGACGGAACTTCTGCGTCGCAGATTCCGCACGGAGTTGCTGTAGTTCAGCTCGCAAGGCTGCACCTTTTGTGATATAACGTTTAGATGAGGTAGTATCCTCTAGAGCGATCGTCGTCGGAACCTCCGAAGCTGCAACTGCGCTTCCTGTCGATTTAGACTTCTTCTTCGCCTGACGATATAGGCAGTTGCCGGCTTCTGTAGAGGTGGCTAAGTGGAGTGCCGCGGACTCACTTCTATCCGAATCCGGTCGGCTTCTTGTTGGAATGGCTGCTTATTATCACTGGCAATCCAGATAACAAATGCGAACGATGCAAACCCAATATCTCAATGAAAAAAATATATTTATTGCGATCGATAAATTCAATGTCGACAACGATAGAAACTTCTAGCTAATAGAACCCATAAACAGTGAAGATTCACTCTAATATTCGGGTTGACTGACAAACGTGGCGAGTGGTTAGATCCCGTTCCAAATGTCTTCTGACAATGTAGATTCCGTGATGACGGTTCAAGCTTCAGTTCATTGATCCCAGTACAACGCAAAGGATTCCAACGAGGATCATTCGAACGTGCGAAACACGATATTTCCGGTCCAAGCGACCAATATTCCACACACAGGTGTACTACTTTCAAAGTCGGGAGACCAATTTATGTGGTATTCCACTAAAGACTGTAGAGGTCTCGGTGCAGTGGGTATCCACAGAAATAACAGCGAAGGGCGGGTGTTGCCTTGCGAGCGATGGTTCTTAGATAAGAATAGAGTGTGTGGAAAGCAGCCAGGTGTGCCTGAACAATGGGGAAAATAGGTGGATTCACGAGGCGGATGTCCAAATGCGGCGGTACGTAATGCACACGAGACCGGCTCGACAACCCTTGTGACAACATAAATAACCAGGTAACAGTAGAGAAAACAACACACACACACACAGAAAGCCGTAGAAAAAGGGCAGTAAACGCGCAACAGTGGAGGGTATCCTCGGAACAAGAGCTATAGCTCAGAACGGTTAAGAACTGATATTATAGGTGCCCCTTTGTGGTAAACCACTTTAGGATTTCTAAGACTCACCAAGATGGTGTTCTGGTTCGTTGGTGGTTCTTGGTTGGCCTTCGCCGTCCTCACCTGGGCCTTGCGCCCTTTAATGTGCCAAGGGGCAAAGAAAGTACTGCACAGTAAGGCACACACGTGGCGTGCCACTACATAATTATCTAAATAATACCGAATAAAATATTTGGTGATGGCACCTTACCGTGTACACTAAATACAGTACTTCCTTATTAAATTTCTCCTGTCCCAATCTTTCCATGAAGTAATTCTTCTCATAACTTCTCGTAGTCGAGTATAGCCCAAGCAATAGCTTATGAATGCCGTATCGCGACTTCGTAGTAGTTCGATCGGTCGAACTCAGGTGCATCCGGAATGCTATAGTCAACATGAGTCTAACGCAGTTTCATGGGTGGCTTCTCATGTAGTTTGCCAATTGGACGCTCTAAGAAACTGTGAACTACAAGGTCCGTGTGAAGGAGCAACGATTAAAGTTGAGTACTGGAAGCCGTCAGGGTCTGATGGACCTCACAGACGCCAAGTGGACTGACCGACCTCCGCTGGACACATTTACAAAATTATTTTATTTTATTTTATTATTTAGTGTGATGGAATAGCTTTACGGAGCCAGGGAGATCCCAGCACCTCGCCATTGATATTTACTTGGCTCAAGTGACGCGCCTCCCTTAGAATCAGCGAGGCATCGTTAGGATACTAAATTACCCCGTTTGGTACATTAGTTCCACCAGTTGGTCTTCAAGCAATCGTTTCCGTAGCTCCGACCTGTAGAACTACGCAGTAAACGCCCTCCCATTGCACCAAGTACTTTGGGAGTGCCGCCGTCAAGGATACGGACCTTAGGACCCGCCCTACCACGGTACCCCAGGTTGAGACCAGTACGCTGATCTACCAGTCATTGCGTTACATGTTGGTCTCTCGACTTAGAATCCCTTAAGAATGATTGAGCTGACCACTTCAGAAAAGAATTATACGGATTCTATCCTTTGGTTTAATTCCTCAACGGACCAGAAGTACTGAAGCAACAGCCATTATGGATACTGGAAACAAACCCAACCAACCAGACCATAGGACTCCTACAGAAAGACAAAGTGCGACTACCACGCCGGCGATTTCGCCTGACCCTCCGGTGGATACCACTAGCGACCTCAGGAGCACGTGGAGCTAGCCGCAAGAAGTACTGACCTCTCTGGATAACACTGAAAGGATTCGCCGAGAACCCACGGCGGCAGCGCGTTTACTTGAACGCCTCACCAGGGCCACCTCTACGCCATGGACACCTCAGGGAGAAACCCACCAGAACGAAGGAATTAGAGAAAACATGCCCGCAGGACTTGCCGACCTTCTCTGGTCCCGTCTCCGTGAGCTCTGCTCAGCCCATGTGGATTCCGTTATGGACGTGCGACCCGCTACGGCGATCGCTGAACATACGGATTACCTTATCATGCGATTCGTCCCTAAGGTAATGGAATCTGAATTATTCATAGACTCCCTCCTACAGGCCGTTTAAAGAGCTGTCACGCGCTAGGCAGGAAATTTGGTCCCTAGAACCACTCCACCACATATTAACCATCCGGTCTTCATATGGCAACCACCTACCGAAACCCTAGGAGCTGTGGGATTATCCGCCCCTCGCCGGGAATACCATCAGGAAAACCCCATGGTGGGACAATCTTGGAGCAGAAGAGAAGCTTTGCGTCTAAATGAGAGACAGGTTACCATCAGAAAAATCAAAGGGTGGGACAAGCCAAGAGCAGAAGAGAAGCTCCCCGTCTAGAAGAGAGACCGCTTGCCCCACCCGACGGATTATATGAGCTACAGCGATCTCAGGGCTCCATCGGATCTGATAGAGAGATCGACCCTTTAGGTCCCTATTGCGCTGGAAAGAAAAGAAGCAACCACAAAAGAAAGAAGAAAAGAAGGAGTGAAAGAAGAGACCATTTGGACACGAGTGATTCCAAATCGGCCTCGACCGAAACGACCGATTCGGAAGTGGATGAGGCTGCCGTTCGAGGCCGCCGACCACTGACAACAACCAACGAACTTTCCTTAAGGTTGTAGACTACCGGAATTACCGGCTAGCCGACAGGTCCGCGAAATATTCGGGTTCCGTGGCTCGCAGAGTCGCCAAATGGGCCAAACGGATGCAACTAACTCTTACGGACAAGTTCTCGGGTTCCGATCCCATTGCTGTGCTTAGGTTTCTCAGTTTGTTCCGTACGGCCTGCGATCAGAACGGTATCCACGAGGGCGCTGATGTGTACCTTTTCCAATTCTTCCTTACAGGACAGGCGCGTGACCGAGTGGTGTCCAAGATATCTGGCACAACTGACCTCGTTGATGCTCAAGACTTTGAGCTCCTCAGGTCATACACTCAGGATGTTCATTACCTCTTGGAAACTTACGCCACGGATGACGTTCTAATGGATGCCCACCAGGAAGTCATCTCCTTTAGGCAGAGCTCTAACATGACCGAAACGGCTTTCGCAGACGACCTATGGAAGAAGGCTTACTGAGGTGAAAACGTGATCTCCGAAGGACGGCTTAAACGTCACTTCATCCCGGGATTGCCCCCTGCCATTCGGACACATGTGCGCAATTACCACACGGAAAACCCGCAACACTCCTTCCAAAGGCTCGTTAACTATGCCGAGGGTTATGGAAAACCCTACAGGACCTCCAGGCGCAACGCAGATATATCCAGAGAACACGCAACTCAATTGCGTAAACCCAACCAATCCCATTTGGTTAGCTCCACGGAGTTGGACATGGATGCTCCACTCATTCATGCGGATTCGGCAGATGTCCTCGCGGTCAATTTCAGTGCTTTTCCGTCCGGGCCTTCATCATATACCTCTCAGGGAACTACCGCGACAACTGGACCACCCACACTCAATTATTCTCCCTTTCCGCCCCGAAAGCATGTTTTCGTTCGCTCCCCAAAGGCTTGCTTCCTCTGCCTTTCAGTGACCCAACCTTGTGACTGTACGAGGTATCTGCCTGAGAACGCACGTAAGAACCTCCTAGCCCTAAGGGAAGAGAATTACCGGGTGCGGAGATCCGAAGGAATGTATAACAGGGCACACCAACGAACTACAGGGACCCCTGGAACCTCACGCTATGCCACGCCTCCGAATACTGCGATCAAAGCCCCACAGATCCACGCCATTGTAGATCCTACGGACGACCACGTGGAAGAACCCTATTCTCAGGAAGAAACGGAAACCCCATCGGAAAACTCTTAGAGGGACGACTCGAGGCAAATCACCCCTCTTTAAGCCCCTGCCTCTATCAATTGGACGGTCATGATCCAAAGAGCTCCTCACCCCCCAATACGAACCACCCACAACGAACCACTCAGGATGAACCACAATTAGAACACACTAACGACCCCGTCTGTATCCTTAGGAAAAAGAACTATAAAGGTCGAGTAACCGTAGTACTTCGCTCCAACAACTCTCGAGTGGCCACAGCTGTATTGGACACAGGCGCTGGTCCCAACTTTGTCCATCCTAAGCTGCTCCCACTGGGGTGGCAAGATTTCGTTCAGGCAAGGAAGACCCCAAGGATTACCGATGCATCACGTAGACCAGTCGACATTAAAGGAATAGTACCACTTTACATTCAATTAGGACAATTCAAATTCCACGTGTGGTTCCTTGTATGTCCTAACTTGAGCAATGAGGCAATCCTAGGGACCTTCTTTATCGATCGATACATTAAGGCTATTTATCTAGACCTTAAGAAAGTCGCAATCCACCGCGCACCTTCCATCTCCAAAGCTGGCTCCGCCCCAGGGCCAGAAGCTAACCGCAAACGGGCGGTTGTCTCCGAAAACACGAAGTCCCATAAGGTTCGCTTGTCGCAGGCCACAACGATACCTCCGATGACCCAAGTCCCCGTATCGGTCCATTCCCAGTCCTCAGGTCTCGTAACGATTCAGAACCACCCGAAAACAGTTCTGAAGCAATTTACCTTTATGGCCATTGGACTAATACATCCACCCCAACAGGTCCTTCTTGGTCACAATCAGCAACTTCCGAGATAATCCCGTGCGGTTACCTAAAGGTATAGTGATTGGCATCACTCTACCTGCGCCTGTGGCCATTATGAAGGCCCAAATGGATAACCTTTCAACGCGAACTACGAACAAGGACATCGACTCTTGGGAGGGGACGGTCGCCATCGGCGCAGAATTCGAATCCTATAGGCCCCAGGTACTTGATCTCCTAAGGGAATACCAGGCCATGTGTTCAGGTAGATTGGGCACAATCAGAGCCACTACACACCGCATTGACCTTCAGGATGATACCAGACCACAGTTCCAGCACCCATACCGCACCTGCCTTAGAGGTAGGGAAAATGTCGCCGACCAGATGGACAAGATGCGCAAAGCTCAAGTCATAGAGCCGGCGCCTCCGAACCAATCCGAATGGGCAAGTCCCCTTGTCATCGAGACGAAGAAAGATGGCTCCGTCTGGTTCAGTTTCGACTACAGGAAGCTGAACGCAGTAACCAAGAGGGACGCATACCTGATACCCCGCATGGACGACTTTCTGGATTCCTTAGGCGAAGCTGTCATATTTACCACACTGGATGATAGCTCGGGATATTGTCAAATCCCTTTGGCCGAAGACGCGAGAGCGCTGACAACCTTTACCACCCATGAAGGTTTGTTCAGATTTACTCGCATGCCCTTTGGTTTGAAGAATGCACGAGCCATGTTCCAACGGGTAATGGATATTATACTGTCCAGAATCAAATGGAAGATCACCCTGGTCTATTTGGATGACGTTATAATCTTCTCACGGACCGTAAAGAAACACTTTAGCCACGTGAAGAAGGTGCTAACAATCCTACAGGACGCGGGAGTAACACTGAAAGTCCGCAAATGCGCTTTCTTCCAGGCCTCAGTAAACTATCTCGGTCACGTCGTCCTCCCAGGAAAGCTAAAGCTGGCCACACGGACCACAAATGCGATTCGCCAGGCTAAGCCTCCTAGGACCCACACGGAACTACGATCCTTCGTGGGCTTGTACAACGTTTACCGTCGGTTCGTCCAAGGGATTGCCAAGATCTCGGCCCCCTGTCATGGCGATGCTGAAGGAGGGAACACCTTCGGAGATCGAAGCCCTTACGGACGACCAGTACGAGGCATTTCAGACCCTAAAAGACAAATTGCTGAACCCACTCATATTGGCCTTACCAAAGCCCAATAGGCCTTTCGTCCTGGACACAGATGTCTCTGATTTCGAAGTGGGTTGTGCACTGCTACAGGAACAGGATTCACCGAAGTACTATCGACCTATTGACTACTGGAGCAGAACGCTCACCAGCGCGGAGCCAAACTACAGTACGACAGAAAAGGAATATCTATCCATCGTATGGTCTGTATTGACACTCCCTCCGTACCTCGAGGGAACCAGGGTTATTATTAGGACAGAACATGATTCACTCCGCTGGTTACTCAATATCACCGATGCATCGAGTCACCTCGCTAGGTGGCGCCTCAGGCTGTCAGAATATGACTACGAGATAAGCTTTAGGCCAGTCATCAAGCACCTGGCCACAGATTCCTTCTCGCGAATCATTACCGACGGAACTGATGACATACCATTGGACGACCTAATTCTCACCCCCTTTCCAGATGATGGACCTCAGGATTATAGGGAAACAGATGACCTTATGGGTAAGGGGCAATCGAAGGATCCTGAGGTAAAGGAGAACGAAGTACACCTATTAGACTAGGAGACAGTACCGCCCAATTCGGCACCACATCAGGTTAATGCGATAGCCCTGGAGGAAAAAGTGCTCCTCCCCATAACTATTGAGGAACTTCTACAGGCGCAGGTCGAAGATGGGTACTGCAAGGAAGCAGCCCAATCGGTAGGAACCCCAGGATGCCTGTTCGACTATGACCGATTTGGACTACTATGTCGCCGCCCACCGCTGGATGGCGCACTCCAATGGGTAATACCAACTTCGCTAAGGGCACGATTCCTGTACCTCGCCCATTTCCCCCGCTTGGCTGGTCACCCTGGAGACCGAAGAATGTACCAGACCCTAAGGAAGTTCTTCTACTGGCTACTTATGGCGCAGGACCTATGGCAAACCGCACGGAACTGTGCATCGTGCTCGCAGATGTGAGGGTCTCGCGCCAACCATTAGGCCAAATTGAAGCTCTTCCCCGCCGCAGGTCCAATGGAATTTGTCGCGATGGATATACTTGGGCCTTTGCCTAAGTCGTCCCATGGAAAACGGGTTGTTTTTGTTATAACCGATAGGTTTACCAAACGTACCCGAGCCATACCCCTAGGGAAGACAACGGCCACGGATGTCGCCACGGCCTTCTTGTCCCACTGGTTATATCCATATGGCATGCCACTCTACCTCCTTACGGATAATCGCAGCCAGCTTGTATCCAAATTCTTCTCACATGTTTGTGTTACCATACGAATCAAACATGTGACCACTACGGCGTACCAACCGCAGTCAAATGGCCAAGCCGAACGCTTCAACTGCACCCTTCTGAATTGATTGGCACACTACGTATCGGAGCACCAATTGGACTGGGGCGACTATGTTGAGCCACTGTTTTATGCCTACAACACGCAGGTGCACGCTTCCACGGGGACAACACCGTTCGACTTAACGCTAACGAGAGCGCCGCCACCGATAGCTGTTGACTTTCAGGAGTCTATCATATCCCAGGACATAACCGAAGGAATGACTCTTACCCAGGCGAAGCACTACTCGCGCCGACGCATAGACCGCATTATCCAATCGGCTGAAACTGTACTATCCAAATCCCAACGGCGCTACAAGATTAATTTCGACAAAGCCGTTTGAAACACACCAACCTTTGGGAAAGGAGACCTGGTCTACCTAGACCCGCCACCGAAGGATAGTGAGGAACTCGAGGACACTCCACGGAAGCTCTTACCCCGCTGTACGAAACCATGCAAAGTCCTAAAGGCCAATTACCACACTATCACGTTGCTAATCGACGGCCTACAGGACACCGTGTCTATTGACCGCGTGACAGGAGCTCCCTGTTCCTCCGGACCACCAAAGTCCCAGCCCCCTAACCCAACGGAAGCACAACCACCTCAGGTCGACGCTCAAGTCTCCACACCCCCTAAAGCAGCTCCCGCGGACTCCACTAGCCCCACGGACCCGATGGTCAACCTCAACTACTATGACCCATCTCTCCCAACCGACTCCGATTGATTCGCCCCTCTGGACCACAATCTCCTTCGGGAGAATGAACACCAACCGGAATATGTGATTGAGCGCATCATCTCTGCCGGTCGGGGAGAAGATGGAACTATGCGCTTTCGCGTCCTTTGGTTTGGCTACACACCTGAGGACGACACTTGGCAAGAGCCTCAAACCATTCTTGCTAATTTTATCGCCCGGTTTGGCGCAGAATCAGCCACACGGAGCGTGGCATTCAAGAGGGGGCAACCATTGGTCTAAATAATCCTAAAACGCCTCCAAAACCACCTCCCTACACGACTGTTCTCTGAAGCAAGACGGTTCGTCGTAGCTCCGGTATTAGGGAACAAGGTCAGTCGTTCGGAGACACCTGAGAGAGACCCGATACGGTCTTAAGATTGGAAGCTGTCCCGGAGCACGCACTTTGAGACACAAGAACGACCTTGGGAGAGGGCAAGCATTAATTTATTTGACAACTAACAGAGGTAGAAAAGCCCTCACCATGACCTCAAGGTTCGCGGAAGGGCTCGGAACACCAACAAGACTCACTGGGTGGCGCAGGAGTAACTCCGTCGTTCTCAGTGGAACCTGCAGCAGCAAAACCGGGACCAAGGTCACCCTAAGAGCTAACTGGACCACTAGAATTGGCCCCATCGAGCCGAGCACGCTTCTTCGGCGGAGAGTCACCTGAGGAACTATTGTCAGCATTGGAAGCCTCCCGGTCACTCAAATTTAGACCATACCGGGCATCCGAGTCGGCAGTAACCCTTTGGGACATCACCTGCGCATTCTGATGCAGGATATTGACCATGGCGGTCTTCAGATCCTGACCCTGTGGGATAACCGCGGCGTAGCTAGCCGAGAGACGCGCCCAGGAGCAGGCTTCCCTCAGAACTGTCGCGATCTCCACCGAGGCCGTAATACCAATGGTACGGCAGACATGACGGAGATCCGCGGCTGCAGCCGTGACCGAAGCGGGGAAGTTTGGCAATGGAGAGGACTGAGCGATGTCGACGCCCCCAGTGGACGTTTGAGAAAGTGCATCTCCCACAGGACTATCAGCTTCGACAGTAACCTCGCTAGGAGGAATGTTCACTTGGGCGACGGGCGGTTCATACGAGAGCTCATCCTGAGGAGCAGCGCCCAGAGGGGCTGGAGGAGGGGATGCGGTCGGCAACACCACAGCGGACTCGACCGGACGATGACCGCCCTCCACGGGTAGGACGAAGGGAGATTCACCGAAGGATTCTGAGTCGGACATACCGGCAGGTACCAACGGCGTATCTTCCACATCAGGCTCGAAGCAAAGAGGATCGAAACCAATGACTTTCGGATGATTGTCGGGAACATGATGCCTCGGAATGTCCGATGGTTGATTTCTCAAAGGCTTGGCGGGCTAGGCACAAGCGTCGTCCTGACCCTAAGGATGCAGCGGACTCGGCGTGAATGATTCGGTATCCCAGTCATACAAAAGGAACCCGGGAGTCTTGCCCAACTCCACCTGCAGGACATGATCGAAAAGGGCCTCGGTCTCCTCGACGTCGAACTGAGTCTCACAGACGACATTCTGGATGCCCAGGTTCCTTAGGAAGCGAATCATGATGTCCAGGAGCGGGATTAGGCGACCTCGAGGACCGGGTATGTTCCCATCGTACCACACCGTCCAATCTTCCGAACGGACATTACCGCGGATTCCGTATTTCACGGTATCCAGGAATGCCATGAGGGACATCACGCCGAACTCAACGAAGAGTATCTTCCAGGACAGCCACGAACTTCAGTCATTGTCATCGCTCATGAGTCGAGACGAGTGGTACGCTACTACAGACGTCGTTGGAACCAAAAGGAGCGGCGAGACACGGCAGTAGTTGGCCCATTGGTTCTCATCTTCGTCGGAAAGCGAAAGACATAACGGAAGACGTTTGTCTGCGGTCATGTCCTGGACTCCACCTGGTGCCAACAAAAGAAGAACCCCAGGGATTGACGCAAACGAACATCGGGCTCGTGCATCTCATTCCAATAGACCCGGTTGGACATCCAGAACAGGCGGTCATACGACAGCCGGAAGCACATAAGCGCGAAGAGGTTGTGACGAGCCGGAGGAAATCGCATATGAGGCGAGATGAAGTCCGTATATAGGTCGGAAAGGAGTTTGTTCACCCTGAACTGGTAGCCGGCTTCCTCCTTGCAGCGGACGTATGGCATGTCCGCTTGGACAAGGGTGCGACATCGCGTCGCCGAACACGGATCCGGAGGACAATGCAACCATCGGTTGTATTACGAGACGCTGCGCGCGTTCTTGCTGCCCCTCCGGAAATAGGGCATCTTGGCAAACATTCGGGAGTCGAAATACATATGGCAGAACCTTTGGTATTCTTCCACAGAGCAAGGAAGAATGGCATGACGCACTTCCAGCGGGTTTAGTCCGATGGTATCGTCATAACGGTCCCCAGGACGTTCGTATGCCACTTGGTATCCCGAGGAGCTCCCTGCTTGGGTTTTCGAAGCCATGGTGCCGCTGCCCACAGGCTGGTCCGCCGGGAATTAAATAGGATGACCAACGGTAGCGGCAAAGTCCGGAGGGAGAACTGCATATCCAACGGGCTTGTAAGGCGAGTTCGGCATCGCGCACGACCAATGGAAAAGTACCACGATGGGAAGACGAGGTGACAGAGTCGACCCGGACGGACTGACGGGCGTGAACCACGGTGGACGAAGCGCGGAGGGTAGCAAATGGAGGAACGGAGACTCAGGAAGGCCCCAGTGACCATCAAAGGAGAAGAAGCCAATGGATCATCTCGGCAACGCGACGCGAGGAATGCCGCGGCGATGCACCTATGGCCAGCGCTCACGGCGCGTTGGAGTTTCAGTCCCTAGGCAAATTAATTGCCCTTCGACGCCAATGGTTAGCTCACGCTTCCCCGCATCCCCACAGGCGACAAAGACGCGACGTCCCGTCGCGCCCAATGGTACCGGGAGCAACGAAGTGCTCGCGTCCCCTAGGTCAAGCATGAGGCCATGTGGACTTCGCCATAACGGCCGAATTCTAAGGAGGGAGATATGTGAAGGAGCGATGATATCGGTTGAGCCCTGTAAGCCGCCGGGCCCTGAAGGATCTTGCAGATCACACGTGACGTGGACGAGTCAACCTCAGGAGCATTCATGTAGAATATTCATTTTTTAATTAGTGTAATACACTAGCATTACAGTGCTAGTGAGATCTTAGCGCCTCGCCAGTTGAAGAGCAACGTCCTCCACGGACGTTTTTGGGGACTTAAGTTTTTTCCAGAGCCTCCGGCGTGCAACCTCGTTATGAGTAGGAATAATCCGTTTTCACGGCGATGGCCGGGACGCCGGTGATGCACCGGGGGGACCGGGTGCCATACACGTGGCCGCAGCGCCCGCGCGAGTCGTGGCCGCCAGATTGGCCCCTTAATTAGACGGACATTTAGCTATTTAGGATAGACTTTATTTATTCTATTCTACTGTGACTACAGTACATAGGCCGCCGGCCTCGCGGCCGCCGGTCCAGTAAAGTCTCCCCAACAAGGGTGATCTTGGTCTTCCAGATCTTGGCTCTAGGTCGAACCGCCTGCGCGGATATACAACTCCTTACGGAGGGATTTCCTGTGGTGCACGGCTTCCCAACCCCCTTGGACGTTGAGGCAGCCCTCGTGTGTTGGGTATCTATTCCCATTTTCGTGGTTCCGCCCGTGTATACGGTTTGCTATACCCGGCAGTGCCGGCTATTCCCGAGTCCCCTCTTGCGACTCGTGGTCAACCTCGCCCTCTTGCCTCCGTTCCCATTTTCCTTCCCTTTTCCTCCCCTTCATTGGGCAATTCCCGCTCTTGCGGCTCGCACTGACACCTGTCGTGCTCGCCACTCTCGTGGGTTTTGCCTCCTCAGAGGATACGCAAGCACCGCTTCGGCGGATATTCTCGGCTTCTTTCAGCCTCCCTGCGCCCGTCGCGACGGTTCGACTCCGGCTTACACCCAACATTGCGCGCCGATCCCTGGGAGGGCTCTACCGCGCCGGTTACCTCGTGAGAGGGAGATCCGGACGTCTTTGTAGGGTTTCCCCCTTGGGGGCATTGTCCTACAAATTGGTCTCCCGACTTAAAAGTCAAGACCGCTTGTGTCCTCTCTGAGGGTCTTTTCCGTTTAACTGGTTTTCCCCGGTCTCACCGGATTGCTTTCTATTCTTCCGTCGAGACGGTGTGGCCAATGCCAAGGAAACCGCCTAGCATGGAGCGTCCTGCAACACGAAGCCGTTCCCGCCAAAGCGGTGATGCCAGGGGCACTGATGTTCCACAGGCCCTGGCTCCAACACCGGATTCCCGGGAGATACCGGTCACCGGCACTGAAGACCCGCAGCCCGATTCCAGGTTAACGACCGTCGCAACGGTGGTTTCTCCGCCTCCGGGGTTGGTCGACCAAGCGCGGATGGTACGCTTGGAAGAGCAGCTCCGCTCCCTGCGGGCTGCTTACAATACCCTCTCGAGGGAGTTCACCTCTTTACGAGGAAGCCTCGCTAACCCCCCTCCAAGTGAGTTAGCCGAGGATACCCGCGTATTGCGGTAGGACATCAATACTCTACTCGAGTGTTTTGGCGCGCCGTCTTCCTTCGTAGAAAGTATGGAGAATCGCTTCGAGCGTCTCCGAAGCCGACTTGAGTCGGTCGAGAGGACGTTACCGTCGCCTGCGAACGCGGCTAGACCGGTTGTCTCTAATCGAGAGACCCAGTCGCGGAACCGGAAGAGCCGGAAGAACCGGGATTCTAACCGTAAGCACGGACACCCGTCCGACTCATCATCTGAGTCGGACGGTAAACCGGGTGACTCGGAGAGTTCCGATTCGTCGGTGAGCGATGACCCACAGGATCGTTTTGGGCGCTCTTCCCGCTCAAAGCGGTCCTCTGCCACCTACGGGGCCATCCGGTCGCGCCCCAAGGGTCGGCGACATCCGGGCCTCAAACCCTTGAAGCCCACCAACCCTCTGTACGGGACACTCCTGTGCTACCGGTATTACCGGCTAGAAGATTCTTCTTTAGGTCGGACACCGCGTGACAGGGGTAAAGTGAAAGACTGCATCAAGCAGACGCAGCTTTCACTTCGTATCCAGTCGTTTACTGGGGATGATCCAATTCTGGTCTTGGATTTCCTACACCACTTTGTAGCGGAAGCCGATATACTCGTAATGAACGAAGGACAAGCCTACGTGGCGCTACCCTACTTTCTACGGGGTGTCGCTGAAGATCAGTTTTTGTCGGTTCGGGGCTCGTCGCGAGCCTCCGAAGGATGTGTGAACTGCTGGCCCGAGGCCGTGCAGTACCTCCTGCGTTCCTACGCAACCAACTCCGCGATACAAGCGGCGATACTCGCTTTGCGAGACACTCGACAACGCTCCGGCGAGCTCGAGACCGATTACTCGGTACGCCTGAATAAGGCTTTCCACCGTTGTGGTAATGTATACCCCGCTGGGGAACGCTGTACGATGTTCATTGATGGCTTGGATCCAGCCATCAAGACTCTTGTCGCCCGTTACAGGGAACAAGAGCCGAAGGTGACCTACCTTGAACTCGTACAGTTTGCCCGCGCAGAGGGAGATGCACTACGTGCACGCAATCCGGGAACCCGGTCGAAGGCCGCTAAAGCATTGCTGCTTGAGTCGGACTCTTCTTCACCGTCATTTACGACGGATGGCATCCCCAAACAGGGTTATGACAATATGAATGTCATCCATCACGATGGTTTATCTATTCCGACAACGGAATTACCGTCTACGACGGATGGCTCGGTTGACTCAACCGCAAGGGACACAGAGAACGGGCAGGTCTATTATCTTAATGACCGCCGCACTCCGGCCTCCCGTATGCCGTACTCGAACGGAATGACACGAAGTCAGCGCCCTGGATGGGTTGGAAACCGGGAACCCGGAAGATACACCGATGCTCGGAATGCCGTACCGCGAAACGCGCGAGTGACGTTGGCGTGCCACTTGTGCTACGAGCGCGGGCACACCTCCCCGCAATGCCTTTTATCGCTACGCGATATGGCGCGAGTGGTGGATAATTACGAAGCCCTCTCCCCGCAGGAGAAGGGCTCCGTGCCACTCACGTCATATCTCCGCGCGAAGACGGACTTCCCCAACGCATTAGCTCACACTCCGAATTCTCGGTACAAACCGGCTCAGCCGGCACGCGCCGCACCAGCGCCAAACCACGCTGGTGGATCTCAACCCGCTCCTGCGGTAGCTACAGTGCAACGGAATCATGCACTCGTTGCCGAGGAAGTCGGGCCTTCGCCCGACCAGGAGCCTGTACAGGGAAAAGAATAGAGGGAGTCTCCCCTTCGGGAGAGGCATCCTCAGAGTTGAGGCTGACGACGCCCGAGGCGCCGATGCCTCGCTCCCCGGTGAAAATCCTGACAAGGAAGGACACCGCAGACGCGGACTCTAAACACCTCGGTGTTTTGCGTCGACCGTGGATACGGATTAGAAATAACCGGATCCCGGATAGAGTCTTGGTAATGGCCAAGCGTAACTACAAGATTTACGCTGACCTTGGTCTGCACACGCAGTTTATGGGGAGATATCTCACTGTCCTGGATACAGGTGCTGGACCGAACTTTATTGTGGAATCGGTTTTACCCCCGCCATTGCGGTCACTCATCCGTTCTGAAACGGTACCCGACGTCTCAGACGCCAATAACAATTCGTTGAAAACGGTTGGTGTGATCGACCTGGTCGTCAGGCTAGGGCGGATGGTGGTTAAACTAACTTTTATTGTGTGCCGCTCGCTGGGCGCGTCAGTTATACTGGGATGTGACTACTGCGACAAGTTTGTCGACGCCATCCGCCCACGCCTTAAGCAGGTGGAACTTGAGGACGGATCGACCGTCCCCATTGCTCGTCAACCGCTGAAGCGGGCATCGAAGAAACACGTTCCTCTACCTGCTGCGCAGGAACCCACACCGGCGAACCGGGATTCTACGAAGCTACGCGTTGCCTCGTCAGTCACCATACCCCCTGAGAGCCAGGTTATGGTTTCAATCAATTCCCGTCAACACGGTCTTCGGGTTGTTCAGCCCTTGCCCTTGTTGTACGAGAAATTTCAGTTAACCGTTGCGAACGGAATCGTGCAAGTCACGCCGAATTCCCCTTTCAGGGTGTTGGTTGCCACTCTGGGAAAGGCTCCCCAGACGCTGGCAAAGAACCAAGTCATTGGGTCTGTGACGCCGCACCCACTCGCGATGCTCCCTACAAAGGTGACAGCTGCCGAAGTACTCGGAATAACTCCCTCTACCGAGGATGGTCTCCCGGTATCCGGTGCAGAAACCTCCGGGGAGGCACAGCAGTTGGCGCTCGATAAAACCGTCAAGACGGATGCATTTCCGACCTCGTCGGTTCCCACACCTGACACCAGGGCACAGCCTACGAGCTACGATAAGATAGACCCGATCAAGGCCCTCGAGGACCTGGACCTGAGTCATGTACTGGTCTCACACCGGGACCGCTTACGCGGAATGCTACGCGAGTTTACCACAATGTGGGACGGCTCACTGGGTGAGATCTATACAACCGAACATCGGATAGACTTGCTACCGGACGCACGTCCGGTTGCACAACCCCCTTACAGGGCGAGACCGAAAGCTTGGGAGGAGGAAGAATTTCAGGTGGACAAGATGCTCCGTGCTGGAGTCATCGAGCCCGCCCAATCTCCTTGGGCTTCACCGGTGGTGCTGGCCCTCAAGGCTGACAGCACGTGGCGGTTTTGCGTTGACTACCGCCGCCTCAATGCCGTCACCGTGAGGGACACCTACCCGATTCCGCGCATGGACGAGTGTATAGACTCGCTCGGAGACGCTACCGTGTTTACGGCTCTGGATGCTAACTGGGGCTACTGGCAAGTCCCAGTCCGGCAAGAGGACCGAGACAAAACCGCGTTTGTTTGCCACTCGGGTTCCTACCGCTTCAAGCGGATGCCGTTTGGTTTACCCAATGCACTGGCCACCTTTCAAAGGGCAATAGACATACTGATGTCGCGTTTCAAGTGGCGCACGTGCCTTGTCTACTTGGACGACATCATTGTCTTTTCCAGAAACCTGGACGATCACCTGACCCACGTGCGGGACGTGATGACCGTACTGCGAGACGCAGGAATAACCCTCAAGTTGAGGAAGTGCGAGTTCTTCACCGACACGGTGAAGTATCTCGGGCACGTCATGCGTCCAGGACGGTTAATGATCGAACAAGTTCGTATCAAGTCCCTCTGCGAGGCGAAGGAGCCCCGTACTCAAACGGAGCTCCGATCCTTTTTAGGTCTGGTCAACGTCTATCGACGGTTTATACCGAGTTTCTCGGATATCGCCGCTCCGCTAAACGCGCTACTGCGGAAGGGCCAGCCACCAAAGCTTGCGCCATTTACCACCGATCAGTCGGAATCTTTTCGCTCCTTGATTAAGGCGGTTACGACAGCTCCCATCCTATCCTTGCCCAAACCTGGGCTTCCCTACTCCATCGACACCCACGCCAGCGACCACCAGGTGGGGGGCGCACTGTTCCAAACCACCCCCGAGGGGGAACGCAAACCAATTGGCTATTGGTCCCGCACGCTGAACGTCCACGAGCGCAACTACTCGGTCTCCGAGAAGGAGTGCCTCGCAGTGGTCTGGGCGCTATCCACTCTGCGCCCATACATCATGGGCGTTCATTTCACCGTGTACACGGACCATGCCTCGTTGAGGTGGCTGCTGAACATCGCAGATCCTTCTGGCCGCTTAATGCGGTGGCGCCTCCGCTTAGCGGAATTCGACTTCGAGGTCGTCTACAAAAAGGGTGTCCAGAACACCCAAGCAGACGCCCTCTCTCGATTACCTACGACAGGTGAAGCACTTGCCGACCCGGAGGTCGACGAGATCCCGTGCTTTACCTTGGAAGGGGAAACACCGACGGAATCGGATTGGCCCGAAACCGGGAAAGACACCATGGAAATGGATGAGCTACTCGCAGCGCGCGGGAATGAAACACCCGTACCCGGGACCTTTGTACCCATCTCCACCGAGGAGATGATCCGAGAACAGTTCGGCGACCCGTTCTGCACGCGCATACGGGCCCACCTAAACGGTGGAGAGGACCTCCCGTTCGAGGTAAACGACATCGGTTACCTCGTCCGGACGGTGGACCACTGATCCCAGATTGTGGTTCCCCACACCCTGCAAACCAGGGTGCTCCACCTCTCACACTACCCGACCCTCGGGGGACACTCCGGTGGGAGAAAAATTTATCTAACCCTGCGAAGGGACTTTTATCGGCCCGCTATGGCGGTTGATTGCTACGCTACGGTGCAGTTCTGCACCCAATGCGCAAAGAACCGGGTGAAACTCCGGAAGCACTCCAAACGGATGAAGCTTTTCCCCGCAAGGGCGCCTCTCGAGTTTGTCGTAATCGACATTCTCGGGCCTCTACTCAAGACGCGCAAGGGAAACAAGTTCCTCTTGGTTATCACTGACCGCTTTTCGAAGCTGGTGCGCACCGTACCTTTACGGAAGATCACCGCTTTCACGGTTGCGAACGCCTTCGTTACGCACTGGGCGTTCGTTTATGGCCCTCCGATAGAGGTTCTATCCGATAACGGTAAGCAGTTCGCCTCTAAGTTCTTTCAGGACGTCTGCCGCATCCTCGACGTCAAGAACCTGTTTACTACCACCTACCACCCGCAAACAAACGGGCAGGTGGAACGCTTCAACCGCACCCTACTCGCGTCGCTACGCTCCTACGTATCCGATCACCCAATGACGTGGGACATTTATTCTGATGCTATCACCTACGCCTACAACACGCAGGTTCACCGGACAACCGGTCTGACTCCTTTCGAGCTTGTGCTCTCCAGGACACCCCCGCCAGTGGCGGTCGAACCCCAACACAGGGTCAACTCTTTCCCATCCGTGGGTCAATACCGCCTCAAGTGGAAGAACTGGCTTACCAAGCTCGTACCGGTCGCCCGGAAGTCCATGGAACGTGCCCAGGCCGCCTACAAGCGGGATTTTGATAACCGCTTACGCGGACCACTACCGGCACCGCCCAAGCCAGGAACCTACGTGTTCGTTCGCCGGGAGTACTACAACCCCCGGACCGACAAGCGTCACAAGCTCTCGCCTGTCGCTCAAGGTCCGTTCCGGGTCGTGTCCTCCCTCCCCGGCACCGTTGTGGTGGACAAGAACGGCGACCACGAACGTCTTTCACAAAACCGCATCGTAGCCGCCCCACCGCCGCAGGCGGAAAACGCATCAGCCCCCGTCGAAACGGCCTCGGATGCCACAGGTACAACGGTGGCACCACGCCCCGCCGTGGTACCGCACCCCTCACGGGGTCTCTCCGATATACCGACTTTATCGGAACCACCAGCAATGCCGGAAACACCTGGCCCTCGCGGCCAGCTACCCTTACGGGCGCTGCGCAGCGGTATTTGTACCCGCCATGCGGTTAGCCCACCATCACCCGTCGCTCCGTCTAAGGAGGGGGAGGGGACCCGCTCAATCGCGGAAGCATCGCCGTCGCGACGGAAGTTTAACCGGACACCCCGGGCAAGGCCCCCGAGCGGGCATCCGGCATCGTCGCCAGACGCCACTCCGCTCCCGCGGGACGCGGCGGTCAATCCGACCGCCACGCAACCCCGCAAGGGGAACCAAGGCGCTGGAAGACCCGAAGCCGGGAAGCGAGACCCTACGGACGCTCCGCATCGCGTGGAAGCAACTAACGGCTCCCCGCACATTCGCGGTTGCACTCCGAGCGTTTCGGTCGATACCGGTACTCCTGCGGGCGCTGCGCAAGCAGGTCTAGCGAGCCACTCCGTTGAGAACGGTACGAACCCCATGGGGGAAAAGGGGCGCAACGACAAGTCGAAAACCGCCTCCCTTGCCGAACAATCGGAGCCAACCGTCCGCAACGGCCCGACCACCGGTCCTCAAGGTCACGTGACCCGGGCGGGAGATCGGACCAATGGGCACCCGGCATCCCGGTCATTGGCTGACAGCCACCCCGCGGAGGCGGATCACCGGGACGGTGAACCACTCACCGCCCACGGCGCACCGCACAGCGGAAACTGCCCACCAATGGGAACGCCGCATGCCGCAAATCAAGCGGAGGCCTCCAGCGAACCGTGACCAAGACGGAAGGACCCCCGCAAACTCGCGGTAAGAGCGGACTTCAAGGAAGCCCCTACCGCCCAGCGGAAACACAACCCGGCCGCGCCGGCAACTTCCGCGAAGCGGTACGGCAGCCCCGGGCATCCGGCGACAACCGCAGAGCGAAATGACAAACCGGGTGACCCGGAACAGGCGACGACGAGCCCAGAACCACGCGGCGCTGAGGCTCGGGTCACCACCACCCGGCAAGGCCGGCAATTTTACGTGCAGGATTACGTCCTCGACCGAATCTTCGGACATAGCTACGATGAGAACGGGGTGCTCCAGTACCGGACCCGCTGGTACGGATACGGGCCGGAGTGGGACACCCCGGAGCCCACCGAGCACCTCCCGCGCTCCGCGGTAATGCGATACCACCGCCTTGCGGGGACCGCACTCCCAGCCACGCTGGTAAACGCCCAAGAGGGATAAACCGGGAACACAGAATGGAATGGCTGATGGCGCCACGCGCCATCTCCGTCCATGCCCCAACGCGGGGAAGGAAGCAACGGCTCACGCTATCCCAACGTCGTTGGTGGTCGTGCCAGTTACCTGGTCCGCGCGCGAAGCGCCCACCGTTAAACACGGAACTCCCAGCTAGGCTGGTTCCCTGCAACGCCGGAACCCCGGTAGAAGGTTGGTACCCCGGAAAGAAAGAAGCGGACTTGGGAAAGGGCGTCGGAAAGGCGACCCTCCTCTTTTAATTTCTCACTACTGACAAGGGCGCCCTAGTGGCGCCGCCCTACATTCTACCGGAAGCTCCGGTCATTCCTCCGCACGAGGTGGACCCCCGCCCAGGCGGTTGGCTAAGGCATCCCGCATGGCGGCCACATCACCCGAGGTCTCGGAAGGGCGAAGCCCCACCTCCCGAAGGAAGCGCGCGATGACCTCGCCCCGCTCCGCACCAGCGGCAGTTGCGGGCGGGCCCGCCACCGATGGAGTCGGATAGGAATCCGTTCGCATGGCATCAGCAGCCCCGGATGGAGCCGCACCACCGTATTCAACGGACTCCTCACCGGCCTCGACGGACTTCTCACCCTCCATCGGAGCGTAACCCGGATCCTCCGGTTCGTTGTCGACCATCGGGTCACCACCCGCATAGTCGCGGTAATAGTCGCTCGAGTCGACATACCCTCGCGGGTGGTCGGCCTGGACTTCACGTGGCGCATGCCGGTTGGCTTCCGCTTCCTCGCGGCTGATCTCGTGGTAATCCCAGGGGTTGAAGTAGATTAAATCCCCCGCTAGCGCGGTATTCCTCCCGAATCCGGGGCCAGACCCGCGACGCGGTTGAATGCGTTGGGAGTTCTCCAGCGGGACCTCATCCCACTGGACCCCCTCCACAAAGTCGAGGAGGCCCAGCATCTCTTCTTCGTTCGCCTCGCCCCCGAGGGGGATGCGCATGTCCAAACGGCGGATCGCAGCCCGCACACGCGGTGGCACGTACCACAATCGGTATTGGTCGTACGCCTCAGCGAGGATAAAAGCCGCAGTGCGGACGGCCCATTCGCTTACCACGACGGACCACCACCCCGACTGGGGATCGTTCAAGAACGACGACCCTACATAGGTGAGGACTGGGGGCAGCTCAATGAAGCAACCCCAGCACGCCTCCAAGGATGACCACCAGTCTGGGAGACTGACGTACCGACCACGTCGGTGAGCAGGCGCGATGCGCTCAATCTCCGTGTTTTGGTACGGTACGAAATACCCGGTCCGGGCCCGCCAACGCCGCTCATCGCGGATGAAGTTCTGAAGGTAGTTCGAGCGCGACTGCCGCGGTTGGTAGCGGAACTCTGCCCGAAGAATCGGTCCTACCCAGAAAAGGGCTTCTTGCCGAGCGATCGGTGTGCCCCTCCAAGCGAGGGTTTCCAACCCGTTAAGACGGTCACAGTATGACATTTCCCCGCGAGTGCGATAAAGGTGGACGTCGAATTCGACCTCTGGCGGTATCGGGAACTCGAAAGGCGCCCGATGGTGCCTGAGATAAGCGATCCGCACAAGCGCAGCCTGAGCCTCCGCAGAGGATTCACCGCGTCGGCGGAGTATGTGGTGTACCGGGATGGCGATGCGATTACGCCAATCCCAGGACATGGTCACCACGCCGGGCAGGTCGCCAGGGAGCATCTCCGAATTATCGGTGTAGGATTGGATCAAATCCTCGTCGCGGACAGCCAATGGGTGAAACCAAGGCGCAAACCGCAACATCGCAGAGCCATGCCGAGTTCTCGGATTTGCACCCACAAGGGCGTCGTAGGTCGGCAACTGCGGTGGGTCCGCCTGTCCGCGAAAGCGGGCGCCAATACGGCGGTCTTCGTACACGAGGTTGACGGCCAGAGTTCGGTTGGTAACATCCCCAGGGTGGGGCGCGGACCGGAAGCCGGTGGAACCGCCAAGGGCGGGAGTCGCGGATGTGCTATGACGGTCGGGGTTGGACATGGTGCGTGTTGGTGTGCTTTGGTTGGAATCTGATGCGTGGAGCGTGCGTGAGATCCTAGGTGAAGGTGTGTTGGTTTCCGGAGACCCGGTGTCGGACGCGCTTTTATCATGACGAGCTGCCACGCCGACTTCCTCTTCGAGGTGTTCGCCCTGTCTTAAGGGGAGGATATGAAGAGCAACGTCCTTTAGGGAAGTTTTTGGGGACTTAAGTTTTTTCCGGAGCCTCCGGCGTGCAACCTCGTTATGAGTAGGAATAATCCGTTTTCACGGCGATGGCCGGGACGCCGGTGATGCACCGGCGGGACCGGGTGCCATACACGTGGCCGCAGCGCCCGCGCGACACGTGGCCGCCAGATTGGCCCCTTTATTAGACGGACATTTAGCTATTTAGGATAGACTTTATTTATTCTATTCTACGGTGACTACAGTACTTAGGCCACCGGCCTTGCGGTCGCCGGTCCAGTAAAGTCTCCCCAACAAGGGTGATCTTGGTCTTCCAGATCTTGGCTCTGGGTCTAACCGCCTGCGCGGATATACAATTCCTTACGGAGGGATTTCCCGTGGTGCACGGCTTCCCAACCCCCCTTGGACGTTCAAGCAGCCTTCGTGTGTTGGGTATCTATTCCCACTTTCGTGGTTCCGCCCGTGTATACGGTTTGCTACACCCGGCAGTGCCGGCTATTCCCGAGTCCCCTCTTGCGACTCGTGGTCAACCTCGCCCTCTTGCCTCCGTTCCCATTTTCCTTCCCTTTTCCTCCCCTTCATTGGGCAATTCCCGCTCTCGTGGCTCGCACTGACACCTGTCGTGCTCGCCACTCTCGTGGGTTTTGCCTCCTCAGAGGATACGCAAGCACCGCTTCGGCGGATATTCTCGGCTTCTTTCAGCCTCCCTGCGCCCGTCGCGACGGTTCGACTCCGGCTTACACCCGGCATTGCGCGCCGATCCCTGGGAGGGCTCTACCGCGCCGGTTACCTCGTGAGAGGAAGATCCGGACGTCTTCGTAGGTGTTCCCCCTTGGGGGCATTGTCCTACACCAGTACTATTTACTTGGCTCGAGTGACGCTTCTCCCTTAGAGTACGGTCGGCACCGTTAGGATGCTAAATAAGCCCCTTTGGTATATTAATTCCACCATTTGGTCTTCAGGCCATCGTTTTCGTAGCACCACCCTGTTAGACTACGCAGTAAACGCCAGCCCATTGCATCCAAGTACTCTGAGAGTTTCCACCGTCAAGGATTCGAACCTTAGGACACGCTCTACCACGATACCACCGGTCGACTCCCATACTCTGACCCACCCGTCATTGCGTTACACTTTGTCACAATCAGCAACTTCAGAGATAAAGCCGTACGGCTACCTAAAGGTACAGTGGTTGGCGTCACTCTACCTGCGCACGTGGGCATTATAAAAGCCCAATTGGATATCCTCTCCACCCCAACTACCGACGAGGACTTCGACTCTTGGGAGGGGATAGTCGCTATCGGCGCAGAATTCGAATCCTAAAAGCCCCAGGTACTTGATCTCCTCAGGGAATACCCCCTAAGGGAGAAGCGTTACTCGAGCCAAGTAAATAACAATTGCGAGGCGCTGGGATCTCCCTGTCACTGTAATGCTAATCTATTACACTAATTAAAATAAAAGAATTATCTAAATGAGTCCAGCTGAGGTCTGTCAGTCCCCGTGGCGTCTGTAAGATACCTCAGGCCCCAGCGGCTTACAAGACTCAACCTTTATCGTTGCTCCTTCACATCGTTCTATCGACGCAACCCATTCCTTTGCTGCCGAAACCCATCGCACCGTCGGCGCTTCCAGGCGCCCCGTTTTCAGGACCCTTCGCGCCGTTGCGGCAACCCTTCGTTTTGTCGCCGAGACCCGTTTCTATGCAGCCGCAATCTCTGTCTTCGGGTGTGACCCTTCATTTTGCTTCGGATGTGGTCAGGAAGGATCACGATCCACCCTTTCCGCCGATTCCCCGTTTGCCTCTCTTGGCGCCGTTGGTTATTTCAACAATGCGACAGTCAAGGCGGCAGCCTAGACAACCTTTGACCGCCAGAATGTTAAGGCAGGGGGCGATGGCTCGAAGAGGGGCTCGCCCTTCCTTCTTACTACACAGTACCACGCTGCATACAAGATTTAACCAAGTTGGCTACAGGCAATCAGAATAGAAGGTCGACCGCCACATCGACGTGAATCATCTCACCTGGGCGCACAGTTGGAACACGCTATTAATCGAGGATATGAGGTACTGAAACAACGTCGAAGAGGACAACCAAATCCGGCCGGGTATACGGCGATTCCGAGATTTGGCGCAGTAGGATGGCCTTCAAGTTTCTCGTAACGCATGGAATATGTTGACTCAAACCCAGTCGTGGTTTTTTATACTGCAAACGATCTCGTGCGCCTGCATTTTTGCTCGCGGTGAGTTTGACGCCATCTACGTCGATCACATGGCGCAGTTCTTGGTTCTGGCGCCTGGACAAGGGGGAAATTTCGACATTGAGAAGCTGCCGCTTCTTAGCATAGGCAATCCTTAGATGAACAGGTGGTGGAATAGACTACCATGCGGCCGATGGTTCGTGTTTGAATGCAATTGGAGGTCATGGTTGCATTTGCTGGTGCCTGTGGACGCTTCTTACACTTCGATGAACGGGGCACATGCTAACTTTCATGCGAAAGTTTACCGCCGACTCCGAGCTGATAGACGCAAGAACGTTTCCCGGTCAGGATTCTGTGCCCCAACCCCCTCGTGGTGTTCCACTTCCATGATCACATAGTCAACTGCACGGACGTTAAAGAGCAAAGGATGTGGGCTCTCCTTCTGGAGCTGGAGTTTGCTCTCCTATTCGCCTCTACTTATTGACAGGAAAATACACGTAGCCATCGAGCAGTCATCTAGAAACAGGACATGATGCAGTGGCTTTGCGCAAGACTCGGTGACGTACCGATTAATCCCAATACAGTCTTCGGACCGGCCAGTTAGACCACATTCTCTGGGAAAGCTGATCGTATGTCGCACACAAGTCGCCTCCCTTGACGTCACCACAACTAGCTCAACTTTCCTCGTCCCCGCCTGCGACATATTTCGTGTGGTCAGAATATGCCACAGCGTTTTCCAACATGTAAGAGCTTGGCGCCTGCATGTTTGAACACATTGGCCGATTGTTCCGCATCCAAGAGGTAGGGGTTTAGCAGAATGAGTGGGGGAAGCAGCCACGAATTAATCGTCGTCGCCTGCGGCCCCAACCGCGGAACCAGGACTGGGAGCAGGAACAGGAGCACGGTCCGCTTCGAAGGCTAAAAGACGACTACGGTGGAGGCGTGCCATGCTTCGGTGGTGGTGAAGGCCCGTACCTTTAGCAGCCTCATGTGACGACGCGATCGCCCATGTGTAGAGTTTTGTGTATTTTATCAATATAAGATTTAGTTTTCATGGGAATTTTCACATGCCAAACTGAATCCGTCAGAAACGTTATTGGGGTGTGCCCCGCCTACGTCATCTCGGGTCGCGACATTGGCATAATAGATACTTCTATCCCCCTTCTTCTCTACATGCTCCGCCAAGAAGAATCACTCGGGTACTGCGCACGTGACTCTCACCAGACCGCGCTCAATCATCCATCTGGACGAAATCAAAAAGTTGAAGACGTCATCTAGCATCGCCTGAAACGCACCTTCTTCTCTTCCCGAGCCACTACCAGCGCCCGCTTCTCCTGCACTAGCTGATGCGATGCCACTGCTGTTCAGAATGTTTTTGCAGTTTCATCTGTCAGGACGGCACAAAAAACGACCGCCACTTCGTACAATGCTGCAATAGATTGCCTGTGAGACGCCGACGTGTCGCTGATATCTGCCGAGCGCTCGAAGAAGGGCAGGGCTCGAATGAAATATACGGCCGCTTCCTTGAGATGGAAAATATGCTTCCAAGATCTCACCTCTTCGCCTCGATGATTCCGGAGGTCTGACCTACGCCTCAGGATCCTGACAAGGACCTCGTGCTCCACCATCAACATGAGCTCATGCCAGGAGCGTACGAACTTCTTGTAGCGATTCTCGTTCGTGGCCAACATATCTGTGTCGTGGTCAGAAAACAAAACTTCTGGGAAGCATCCTACGGAGAAAGGTCGGCCGCGGCTTCGGCGCCAGCCACCCATGACAGGGTGAACTTAGAATATATCGACTTGCATTGCTTTTATGGAGACCATCCTATAAGAAGATATCCCACGTTGTTTAAAAACTTGATCGGAGCCTGTTTTGCAGCTGTTTTCAGGAAGTACACCAAGGTTTTGAACACGTATCTCATCTCGTACAAACCGTTAACTATCCTGGTTAGGTGTGCCCCACTCGCCATCCGCATCCTACGGCCGTATTCACTCTTCCCCCCCAAACGCTTCTCATTCCAGTCTTGGGCGGGAAACACATGCTGGGGCGATATGCAATCGCCGCTGCCAGGGACTTGCTTAACCATCCATGGAGGCGTGAACGGGCACGTCCGTCCATCTCGGCTGCTATCTTCGCTAATATCAAACTGCCTGAAAGTATCGCACCAATCGTTCCGAATGCGGAAGTACAGCAATCTGCACCTGAAAAAGAACGTTGCTGGCTCAAACCCACGCTGTATCTCCTCCTTATTGTCATTCATTTTTTAAAGAAAACAGAATTGTCGCCAAGACCTCTCGAAATCCGGCCAGAAGGGAGTGGAACGGTTGTACACTTATCCATGATTGCGGCCACAATACTGTTGGAAACGCAGCGGGATAGTAGAAATTCATCGAAGGCCGTTCGGAGATGGCGAAGCCTCTTTACCTTCGCCCCCTCGTACATTTTCTTGGGATTCGCGCCCGTTTTTTCTGTTTGGATATACGTGCAACTTTCAGTGAAGCCCTGCCTTTGCACAAAGAGGTCCGCGAACCACTCGAAAAGGACTCCCATTTTTTTAACACAGTCGCTTTTACCCCCAATCTATTTATCAACGCTCGGCACCTGGTTGGTAAAAGCCCGGTCGCGGCCAGAATGGGCGTCCTTACCGCGTGGTAGCGAAGCCGGAGACGAATCTGACGGCGGGTGGTCGACCTGTTTCGCTAGGCGGAGTTGTTGGTGAGCCCGAATTACGGCTGGTGAAGATGATGCAATGGCACCCGTATTGAGAACTGTTCCAGAGGCTACCTGAGCCCTGAGTTGTGCTGAGGAACTTCCCAGGGGGAGACCTGTCAGTGATGGCATACCGGGCCGGGGTGTGGCCACCGGGAAAATTGGAACGGAGTCTGTGGACAAGCCATTGTCATCCTGAGATCCACTAACAGCTTCCAAAACCTTCCTGGTAGGCAGAGGGGTACTCGAAAAGCTTCGTCCTGACCTAACGCCAGCGTTGTTTTGTCCACGTACCGCCCGGTGCACTGCAGATGCTTACGGCGCACTCCATCCAAAAGCAGCACGTGTGATTTCCTTCTCATCATGTTCGTAGCCAACGGTTGAAGTACTTTTCAACGGTGGTACAGAAGGTGTACGTCTCGAGGAGGTACGGGTTCGAGATCCTATCGCAGAGGTGTGCTTTATTGCGGTGCTCTGATTGTGCGTCTTCTTCCTCTCACTTTCCCGAGCAGGTGGTGAAAAAGGAGAAGGTTTCGGCGGCGGCCGCTTTCGTCGGGATTTTGCCTGTCACTCCCATGCCCGTCTCGGGGATTCTTTTTTCTTGGTGGATGCCATCAAGATAACGTTTAGGTTTAAACGCAGAGATAAGAAAGATATGGAGGGGCTGCCAATATGATGGGTATCAGTGGTTTCGATTGCTTGTTCAATAATGCCGCCCACGTGAAGACCCTATTCTGTTTACAGATTTTGCGCCTTCTTCAAAGAGGTACGGGAGAACCAGAAACATGATTTTATTCGAATATGGTGCTGCACGAGCAATTTTGTCTGGATGAGGGGCTAAGAGGCCGCCGCCGAGAGTATCATTGGCTGCGAAGTTCACGTCAATTTCTACAACCACCGGCTGCGCCAAAAGACGTGCCAGAATACCAAATTCGCACATACCCTGTGATCTGCGCTGTGCCCTGCATCGGCAGGGTATGATTCCTTCAACCTCACGATCGTGTACAAGGCTTGTCGCAGTTCCATCAGAGGTTATCTGGGTCTGTTTCTTTCTCGAAGACGACCGCTTAGAATGGTGGCGAGGCACGGTGGAGCGCGTACATCCACTGTCCGGCCGGAGTGACGTTCTGGCAACCGCAATGGTAATGTGTGAAGCTGCATATGGATACCAGAAGATGCGATGTAAAGTAGATTTTTTTCGCAATGGAGGTCTCCGCACAGATGTCGATGAGAACAACAACCGCAGTCGGGTAACGTTGGATTACGAAGAAGATCACAAAGAGCTGGTGGACGGCGAGATTTTGGGAGATTTTGGGATATTCAAGGTGCCCTCATCAAAGAATTGTGGGAAAAGAAATCTGCAACGTCGTCTGACAAGGAATTGCCAGCAGGGCTGGATGCAAGACATTAGTGGAGAAGAATATTATAGAATACGCGAGGCATAGGCAGATCTGTTTCGAAGCCTGGCTGCCATAGAAAACCAGTTGATCAGTGCGAGGGCATGCCGCCACCTCGAGTGGCTAGAAGAGAGGGTGTATGCGCGCCAAGATGGATCTCTTTATTCAATGGCAGCGTCTGCTGAGAAGGATGAAGAGTATTCATAGGCGGGAAGTGTTCGATACCGTGTTGCAACGTTTAGAAGCAGTGGTGCAGTACCTGCGGAACTTCCGATTGTTTACATACGTTGCCTGACATGTTCTTGACGACTTCAGTGCCCTAAGTGAAGCTGGGGAGGTAATACTTTCACCATTAGTTGTGGACATAGAGCACCCGTCACAGCACATACAAGAGGCCTGCATCATTTTCTCCACAGCAGCCGCTATGATGGAATGGGTAGGAATTACAAGTGACGCGGACTGAAAGTCGCTCCTCTTCGTGGAAGCCAACGCCAAGGCTGGACGGATGATGCGTGTGTTGGGAGGCGTGCAGTGGAGCTCTGAGGATCCCACGGGCGCCTTGCGAATTTTCGTTGGAGAGAGCTGTGCAACGGAAACTGCCGAAACGGATGGATGACAACGAACAGTGGTGGGTTTAGAAACAACCGTGTTGGATAACGAGAACAGCGATTTCGAATGTCGGGCGACCCTGATGGAGGGTTATCCTGGTCTCGGCGATGAAATCGCCGGAACGGATACTGCAGTATCTCAGGACGTTCCCGCGGTTGCAGTAGAGTAGAGATGGGACAGAAAGAGTACAGGAAGATGTTCAGACTGCATACAATGGCATCAGAAGGCGTCCACTTAGGCAGGATCACCGTCACTCTTCCCAGCACTCTTTTACAATATCCAGCACTTTGCTCCGATGCTTCGAAGCTACTCAGCAGGCAGGTGCTAGGTTGTTTCCTAGTGTATTAAAAAACCTTGTTGTCTTTTAGTTGGCGAGGGAGGATACCAAGTAGTTTGCACGATAAGTTGGACGTTGATACGTGTACACGAGCGCCCGTCAGAACCTGCACATGTCCCTGTTTGGGGAAAATTGACGAATTGTGGTGCTCGGTTGGAATTATAGTGGTTCCCTACGACTAATCGACGTAGAGCACCACTGAAATTCTGATGGTTTAGTGAACCATTTGACATCGCCCGCAAACCTAGAATCCTACTGGTTCCGTACCATTAGAATGCCTTTTGTCGTTAAGTAGTACCGCACCCCTCTTCACAATAGTGTACCACTACTTTTAGTGTGGTGTGAACCACCAAAAAACAGTGGTGCAGTATTCGTTACCATGCAGTGAGGCGTTCTTAAGGTTGAAAAGCATATCCAAATAGGCGAAAGTGTTGAGAAGGTTTCGAATGAGCTTTGACACTATGAATTTGTCCGAGAGCTCTTCGTCAAAGGTTGTTAGTTCCCAAAAACTCCCACAGACCGAAATAAAGGCTTGTTTCAGTCGTTACTGTCCCTGAAGGCGGGAGTGCCCAAGCGGCGACGGATGTTTTGAACATCATATCCATTTGAGGTGGTGTACACTCGTTGAAGTTCATCTTAAAGGTCCCTCGCGATTTGGGCATCGTCGTCTACCAATGTACGGTAGGTAGCAACAGCAGAGTCACGGAGTCATAATATGATGGTACTCTTTGCTTTGACGGACTTCTCGAACGCAGATATCATGGCACGGTTATTAAGATTGAATCGTTCGCGGCAAGAATCCAAACCGCTGGAAAAAGCGTCTTCACGGCAAAGATATGCTGGTAGACGACGGTACCAGAGAATGTAGTCGGTGGGCACCTTGAGCTTCAGGAGTTTGCAAAAGAAAGGCTCTTAAGAACCCGACATTCCTGGCAGATGGGAATGTAAGATCGACCTGCTTAAGCAGAAAAGATCTTCGCTAGACAGAACTGCTTAAGAGGGAAAGAACCCCACAATTTATCTAGTAGGAAGTTTTTCTTCTTCTTCTGCTTTGACTCCAATTTCGCCCGTTCCCTACGATTATAAGGAGTAATTATATTTAAAATAAGCCTAACCCATCTCTGGGATCTATGCAATCGACTCAGTACAGGTCCCTGCAATTAAGCTGCTAACCCCGCACCACGAAGACCCGACCTTCGGAGGATCTTCCAACTACCGTGAACGGCATGCATAACAATCCTAAACTAAAAATCACAACTCCATGTATAGGACTCAATACTGAGTAGCCCCGGCCAACTCTCTCTTCAGTATTTTCCCATGTAGCTACGTGCCTTAACTTCTGTAGTATCCATTGTGACGGAGAGAGCAGACAACTGCGACAGCGTTCGGACTGTCGATAGGAGTGCTTGCGGCAAAGAGGAAAGTGGGTGATAAAGCTACAAAACTAGCGAGCTGGAAGATGGGGGTTGTAAAGCCCCAGTCGCTAATGCGGGTGGTTGGTAGACTATGGTCGTTGTTGAACGGACCACTACTTATTGTAGCTTGACTTTATCTCCGGTTAAGAAATCATGAACAAGTAACAAGTCAGTTGAGAACCCGTTGTTGTCTCCTTTATGTGGAGCAAAACCCGGCGACGGGAAGTGCTTTCAAGGTGTTCGAAGCCTTGCTCCCTGAGATAGGCAGACTCAGAGACAGAGCCCTCCGTTCCACCCGTAGTGTGGGGTGTAACTCCCACGGGGGATTCCGGCAGTACCGACGGAGGTGAGGGTAGAAACAGTTGGGTCGGGAATGGATATGGGTATCCCAGAGAATGGGGGAAAACCGGCCAAGAGGAAAAACGGGGCGAGGGTCGGGCACTAACAGGCACCGGATCCGAGAACCAGAAAAGGGGCGAAACAACAAAAGAAACCCAATACAGGGGCGAAAACCTGTCCTCGAAAGGAAACACAAAAAGCACGCAACAAGTAAGCAGAACCCCCACGGGGTATCGTGCACGCAGGTCGTCTAAGCGGTCCCAAGGGGGTGGTTGCACGGAACCCAAACGTGGGCACTCTCCAAGTGGAGTCGTGTCCCTACGCAGGCGTTGCTAACCAGAGCCCGTTCCGGGTTGTAAGGCCGAAACGATGGCGACGAAGAACCTCTAAAGGTATCGAAGACCAACCTTGGTTCCCATTTACTCTGAGCTTCGGACTGTCAGATCTCATCTCCCTAAGTAGGGCCCACTAACTAAACTCTACAGTATTGCACACCTGCTCAGGGCCATACATGTGGAGATCCCACTGTCAGGGCCCAAAAGTCCAACGTTCTAACAAATATCCAAAAATCGGTGCCAAAATTAAGCCACGTGTATCACGGGGCCAATCCAACCATGGGCCATCCGAATCCTTTCTTCACAGGCGAACTCTAACCAGAAAACCGTGCCACCTCAGCACACCTTAGAGGGGGTCATAGTCATAACCCTCGGAGGGTTCAATTCTCATTCTATGAGTTGCATCTTCAAGTATCCCCTAACTGGGCGTTGCTCTACATCTCCCCCTCCTTAAGACGAGGAAGAACATTCCGAGCCACGGGTGTCTCGCTTTCCGGTCACTATATATACTTCTCTCCTAATGGGGTCCTTCACCACTTCTGAGAATCGCCACAAAACCGGCACATCGGTACAACTTGCTTCTACTCCTCCGACTTTCGGCGAAAAGCAACTTCTCGCAACAGCAGTCTCAACCAGCCCTCTCAAGGGAATGAACCCATACGTCATCAACCCACTCTCGGGGTCATCGGCCTCCGCGCCGGCGGACAACGAAGCTCCCCAGCAGGGTGGATATCTCTCCAGTTTTGATGCGGCTCCGTCGGGTACCGAACCTTCCGCCTTGGCGAGCAACCGACATCCTCAGGAGGATTTGGACATTAACGCGGTGGCGTGGAACTCCGCTCATGCGATGCCCTTGGTAGCAAACTCCAGATGTTGGATCTCAAACGAATCCTTTCGAAGGTGGAGTCCCCTTACCGATCCGGTGATATATTCCCGCGCTCCGTGGTTCCATCCGACAGCGGTTCGCGACGATGAGCTCATCGACTCCTACGTGGAGGACGGCTTATTGCCGGGGTGGCCTACCTGTCGAGGTTGTACGTTCTCCCGATTGGAGGGCGCGGGTAGCCATAGAGCCTCAGTATCTATACCGCGGTCGCGGGGAGTCCCTGGACAAGGCACGCGCAGCGATGGCGGCTCTGGCCTACCAGCGATTGGAGAGGTCACGCTTTGACCATCTGGTTCCCCCGGAGTACGGGTTCGATGTCGCCTATTACCGCACGTACAGTGAGGTCTCCTACGGGGATAACCTGGCAGCCTTTCCCGAAGCCGAGTTCCGCGGACCGGGTTTTCCTCTCCGAGAAGATATGCTCCAATGGAGTCGTCCCATCCTTCGGGCTGAATTCAGGTACCTTCAACGGCAGTTTACCCAGTATGGGTTCGATCGACGCGTGCGCTTCGAGCGCCGCTCGCGCTCCCGTTTCGGGTTCCTTGTCCCGTATCATCACGTGGAACTGGAGCGTATCCGTAACACGGCGAAGGTTGGGCTATTCGTGCCCCTTCCAGCTTGGTGGAGTAAGATCGAGGTCCCCCGAGGGTGCTTTGCTGAACTGCCCCCGTGCATCTACTATAATCGGGTCTCGTTTGATGCACGACCCGAACTCGGGATACTGGGCCCTCGTTGCAGCCGAGTGGGCAGCCCGCGTAGCGGCGCACCTCCTCTGGGATGCTCATGACCATTTCCGTATCTGGTATATTCCTCCGATGCTACGGACCATCATGCGTCAGATCGACCTTGTCCCAGCGTTGGGTTCGGTCAGCAACGTGCAGGACCTGTATCCAATCTTGGACGTGATCGACAACACCCAATGGGATCGAATTCCAGTGGAAAATCAGCCCGCAGGGGAAGGATCCGTGCGAGACAAGTCTCCTGGCCGGTACGATCCGGGCTCCGGTAACTGGGTCTATTACAATCCCTTTGAAGGGGTTTGCATCAGCGCGGCGCAAGCACGGGCACTGATGGACTCGCCTCGACCGATGCCGGTGGGAAATCCGACGGGGTTCATTTATACTGACGATTACGAGTACGAACCTCCAGTAGACCTGGACGATCCAGCGTTGGATAACGACATGCCAGCTCCTAGTGGAGTACTCCCTGTGGAGCCATCTGCACCCTTCCAATTAGTGGGAACGACCTCAGCTGCGGCGGCGAATGCATCCGGTGGCAGTCCATCTGCTCCCCCCGGCTGGGGTGTGAACACCCTTGCGCAGGCGCCGGTTGCCACTCCGCAAGTGGATAGTGTGCGACAAGGCCTAGTGAACGCGGGCATTCCGATTCCCCTGGGTATGACGGATGTGAGCCAGATGTTGGCTTTCGCCTCGGCGTACCATCAGGGTCAGAATCCCAACGGTGGGGCGGGTCCCTCCTCGGGCTTTCCGTAGTTCCGCCTTCGGGCAATTGTAGAGTCCATAGCTTGACGACAATAGGAAACTTCTGATATTTGCATAACTTCTTTTCTTCTTCCTTCCTAGGATCTTAACTTCTACTTCATCTTCTTCATTCCTTCTTAGGATCTTCTTCATCTTCTTCCCTCCATAGGGTCCAATCTTCTTCTTAATCTTCTTCTCCACTTCGTGGGTCTTCTTTTCCTTTTTCATCATAAACTGTCCCGATAACCGGTGTTGTGTTCCCCGGTTAACGGCGCTAGGCCGAGGGCCAGTAGACATTCCCTCTCAATACGTGTTCTTCGGGATACTCTCCTCAATTCCTCTTCAGAGGTCCAACATCTTCCTCACTTCGAGGTCCCATCCACACCAGTTCCCGTGGTGGCTTACCCGACTTGGGCACGATCCAGACTTGGAGGCAAGGTTACCCGAGCGCGTCGGTGATAGGATAAAACCTTAGACCTCGGAAGGTGCTCAATGGGTTCCACTGTATCCTCATCAGGCGAGAATCCGTACCATCGGACTTGGTAGCGAACTTCTCCCTCGGGGGTGTAGATGTGACGCACGATGCGATCGATAACGAATTCCTGCGGGTACACTTTTCCCTGTTCGGGCTTCTCTTCCATCTTGGAACGCTCTAGTTTCCTTGAAAGTGTCAACGTAGGGTCTAGAAACACCCTGGTGGGTTCTTTTCCGTGTTGCGAGCGGGTCTCAGCACTTCGTCCAAACGGCGCCGAGTGGCCTGTGGGCTACGTTGTAACTTCCGTCTACGGAGTCAAAACGGCCCAGTTTTGGGTTCTTCTTAAAGCTGAGATCTTCCCGATAACAGTGGTGTTCTTAGAATCCGTGACGGTTGAGAAACCGTGACGCGGTAGCGTCTCAAATCTCAGGGGGGTAAGACTTCAACGTCAACCCGAGCTACGGGGACGAAGGTTGCTCCCGTGCAACGCGCCGTGCGACGGAGGCGGTTTGCGCGACGGTTGGTCGTCAGAGCCTTTTGATTGGCTCGGTGCCATTCGACGTGTGCCACACAAATGCGCGCGCGCACCGTGTGGGGTGACCGTTCCTTGTGCGGGAAAATCTTCATATGCGGATGTGAGGTAGCGCTTTCGACACGCGCTAGCACTCTCCTGAGCTGTCCCCGACGGGTCTCACTCATTTCCTTCCCATTCCTGAGGGTTCCAGTGTCTCCATAGGAGTTCCTATTCCCATTCCAAAACAAAGAGCCAAATTTGGTCAACCTCGTCGTCGAGATCTTCCCCGTGCGGGTCCGCTGACACAGCGCGTTCCCGAGAAAGCGGGGTTTGAGTGTGCGACACCTCAATGTCTCGTCCGCGGCGGCGGGTGATCGTCGGCTCTGTAGGCGTTCCGGGTGCGGAGTTCTCCACACGACTCTCCCTAGGCGGGGTTTCGTCATCTTTTCTGACGTCGTGCTCGGCTGGGTCGGCGGTGATGTCGCTACCCATACGCTGGGGTTGTGACTTCTCTGTCGCCGGCTCGGTCGGGCTCGCCGTCTCACTGTGAGAACTAGATTCTCTGTTAGGGCGACTGGCTGACGCCGAAACATCGTCCTGCGAAGGAACTAAGTCCTCCTCCTCCTCCTCAGGCGGAGAGCCAGGAGGCTTGATTACCTCCGGTGGGGGAGTAACTCTGTAAGAGTTCGTTGACTGGGCCCTTGAGGGAGCGGGCCCAGGTTCGAGAGTATCCGAAGTTTCCGGTAGGTCGGTTAAACCACGTTCCGGGTGCGGAAGTATAACGGGGCGGGTGTTCGAATCTCCGCCTGACGGGTTAACTTCCGTTGAATCATCCCCTGTGGAGGGCGTTGGTGCCGACACCACTTCCACATTTGGGCTGGGCGCTCGTGTGATGCGGTCCCTGGAGATCCGTTCGTGGCGGTTAGCGATATCCAAGACCACCGTGTCCGGGTCTACAGAAACCACACGATAGGGTCCGTCCACAATTGGCGAAAGCTTGTGCCTACGTTCCTTTTCAGGATTGTAGTATTCCTTTCGAAGGAAGACGAAGTCGTCGGGCTCCACCTGAGGTAGAGGTTTGCGAACCCGATTGTCAAAGTCCTTCTTGTATGCGCGTTGAGATTTGTCCATTGCTTTCCGGGCTATCGGCACCATCTTCGTAAGCCATTCCTTCCAGGCTTTTCGGTACAATCCCGGTGACGGGTACGTCGACAGCGTCGGTTGAGCCTCGATGGCGACCGGCGGCGGTGTCCTCGACAGTACCAGTTCGAATGGGGATAACGATGTAACCCGATGTACCTGGGTGTTGTATGCATACGTGATAGCGTCTGTGTACAAGTCCCATTTTTTGGGGGGATCCGCAACATACGATCTCAAAGCGTTGAGTATCGTGCGGTTAAACCTCTCCACCTGGCCATTCCCTTGAGGGTGATACGTAGTAACAAATAAATTCCTTACATCAAGGATTCGACATACATCCTGAAAGAACTTTGATGCGAATTGCCCTCCGTTGTCGGATAACAACTGCACCAGCGGTCCATATACGAACACCCAATGGGTCACGAACGCTTGCGCGACGGTAGCGGCAGTGATCCGCTTCAGCGGCACAGTTCTCTTTAGCTTAGAGAATCTGTCAGAAATGACAAGCAGATGCCGATGACCTCGGGGCGTCCTGATAAACTCCCCTAGGATGTCTATGGCCACGAATTCGAGTGGAGCCCGTGCCGGGAACAGCGTCAACTTCTTAGAGTGCTTCCGAAGTTTGACGTCATTCTTGGCGCAATTTGCGCAGGCCCGTCTGACGGCGTAACAATCGAATGCCATTGCTGGCCAGTAAAAGTCCCTTCTCAACGTGAGGTACAGTTTTCTTACCCGGGGGTGGGCGCCATCCTTCACATAGTGAGTGAGCTGTAATACCCTCTTTTGTAGGGTGTGCGGCACCACTATCCTCGGGCGAGGTCAAACGGTCCTGATTAGGTAACCCTGATCGTCGCCCGCGAAAGGTAACTGAAATCCTCCGTTGAGGCGAGCCCGAATCCGTGTACAGAATGGGTCGAGCTGTTGCTCGCGTATCATGTCCTCTGGAGAGATAGGTATAAAAGAGCCGGTCGGCGAATCCAGACTCTCATTGAAGAGTATATCGTCACAAACATCATCCGTCAGCGGTTGAGCTCATCCCTCGAGGTCCGATACCATAAAACATGGAATGGGATGTCATCGTCCTCGTAGGGTTCCGTTTCCGCTGTGGTTCCCAAGCGGGATAGTGCATCAGCCTGAGTGTTCAGCTTCCCTTTCTTGTACAGGATCTCAAAGTCGAATTCCGACAGTCGGAGACGCCAGCGCATAAGGTGGCCCGAGGGTTCGGAGATCTCCAGGAGCCAACGCAAACATGCGTGGTCCGTATGGACTTTGATACGAGTACCCATCAGATAGGGGCGAAGTGTAGCTAAGGCCCACACAACGGCTAAACATTCTTTGTCGGAGACCGAGTAGTTCCTTTCATGGACATTCAGGGAACGTGACCAGTACCCAATAGGGTGACGTTCCCCATCCTCAGAGGATTGGAACAGTGCACACCCTACTTGGTTTGCACTAGCATCGGTGTCCACTTCGTAAGGGAGCCCAGGATTGGGTAGAGCCAAGATTGGCGGTGATGTTACGGCATTCACCAGTGCCATGAAGGCAGACGCTTCCGCGTCGCCAAAAGGTTCCAGTTCAACTGGTTGTCTCTTCGTCAGGAGCCTGTTGAGGGGGGTGGCAATTTCCGCAAAGTTCGGGACGAATCGGCGCTACACGTTACACAGACCTAAGAAGGATCGCAACTCCGTTTGAGTTTTCGGGTGTTTTGCTTCCTTCAAGGATTTCACTCGTACTTCATCGATTGAAAGCCGTCCGGGACGGATGATATGACCCAGATACTTAACCGAATCGGTGAAAAACTCGCACTTCTTGAGTTTCAAGGTTATTCCCGCGTCGCGGAATATCTTCATTACGTCCCTGACGTGTTCGAGGTGGTCATCCAGGTTGTTGGAGAAGACAATAATGTCGTCTAAATACACTAGACATGTCCTCCACTTGAAGGGAGCCAACAGAATGTCTATCGCCCGTTGAAACGTTGCGGGGGCATTTGTCAACCCAAAAGGCATCCTCCGGAATCGGAAAAGTCCTTGATGACACACGAAAGCCGTTTTGTCTCGATCTTTCTCCCTAATAGGGACTTGCCAGTAGCCCGAATTGGCGTCGAGGGTAGAGAAAACAGTAGCGCTCCCAAGGGAGTCGATGTATTCGTCCATCCGAGGGATCGGGTACACATCCTTAATGGTTACCTCGTTCAGGCGTCTGTAATCGATGCAGAAACGCCACGATCCATCCGGTTTCGGAACTAACACCACTGGTGAGGCCCAAGCGGACTGGGCAGGTTCAATTACGCCCGCTTTAAGCATCTTCTCCACCTGAGATTTCTCCTCTTCCCGAGCTTTCGGTCCAGCCCTGTAAGGGTGTTGGGCAATAGGCCGAGTGTTCGGTAACAAGTCGATGCAGTGTTCTGTAATCCCAATAGTTCCAAAGGAACCATCCCAGATGGGGGTAAATTAACGAAGCATGTGCCTCAGCTTCTCCCGATGAGATGCGGGTACATGGTTGAGATCCCATTTTTCCAATTCCTGAACAGGATCCGTCTGGTCTGCTCCTGTGATAGGGGCCGTAACCTCCTGATGTTTAAAGTGTTCAGCGTGTGGAGCTGCATTCGTATGCTCACCGTCTTCCGCGATTTCGGCAGTGTCCTCCCCCTCTTTAGGGTCCGCCACACCAAGGACCTCTGCGATAGAGATCTTTGTAGATACGACCGCATGCGGGTGTGGAAGAACAGAACCCAGGATCTGGTGTTTGACCAAATGCTGCGTTGTCTTTCCATAGTTGGCTACCAAAACCTTGAAAGGTTTATCTGGTTCCACGGAGACAACCCCATTCGCAAGGGCGAGTTGACGCCGCGTATACAGAGACGGGTTCGGTTGTACCACATGCACACCAATTTGCTTGGTAACAACTGTGACCCAAACCTGGGTTTCTGGCGGGATAGCCACTGACTACGCAACCTTTTCCCGTGTAGACACCGGGTCCTTCTTGACAGATTCCTGCGCGACGGGGAGAGGAACGCGTGTTCGCGCTGCTCCCTGTAAGGGTTTACGAACGATTGGGATCGTAGACCCGTCTTCGAGTTCCACAGTTCTATTCCGAGGACGGATGGCTTCCACGAAGCGGTCGCAAAAGTCACAACCCAGTATGACTGGTCCTGCAAGTGACTTGCATACAATAAACTCTAGCTGAACGAGATAAGAGCCTAACCTCACCATGAGGGAAATTGTACCCAGTGTCCGCAGCGGGTTGTTGTTCGCATCAGCGATATCCAAACGTGGACCAGTACGAACTTGAACCCGGAGCAGCGGGGGTAACAATTCAACATGAATTAAGTTAGGAGCGGCTCCTGTATCCAGGACAGATGTTTGACGAACCATAAACTGGTTGGACAGGCAGAAGTCGGCGAATGCTTTATAATTCCGCTTGGCCATTACCATAACTCGATCCGGAATACGGAGATTACGGGACCGTATCCATGGGCAACGGAGGACACTAAAGTATCCCGAGTTTACATCGGTGTCAGCCGTTCTCCTTGAAAGGATAGTCACAGCTGGGGAGCGAAGCTGGAGCGCCTCGGGCGTCTTCAACTCCGGCTTAGAAGACGCCCCTCCCGCAGGGGAGACTCCCAAGTTTAGTTTTTCGAAGCGGACTTCACCGAATTCGGTGCAGCTGCCTCGAAGGGGACCGGTTGTTCCCCGTTCGCGGGTACAAGTTCTGTATCCCTGTCAGCAAGGTGAGCTCGGAGTATCCTTTGTTCTTCATAGGACCTACTCGGGACTCGAGCTTTCTCCTCAGGGGTCAGAGTCTCGTACTGAGCGATAATTCGTGAACCCTCCCGCAGGGGAAATGTGCAGTCTGGTGCTTTGTGACCACGGAGGTAACACAAATAGCAAATCAGCTCTGCCGGGTTCGGTTGTGGACGTGAATCCACGCGACGTGTTGCTGTATCCCTCCATCCGGGGCGAGAGAATCGAGCAGCGGTATTTGCAAAAGGTAGCGATGTGGCTGGCACCCTCCGTCCTTGGGTATAGAGCGCAGGGTCTTCATCCGTAGTCGGAGCGGATGTCGACGGCAACTCAGACGTACCCATAGATTCGGGGTTACTTCCCATGAAGTGAATGTTATCATTGACCCACACAGGGGCAGGGCCTCCTGCGAGTGACAAAGACGAGTTACCTCCATCGGCGAGGAGTGCACGTGTCGGCCGACTCTTTCGGTTCTGCCGGGCACGGAGAGTATCTCCCTCAGCCTGGGCGTACTGAACCAGTTCCAAGTAGGTCAGCTTGCGCTTCTCTTCCCGATGTCGGGCAACCAATGCCCTTATCGAGGGGTCCAAACCATCCACAAACATGGTGCATCTCTCGTAGGCGGGGAATACATTCCCGCATCGGTGAAACGCTTTATTCAAGCGAGTTGAATACACCGTTTCGGTTTCCATCGGCTTCTGCCGCGTATCCCTTAATGCAAGGATTGCTTCCTGAATCGCATTTCCAGTAGCGTATGACCTCAAGAGGTACTGCACCGCTTCGGGCCAGCACGTGACTCCCCCTTCCGAGGCTCGGGATGATCCACGGACGGAGCTGAACTGGTCTTCAGCCATCCCCTTTAAGAAATAGGGTAATGCAAGATACGCTTGCGCTTCACTCACACCGAGGATGTCAGCCTCCTGGACGAACCTCGCAAGGAAATCGAGCACCAGAATTGGGTCTGTTCATGTGAACTCCCTCTTCTGTAGGGTGATGCTCAGCCTTTTGATGTAGTCCTTAACCTTACCCGTTCCGTGGGATGTTCGATCTCCCGAAGGGTTATCCAACCGGTAATAGCGGTACGATAGCAGCTTCCGATAGAGAGAATTCGTCGGCTTCAGCTCCCTTAATCCAAGGTGTTTCCTACCCTTCTTCCGGGTACGGATTGCCCCTTGAGAGGTGTAAGTAGCCTTCGACCGAGTCGTCCGGGATGACCGGCGTCCATCTTCACTATCTGAAGATTCGGAGGACGAACTCGATGACGAGCGATTGGGATCGAAATCCGATAAATCCTCTTGGAGTTGAACCCTCTTCTTGGACTTGCGGCGGTCCCGTTTAGCGGAGCGGTGTTCTTCGTCTTCCGAAACGTCGGGTTTATCCTTCGAGGCTTCTGTGTCTCCGTCCACACAGATAATGGCCTCGAGGGTGTCCAGCCGAGCTTGGAAGCGTTCCGCTTGCACGCGGTGTTCCTCCACGAGGCTCCGGTACTCCTGGATAAAGACGCCAGGGGTACCAAAGCTTTCTAAAAGGGAGTTCACATCCCTCCTCAGGGTACGAAGGTCATCGGCGACTCCCCGCACCTGGGCGTCCTCTACCTTGCGGCGGAGGGTAGTAACCTCCTGAAAGAGCTCGACGTGAGCCGCGTTGGCGATATCGATTCGAGTCTCCAGGCGCTGTAATTCAGGGTCGGCCCGACTTCGGGGTGCTGCTGAGGGGGTCTCCACCACTGGAGCTGGGCCCACAGCCACGACCTCTCGAGGAACTGAAACCACTGAGGGTGCTCTCCGAGTGTCCGGATCGATACCGAAATCGTTCCAATCTTCGGGAATTGAGCTCCTCGACCTAGGCGGGGCCGGGGGCACTGAACCCGCTTGACGGTTTGATCCAGTCCTGGAACCACGGTTAATCGGCGACATGCTGCAGACACGACACCGACGATTCGGGGTAACGATGAAATTCGATCACGAGATTCCCAGAGAACGGATGACGTAACACAAAACAAAAATAAAAACCAATTCCACCCTTTCCAAAGGGGACCACTACAACAAATCTTCACGACGGTGCTTCCTCTTCCAAGAGATATTCCAACACGTGGATGACCAACCCAAGAGTCCGAGAACGGCTTCTAGGCCGGGAGACCACTTGTGGAGCAAAACCCGGCGACGGGAAGTGCTTTCAAGGTGTTCGAAGCCTGGCTCCCTGAGGGAGGCAGACTCAGAGACAGAGCCCTCCGTTCCACCCGTAGTGTGGGGTGTAACTCCTACGGGGGATTCCGGCAGTAACGACGGAGGTGAGGGGTAGAAACCGTTGGGTCGGGAATGGATATGGGTATCCCAAAGAATGGGGGGAAATCCTGCCAAGAGGAAAAACGGGGCGAGGGTCGGGCACTAACAAGCACCGGACCCGAGAACCAGAAAAGGGGCGAAACAACAAAAGAAACCCAATACAGGGGCGAAAACCTGTCCTCGAAAGGAAACACAAAAAGCACGCAACAAGTAAGCAGAACCCCCACGGGGTATCGTGCACGCAGGTCGTCTAAGCGGTCCCAAGGGGGTGGTTGCACGGAACCCAAACGTGGGCACTCTCCAAGTGGAGTCGTGTCCCTACGCAGGCGTTGCTAACCAGAGCCCGTTCCGGGTTGTAAGGCCGAAACGATGGCGACGAAGAACCTCTAAAGGTATCGAAGACCAACCTTGGTTCCCATTTACTCTGAGCTTCGGACTGTCAGATCTCATCTCCCTAAGTAGGGCCCACTAACTAAACTCTACAGTATTGCACACCTGCTCAGGGCCATACATGTGGAGATCCCACTGTCAGGGCCCAAAAGTCCAACGTTCTAACAAATATCCAAAAATCGGTGCCAAAATTAAGCCACGTGTATCACGGGGCCAATCCAACCATGGGCCATCCGAATCCTTTCTTCACAGGCGAACTCTAACCAGAAAACCGTGCCACCTCAGCACACCTTAGAGGGGATCATAGTCATAACCCTCGGAGGGTTCAATCCTCATTCTATGAGTTGCATCTTCAAGTATCCCTTAACTGGGCGTTGCTCTACACTTTACTTTAGAGTTAACGCTCACCTCGGTACCATATGTACTGTGCACAGCGGTGAGGGCCACAAATTAATATCTAGATATAAATTTTGGTGAGCCAATTAGCTCCTCTACAGTACAAGATGATCGGCTCTAATGGGCTTCCATTTACGAAGGATAGACCTACCTTCCACTTGGCCATCAACTACATGTGCCGTTGCAAGCCACCTAGCACTTAGAACATACAAACTCTGCGTGATGCGGCTCATAACCTATTCCAAGCTGTAACAGCCTAATATGAGTATCATCGTACTTAGACGAAAAAAGGATGTATCGGTTATCCGAAGGTGTCGAATAATACAACTTCTCCGGGCTTTAATGACCCTAAATGAATGAGACTGGACGATGAGACACCCTTTTTGAAAAGGATTGCAGAGCAAACCCCAGCAAAGCTCGTTAGCCAGTTTGATTAATTCCAAGCGGACTAGTTCATAGTCCCCAATCGGTTCCCTACACGTTTTTCAGCATGAAATTCACCAGCTCCAACCTTAATGCAAGCTACTGCAGGTATTCGTTTAAATATGTGAGTACCCGGATGATGATACATGAGTTATGTAAACACTTCTCTGCATGTTTGTGACGGAGGTCCTAAAAAGTGGTAATTTAAACCTACCCGAACCGGTGATCTTATCTCTCCGCAGCTCTCAGAGGAAATTGAGGAACTTCATTCTTAACCGAGAAATGGAGGGATCTTTTCGATTTGCAAGAGAACAGGAGAAATATTTGGTTCATTGAATTCAGTTTTGGCTAGGAACATGAATTCAAACCTAGAGAAATTCTACGACGCAAGACCCAAACAAAAAATGTTGAGACCCCAAGGAAACTGAAACGCAAAAAAGGAACCACAGCGGCTATATTCGAAGAAACGCAAGAGCAAAGTAAGCGTAGAGGCAAGAACCGAGGAAAAGCAGAGATGAAGTCCAAAGAAACGTGGAAGCGAAAGCCTAAAAACCGCAAAGGCGAAATCCGAAAAGCACGAAAACGAACGTCAAAGAAGCGCAAGTTTGAGCGTCAAAGAAACGCGCAGGCGAACCTAAAAAGAACGCGGAGACAAGAACAAAAAAAGCGCAAGAACAAGAGCCAAAACAGCGGGCTAGCAAGAGACAAAGAAGCGCAAGGGTGAAAGCCAAAGAAGCGGAGACAAAAACCAAGGAAATGTGTCGCAGTGGCGCACTGAGCCAGGCACATGCTACCTTGTTAGAATTTAGGAGCCGGAGGCCGTTTTTTGCACTACGTTGTGTTTTGGGGGGTTGTCTGCACTCCCGAAAGCTGTACTATTTATTTGTTTTGTGTCAGGTATAGCACATAACGCAGTACACATGTTATTGTACGTTTTTCGTGCTGTGTTTTTGCCTTTAGAGAGGCGCACTGACGTCAGCACTGACCAATTTTAGTTGGATTCGACCAAAACAAAAAGCTTTAAATAGCGCGTTTTAAAAGTGCTGACCCTGCTGGCACTCGATCCACGTGTGTTCCAACAATGCTGGAACACTGTACGCATTCCAAGATGCACACATTTGTTTAAAAAAAAACGACTACTCGATTTCTAATAAATGAGAAACTTTCAATTATTTTTGAAAAAGGTAAGCAGTTGTTTCTTACCACAGGAGTTTTCTAATCAGGCTTAGCACGCGTTCTCAGCATGGTTCCAACTTTTTTGCCCTGCTCTACACCACCGCCTGCCAGGCTCTACCGACTCTCGTTTTGTGTGCGTCAATCCGCGCCAGTGAGAAACTATCCGCTGCCAATATCGTCTTGGCGCCGTATCTTGACGCCTCGCAACGCTACACCGCGTTCGGCTGAGGCAGCGCGTTTTCTTCTCAAACAACTTTGGTTACCCCCAACCAACCACCTGCCCTACCCATTCACGCCTTTTAGACCCATTGTGGAATGCGCGTCACTTTGGTTTGTCAAGGGGTTTCGGTTTTCGCGAGGAGTCACGAAGTTGAAAGGGTCAATGAAATGCAAGCTTTCATATTTGACTGCGATTAGAGTTTCTTTTGGATCGTGTGAATTTGATCCAAATCCGCCCTTTTTGGATCGAGATTTTGTGCTCCAGAACTTTGACCTAATCTATTTCTAAACTTTGGATTCGTGTTTCGGAGCCGGTGGGGTTCATACTCTGTCGAAATATATCTGAAGTTGGATTGGATCGGGATTTCTCTTTTAATGATGGGGTTGCTCAGTAACTGTTCTTTCTACTGCACTACGTCCAAATAATAGCTTGATTACTATATTAGTTGAGCGCTACTGTAGGGCCGATGCGCGTTGCTTGCACGAATGTAATGTACGTGATGCGGCAAGCGTCACTGTTACGAATAGGCAGATGGCGGGTTGGCAATGACTATTGAAAGAGCGAAACTGTATTTTATGTTGGAAATCCCGAGAGGTGGACGGATGATAAACTAACTTGTACGATATCATCAGTCTCTGAAAGACGGCAGCACGCTGCGTGACATTGCGTTTGTGTTGCATTGACGGCGTTCACGACTGATGTCCGCGGAGTGATAGATGCCAATTTTTGTGCACCGCTCCGCTCCCCCTCACCACCTGGGCAACAAAAGGATCAATGCTCATTGCGCCAAGTAGCAATGCTCAACTGAAAACAAATATTCAAACATTCAAAGTTCGAATTTTTGTGGCCACAGAAAAAAAGCGTTGTGCGATTGACACCAATCAGGGGTACGGGTTTCTTTGACGAAAATACAGTAGAATGACAAGAATACCTCTTGTGCACAAAAGTTTGAGGAGAGCTGAACACTTGCGAGTGAAGAATGTTGATAGGTTGTGCTTGCAATTGCTTCTCTGATTCAAATCTGCTAGTCTATCTCATGCAACATACTCAGCACTGTGAATGAGGGCGTGGTGATAGCCCAATCTGGTGCAGGTGAGGTTGAGGCTGAGGTTGAGGATGAAGGTTGGTGTGAATGCCATTCTGCGTCGAGTCAGGTTGGGGAGAATCACCCTCTGGGCATTCGTTTTGCGTGTGCTGCACGCACTGTATGAACTGGGTGTGGCAGCACCTAGTAAACAAATTACCTGATTACCTGATAGACTTGCCTGATAGACTTGCCTGATAGCCTTGCCTGATAGCCTTGCCTGATAGCCTTGCCTGATAGCCTTGCCTGATAGCCTTGCCTGATAGCCTTGGACGGGCAGCACGGCGTGAATGAGAAATGGTGTTGTTTTGAGTGGCGCACTTGAGCTGGGGGAGACTGGCCACAGGGCTGGGGGCGTATCCTGTTGTGTTACACAGTGGAGATGGGACAAACACAAACAATGTGGCTTAAATGAAAAAAAGGTGTATGGCAGCAGCTACCAGCGGGCAGTTGTCGTCTAGTGGTATCGATGAGTTGTCATGTTAGATTGGTGGGTGTGGAACGCGCATGCGCTGAATTGAGCGAGAGAGTATGTGTGAATGAACCAAGCGCTCGACGAATGTGAGTGCAGTCGGGGAAGGAGTGAGTTGCGCCACTGACTTCACAGCGTCGAGTAAAGTATGTCACATTGTGACATGAGGGGCGAGAGGTGTGTTTGAAGACGGGGGACGCGACATGTTCATTGTTTACAGAGACACCGTCTCGCGTGATTGGTGTTTCGTAGTTGACAGGTCACTAGTGAGAACAGAGAGGAGATGGGTGTGGAAGTTGTGCGTGAACGAGGGGAGGGGGAGAAATGATTCACAAAGACAGACAAAGAATAAGGCGGTGCATTACAGAGAGATGCAGAGCGATAATATGTGCTGGTGTTGGTAAGAAGGAGGGAACTGTGAGCACTCGAGACCGAATCAACAAGTATTGTCACACTCTCGAGGCGGAGCTCGCCTGGTTGGCGTACAGAGGCGGGGGGATGGACGGCGTGCGTGTGGAGTTTCTAGAGCGGAACGAGGGGACGAGTGTGGGGCTGCTGTCCATTACGCTCGTGAGCCGGCAGTGCAGCAAAAATATATGAGGCGTGGTGACGCGAGCGATGACGAGGCGAGGCGTCACGAGATGAAGGAGATGGAGCGATGGGAAAGTTGCGGAGGGGACGAAGACGCGGGCGAAGCTGGGGCATGATGATAAGTAGCAATAAATATTGAATGTGTGTGTGTTTGCATTTTATATAAGTCTGTCCTCTCTACATTGACGAGTACAACACATGGTATGTAATACACATAAGGTAGGAATGACAGCGCGTGAATGGGGGCGGGAGCAAATGACGCGGCGGCAGCTGGCGCGCGCGTGCTAACGGTTGCGTGATTCACGTAGACGGGAGGGGAGGGTTACCTGGAGGGCTTAATGGCGCTTGGTAAAGACAAACTGGGGCTTCTGCGGCTTGGGGATCACGACCTGCGGGGCGCCATGCACGTAGGTAACGTAGGGTCTCGGGCGGGGCGCGATAGACGGATAGCCGTAGTACAGCGACTTGACGGAGGCGATGCGGTGATCGACATGGGCCAACTGGCGGTTGACGGTGCGCAGGGCTTCGTTGTCGCGGGCTGTAGCCTCCAATTGGTGCGCTTCGGCAAGCTTGGTGTTGAGCGACGCGAGCTTGGCGCGCACGGTGTCAATGTGAATGCAGGCCTTTTGATCGGAACGACAGGCGCTCTCCGTGGCGGCCAGAAGCTTGTCGAATTTGGACACGGCGGCTTGAAGAGTTTGACGCGTGCTCACGGCGTGGTGCATGTGCGACTGGTGCGTGGAGAGCTGGGTGAGAAGGTCGGAGCGACGGCGAGAGAGCGCAGCCAACTGGCGGGCTCGCAGCGGAGATGGGGCCTGGTGGTACTCGGCTGAGACGACGGCGACGAGCACGCAGCACAAAAGCATGGCGATGGGGGTGGTGAAGGTCGACATGTCTGGGGATGAGGTGTTGATGTTGGACGGGGAGATGAGGTTGTGCGTGCGTGCGTGCGTGCGTGTGAGAGAGGGGATGAGAGTGGAAAGGAGCTGCAGGATGGGGCGCTGGGGGGGCGACTTTATAGCGCTCGAGCTCGAGGGAAACGGATGGGTGAGGGCAAGTGTGAGGGACGCAAAACGTGAAGGCGACGGATTAACAGGCGGGGGCAACGCGCTGGAAGACAGACGCGCGCACACACACATTGGATAAAACGACGAAGAGCAAATGATGGCACATGACACGAATGCAGGCGCGCGCAACGTGTGAATTTGGGCGTGTCGCGAATGCTTTGAATATTGATGGGATTGATTGTGGAGGAGATTGAGACGCATGGTGGCGGTGGTGGTTGGTACTTTGTTTACAGCGCGCGTGTGCGGCGCGCGCGGGTGTGTGACGGGTGGTAGCGCGGGTGTGGACGGCGGTTGGGGGCGGGCGGCGTTGGCGCACGGTTTGCCGTTGGGGGGGTCAGGTGCCGTTGGGAGGGTCGGGTGCCATTGGGGCCGCGGAAGGACGCGAAGCGATGAGTCGTCGCAATTGGCGAGCGGAATGGGAATGGGCGCGGCAGCAGCGAGGAAGGCAGCGATGGAGGTTTTGAATTGCGCGCGTTGGTGGCGCAAATTACAAACAACAGAGCGGTGGCGATGAGGCGACGGCGCTGCGGCGCTGTTTGACGACGGTGAGCACGTATGTCGAAAGACGATGCGGCGGCACGTCGCAACGAAGACGGGAGTTGCGAAAGAGACGCGTTGCGAAAGCGACGGGCGCAGCGGGGTGAGCGCGGGTGCGGGCACGACGATGGAGGCCAAATTCAGGGCGGCAGGCTGACTGCACATGGCGTATGCTTTGTTGTTAGAGGTTGCTGGCGGGAGGGGCGACTTACTTTGCGGCGTGCTGGCTGCTTCCCTGCCGGCGACGGGGCCGTCGCGCGACGGGGCCGGCCGCGCGGGGGGGGGGGGGGGGGGGGGGGAGGGTGCGAACGGTCGCGGCGGCCGCACGGGCGTGCAGCGCTGCTCGCGAATGGGCACCAAGGCGAGCCTGACACAGCGCAGCGCGCGCCGGCGCAGGGCGCACACGCGCGCACGCACACGCGTCAAGCACAAGCGCAAGCTATTTAAAGTTTTAAAAAAAAAAAAAAAAAAAGAGAAAACCCAAATTCGGCGTGCTGTAATGAAATACACAGCACTCGTAACATTAGCACAACAAGCACACATATACAGCGCACACACGCGCACACGACGACACGGTCAACAGCGTGCCACGACTACACGACGCACACGTTGGACACGCAGCGGAGAGCGCGCGCACACGGCCAGTAGTCGTCCCAGCCGCACGACTGGCCGAGCGCGCGCGGGACGACGCAGTAGGCGCGCGAGTGCGCCGCCTCGCCGGCGCACTGCAGCCCGCGCGCGCACGTCACGTCGGCGGAGGCGCACGGCATGCCGAGGCGCACCGGGCGGCGACAGCGCCCGCCGGCGCACGCCAGCGGCGGCGCGCACGTCCACCACGGGTCCGGGCCACACTCCATGCCCAGCGCCTTGCCCGGCGCGCACTTCTTCGCGCCGGCCGGCCCCAGGCACTGCAGCGGCGGCGCGCAGCTCCACCACGGCTCGGCGCCGCACTCCATGCCCGCCGCCTTGCCCGGAACGCACTTGAAGTTGTCGCCCGAGCCCAGACAGTAATTGGGCGGCGCGCAGCTCCAGAACGGGTCCAGCCCGCACTCCATGCCCAGCCCCTTGCCCGGCACGCACTTGGTCGTGTAGTTGCCGCCGCCCAGGCAGTGGTTTGGCGGCGCGCAGCTCCAGAACGGGTCCGGCCCGCACTCCATGCCCGGCCCCTTGCCCACGGCGCACTTCTTCTCGTGCCCGCTGCCTAGGCAGTACAGCCCCGGTTGGCATCCCCACCACGGGTCGGGGCCGCACTCCATGCCCAACGCCTTGCCCGGTACGCACTTCTTCACGCCCAGTTCGCCCAGACAATACAGCCCTGTGCCACACTGCCCCGTCGTCTCGCACACCGTGCCCACCACGTCGCCGCCCGTCCCCCCGCCGCTGCCGGCCGCCACCGCGCACAGCGCCCACGTCACAGCGGCGCTCAGCATCATCGTCGTAGCATAAACTTTCATCGACGTCTACTTTCTTTCCGCATGCGCGAACGGTAGCAGTCAAGACGCTTAAATAGCGATCCACCGCCGCCTCACGCCACACCACGCGCCACGTTGAAACAATGCCATCATTCTTCCACGCACCGTGTGTAAGCCCGAGCGAGTCGTTACGCGAGACAAACATCGCGTGTCGCTCTTTGTGCGCGTCATGGCGCGTTTTTGTCGTCGTCGCAACACCATTCGCATCGCCACGTCGTCGCCCATAGCTGCCGCCGTCATTGTCACTCTCAAGCCCCCCCGTCCACGTGGCGCTCGCTCGCGCCTGCTTGTCGTAACGTCTCGTCGCGCCGCGTCTCATGTTTGAGTACAAGCATTTATCTCACGTGCGCTCCACTGTCGTCCCTGTATTTGACTCGTTGTTTCTCTGCCAGTAATTTAACCTACCTGCGTAGATACCGAGTACATTGCTACGGTTGCTTGCTTTCAGCCAAGCATTTGCCGCTTCACTCCCCGCGTCTTCCGCCTTACCCTTCGTATCGTAAATTTCCCCCATCTATCATTCCAGTACATACCGTCCGTACCTTCCAAACTTGCTTCTTTATCTTAACCTACAATCTCTACTCTATATCAACATAACATATCACCCCATTACACATCCTCACACCTCCGCCTGCCCGCCTCGCCCGTACCTGTCGCGCACCACCTCCTCCGTCTCTGCGCCCTCATCCGCACCAAACCACCCCCTCCACACCGCGTCCTCGCTCTCGCCGTGCTCCATCTCACCCAACTTGCACCTCCGCCTCGCCCACACTACACGCCCCATCAGTGCCGCAACCCCCACCGCCACGCACCCGAAAACAATACCCACAATCCCCACCACACTCACTCCTTCTCCCCTCTCACGCTCGCCTGCTCTCCCGATCCACACAAACGTTTTGTACAGTGAAACCGCCTCCTTGCCTTCCGATGCGCCGCCGCCCACCCGCACCCGCACCCGCACACGCGCCCTAAACTTGCCGCCTCGCGCACGCCCTCTGAACACGATGCGCTGTTCCGTCGCCCCCGTCACATTGCTTTCCTCAACCACTGCGCCCAGTACGCTGTCGTCCAACACCAGCTCCAGCTTGGATGCGTCCTTCACGTTCAGCATGCTCATCGCCACCTCCACACTCCCGTTTCCTCCCATCACCACCTTTTGCACCCCCTTCTGAACCAACACCACGTCCGCTTCATCCGCGTCCGTGTCCGCAATGTTCACCGCAATCGCCGTTTCAAACTGCTCCCCATCCACCTCCACGTTCTCTGCGCGAATCACCACCATGGCAGACCCTGTGCGGAACGGACGCGCCATCATCACCAGCCCTTGTTGGTCCAAAACCACGTCCTCCTCGTCGAGTATCGCCCTGTCTTTCCGCCCGCCCACCACCTCGATGCTCGGCTCCAGCTCGGTGCCCTCCGCCACGTGCACCATCCATTTCACCCGAAACGGCTCGTCACTCAAGTCCACGTGTCGACTCATGTTATACCCCACCCCATAATCGCCCGAGATCACTTGTATTTTGCCGTTTTTGTCGTCGAAGAACACCGCCCCATACACCGAATGCGCAAGTTGTATCGTGTACAACTTTTGCTGTCCGCCGCCCGTCTGCGTCGATACGGCTACCGTGTAATTTACGTCGCCTGGAAGAAAGTCAAAGAAAAGCTTGGCTGATATTTTCAGCTTTTTGTCTGGCGTTGTCTTTGTGCTCAGCTCATGCGTTGTCATCACGCGTGTGTCCGACGAATTTACCCACGTCTCCATCACTTTTTCATGTTTGCTCAGCTCTAACTCAAACGTCTGCGATGATTGCGCCGATCCGTACTGCAAAAGAGTTTCTGCTGATCCGCTTGTGTGCACTATCGAGCGTTTGCCCGTGCCACTGCACACCAAGCACACAAAAACGCAAGCTGACACTATCCACAAACTCATTGATTGGCGCAAATGCACAATGCTTTGTTTTCTTCTCGTGTATACTGTAGCAAACAACTTGTCGATGCCGAGTATACAAAGCCTGCAGCTCCATCAGACACACGCGGTCTGTGATTTCTTCTTATAGACAAGTGCACCTTTTTTCGCCGCACATATTTTCACATGCGCAGCGTCTCCAAACAGTTGTTTCCGAAAACACAATCGCAAAAAAGTGCTCGAGCGGTTGCAAACGGCCGAAAGAAGCAACACAACCTTCTTTTGGGGAACTTCAAGCACAGATATATTACGGGAACGGTCTTGAGCCACCGCCAGATTCGAATAACGAGAAACAACCTGAAAAGGCGCATCGCGTGTACTTTGCGCTGGCAACTCAAAAGTCAGTCTGTGACACAGCGATACCAATTAAGCCATTGAGTCACGCAGCTTGCAGAATATTATTGCACATCGCAGAGCTCCACGAACGCGACTGTCTTCGCGCCAATCCGGTCATGAGTTTTACGCCCAGTTTGATTCGCGACCCAGCTGAAATAATACAAGAAGGTGTTTTAGGGCAAATTACGTAGATAATAAGTAATATCTAGATATTTAACTCTCCTACGATATCCGGTTTTGGAAAACGTTTAATCCTCTATAAATCGCGCCGTGAACAAGCCGCTATAGCACCTGGCCGCCCACCTTTTCTACTCCCTCAACACACCGCTCACATTAGTGCTAACAGTCTCTTGTCGACTCTCTCGGCCGTCACCAAACTCGTTGCCGATGGGATTTCAGAGGTCTTCGGACAACCCAGGTTGACCCAGGCCACGTCTGCAGCATGGACTTCTTTGATGTTTTGGTAGCCCTTGCATTCTATGCATAAAACAGTGAACGATATTCCTCTATCCCTGCCAACTGTTATAACTCCAAGCACACTGTATTTCTTAATCACGGCCTAAACGAGCCAATCATTGCCCTTTTCTTCTATGTGGGGAAAGAGACGCTTATCTTGCGCGCTTTGCGCAAAGAGAAAGGCGCCAAATGAGTAAAAAGTAGTTTGTACAATATTTTAATTGCTTGTCAAAGAGATTGAACCCTCAATACAGCTTATATCAGTTCATATAGTGGGTGCATGCAGAAATCGCTAGCTAGATCGCCTGCTCGCCAAATAAGAGCCAGTAAAATAACACCAACGTATGTCAACTTCGGTTGCGTCAAGCCAAAATTCACGTTCAAAATGGACCCCCTGAGCGTTCATTCAGCGCGCTAAACCGTCCGCCCGATCCTTCTTCACTTCCAAAGTCCTCAGATGCACACGGGACTCCAGGAAGGTGCCGTAGCGTCCTCTGCGGCCGTCTATTCCACAGCTCTGTACGTATTGCTGCTGCTCAGAAGGCGAAGCAGACGATATCACGGCCGGCAAAACTCCGCTCAGCACAAAAAAAGCAATTTGTTCTCCACAATGGCACCAAAACCACCTTCATCATCACAAAAAACTTTACGCGCCTCATTCTACTTCAGAAATTGGTGCCCCTTTTTGACGCTACTCGTTTTACTGCAAACCATAGTAGCCCATTTTCAAGAACACTCTTCCAGGAGAGCAAAAAAACTCTAATGCGTTCATATGATTCACAAAAACTGATGCTTCAGTTTTTGACAAAGAACTTCAAAACGTATCAATTATGTTCGATTTATGGCAGCTTTTCATCAGAATTGAGCGTGTTTCTAGAATTTGTTTTTTTGTAATAGTTTCAAAGCAACGAAGACCGATGTGAGGCCCGTTCTTAGGCCAAGACTAGCTGTGCGCTATAGTGTGCAATATATCTATATTATAGAGTTTTCTTCGCTTATGGCATCACTACCAGTGTGCTTTACCTATATTTCGGAGCTAAAATTTTGACTCCAGCTCTATATCAATCTCAATCTCGCAACAATATAGAGCTGGATATAGAACGAGACCCCTCTCCAAATCATGGCAAATTAAGACTGATGAAGCCAATGAGATCTGAAACGCTATATCTGCGACAAAGGACCTTTTTCCAAACGCTTCCACGCCTTGGCGCGCAAACTTTTGGCGCAAGCGCTTTCTTCAAGATCTCACCCACCAACCACGACAAAGACGTAAAACAATGCCTAATACACCACCCTCAAGGGTTCTCGGACCTCCATCATTATCGTCGCCTTTCGAAACTCAATTTCCAACTGCACAACGGTCTTTGACAAGACAAACGCAGAATGCCTCACAGCCACTACAAGAGCCAAAAACGGCTTCCTCGATTCTTTCAGTTCCAAAAGGAGCGCTTGGATTCCAATTATTGCCTCAATCATCGACTGAACCGAAGAAAAGAGAAATATGCCAGATTTCTCCACCTACGACTTCTCCGAAAAGCAAATTACTACCAATCTCGACGCCATCAACATTTGCAGATGCAGCCGCTATCGTAAACCGTCACGTGTTCCTTCTGTTTCAATTTCTAACGCCAACCAACTAACGACTTCTTATTTATAACAAAATCACGCCCTACAGATTGAAGAAAATGACACACCCACATCAAATAAAAAGCGGCAGGGCAGAGGTCCCTCATTTATGGATGACTAAATTTTGTTCTTGGGCAAAGCGTGGATCGAACAATCTGCATAGTGCTGTAATAAACAAGAAAGAACACTTTGGGGCGGTGTGGAGAGAACATGTCAAGAAAAGTACAAAATGTAGGACAATGCCCCCAAGGGGGAAAACCTACGAAGACGTCCGGATCTTCCTCTCACGAGGTAACCGGCGCGGTAGAGCCCTCCCAGGGATCGGCGCGCAATACCGGGTGTAAGCCGGAGCCTAAAAGTCGCGACGGGCACAGGGAGGCTGAAAGAAGCCGAGGATATCCGCCGAAGCGGTGCTTGCGTATCCTCTGAGGAGGCAAAACCCACAGCAGTGGCGAGCACGACAGGTGTCAGTGCGAGCCGCAAGAGCGGGAATTGCCCAATGAAGGGGAGGAAAAGGGGAGAAAAATGAGAACCGAGGCAAGAGGGCGAGTTTTACCACAAGTCGCAAGAGGGGACTCGGAAATAACCGGCACTGCCGGGTGTAGCAAACCGTGTACACGGGCGGAACCACGAAAGTGGGAATAGATACCCAACACACGAAGGCTGCTTGAACGTCCAAGGGGGTTGGGAAACCGTGCACCACGGGAAATCCCTCCGTAAGGAGTTTTATATCCGCGCAGGCGGTTCGACCCAGAGCCAAGATCTGGAAGACCAAGATCACCCTTGTTGGGGAGACTTTACTGGACCGGCGGCCGCGAGGCCGGCGGCCTAAGTACTGTAGTCACCGTAGAATAGAATAAATAAAGTCTATCCTAAATAGCTAAATGTCCGTCTAACAAAGGGGCCAATCTGGCGGCCACGTTTCGCGCGGGCGCTGCGGCCACGCGTATGGCACCCGGTCCCGCCGGTGCATCACCGGCGTTCCGGCCATCGCCGTGAAAACGGATTACTCCTACTCATAACGAGGTTGCAGGCCGGAGGCTCCGGAAAAAACTTAAGTCCCCAAACACCTCCCTGGAGGACGTTGCTCTTTACAAAGTGAGACGTTCTTTGGCTTCATTTCGCAGCACATGGCAACGAGTGGCACAGGAAACCCATCATTTTATTGCAGCAAAACGAAAAGTGCGAGCACTACATATATCATGTATTAATTACAAAATGATTGATAATCTTGCACAAGAGCACTATCGAGTGCGAGCAGGGAAAAAGATGAGAGATGTAACCACTAATTACGCACCACCGTTCAGATTGCTGTCAACCGCGGAGTATCTGTCAATCCAAGACATGTTTTTTTATGATATTAAGAACGACCCGGTACGTCAGTGTTCTCGGAATGCTAGTTCAGTGGTCAAAAAAGGACGAATTGAAATGACCGAAAAACCCGTGAATTTATCCAAATTTGGAGGTGTTAATTTCCAAAAATATTTTCATTCGTTCATTAGTGCTAGTTTGTATGGGAAGGAAAACTAGCACATATCTGCAGTTTTTCTAGTTTTGATGGAGGTAAAACTAGCGTGAATCTTTCTGTCGCCGCAGTTTAAAGGTAAAAGTAGAGAAGTGGTGCAAGAGCAGATTCAATCTTTGTGCGCTCTAGATTGACAGATTAGTACAAACAACCGGTCCCAAAATGGACCTCAAAATAGAAATTGAACATTTAGTACCATCCATATCAATCGCAATAGAATCGCAGCCCGACCTGGCAGACCTCACGTGCCTTGCATTCTATATTATTCTCCACCGCCCTCCCCTGTCACGTGCCCTGTGTGCGCCATACTCTCTCTCCGTCTACGCCCCCTACCAACTTCTTTCCCACCACCTCTCCTCCACCCACCATGCCTTCCTGCTGCTTCAACGGTTGCTCCTTCTTCGCCCGAGAAATCCCCGCCCTCCAGCGGCACCAGAGAAGGTGCCCTCATCGCCTCTCCGCCAACAAGCGCTTCCTCTCCCCTGGCGGAAATGAACCCAACTTCCCCCCCCGCACAAAACGCCACAAGTCCACCTCACAACTCCCCCCTCATCCTCCTCCCTCACATCGCCCTTCCGACAACGTCCCTCTCGCACACCATGACTCCTACCTCCAAGACCAGCTCTCTCTCTCCCTCCACACCCAGGACGCCATCCACGTCGCCACTGCCCCTCTCGGTTCCCCCTCCTCTCTCGCTCTCTCCCCCCTCCCTCCTTCCACTCCCCCCCTCGACAACCCCCACCTGGAGAAAATGGTCCTCTACATCTCCTCCATCGCCTCCAAGCTTGGACAACGAAAGGCTGACGAACTCATCACTCTCCTTAATGATCCCCACTTCTCCGAATCAACATTCCGGAACTCAGTCTCCTCCGCAAAGCAATGCCTCGAGCTCCAGGCAGACCTCTTCCACCAGAGAATCAGGTCCATTGGTTTCGCCCCCTCCACCATCTTCGATCCCCACAAACGCTTCTCCGCAACCCTCTTCCAGAAAGACGCAATCCATGTCCTCAAACAACAGCTCGCCCTCGCACACTTCAAGAACACCTTTTTCCACCCCATCTCCCAAACATCCGCCTCCGGCTCCCCCGCCTTCGCACACCCCATGGCAGCCACCCTCGGCTCAAAAGTCGTCCCCGCACTCAAGACCGCCATCATGCAGTCCACAAAAGATAACATCGTCTGGCATCTCCCTCACTCCACCGGTATCGACTCCTTCATCGGCCTCGTCCAAATCTACTCCGACAAGTCCTCTACCTCTCTCAAATCTTCTTCCATCACCTCCTACCCCCTCCACATCACCCTTCTCAACTTCTCCGACTCCTTTCGCCGCAAATGCATCTCCGACAATCTCACACTCCTCGGCTATCTTCCCACCTCCTTCACCCCAATCACTCCTTCTCCAGATGCAGATATCATCACTCATTCCTCCTCCATCCCCCGCCAAACAAAAATGGAACTCATACAGCAGACCATCTCCTCCCTCCTTCAACCTCTCTTCTCTTCCGCCCTCCCCGGTTTCCCCTTCCGCGACGCAGACGGCGTTCTTCGTCAATGCCACCCCATCATCGCCAGCTACTGCGCAGACATTCCCGAGGCAAAGGATATTCTCGCCATCTCCCACGGCACCCGCCCCCAGCACCCCTGCCACAGATGCTCTGTCCCTCGCTCACAACTCCACCAACACTCTCACGCCCATCCCCCTCGATCTCTTCCCCTCACCCTTGCAGCCCGCAACAAACACTTCTCCCTCCTCAAGGACTCCGAAGCAGCTCTCCTCGCCCGCAAGCCAAGAGTCTCGCGCAACTTCAAGGAACAAGCTCTCCAAGCACTCCACTCCCTCTCCCTCGCAAAATACCCCTCCCTCTTCGAGTCTTACCCCCTTTTCAACATCACCCCCCTCCTCACCCCATACAACATCTTCCCCTTCGAACCCCTCCACAACTTCCACCTCGGCGTTTCCAAACTCATCAAGCTCGCCGCCATCGAACGTCTCAGATCAGAACACCTCTTCACCACCATCAGCTCCACAAACTCCCGCCGTTCCTTCCACTCCGTCCGCACCTCCATCCTCAAGCACTCCAACTTCATCCTCACCGCCATCGAAAATCATTCCCCAGCTACCGGCCTCCACATCGACTTCTCTACTTCCGAAAGCGGGCAGTCCCTCAACGGCTTCTTCACAACTGACGGCGTCCGCGGCATGCTAGAAGCAAAAGACTACCGCGCCCTCGACATGGTCTTCCCCTTCATCGGCGCCTTCTTCGACCGCTGCTGTGACGAAGCCAATTCCGCTCCCATCACAACTGTCTTCTCCAAGTACACAGACCTCCTCCTCACCTCCATGTGCTACAACTCCGTCCCCGAATGGACCACTTCTCGTCTTGCCAAACTCGCCTCCCAAATCCATTCCTTCAAGCACAGAGCTGTCGATGTTCTCGGTCCATACCATACCTCCAACCTTGGCACCCTCAAATTCCACCTCCTCGATCACATCGTAGACGACATTCGACGCTTTGGGGGTCTCCACTTCAACGATGCAGGCATCTTCGAACAAGCCCATACCCTCTTCAAAGCACATTACTCCCGAACCTCCAAGCGCAGACCCACCGCGCACAACGAAACCATCCGTGCCATCGAACGCTCCGATGCCGTCAACAATTGGATTTCTCTCTCCGCTGATCCTTCCGTCACCTCATCCTCCCATGCCCCTCCTCCTCCCTTCCAAGCCCGCAAACCAGGTTTCGTCCGTGATGGCAAGCACACCTCCTTTTCCGATCTCATCACCGCTCACAAATTCCTTCGAGCAAACCCCCACTCAACAATCTCTTCCCTTCAGGACCTCTTCTCCCCAGACACTATCGCCATCATCTCACAGATTGGAACCCTCGCACTCCCCTCCTTCGTCACACTCACACTCGAAACACTAGCTCTCAACCAGGACTCCCCCACTCTCCGCCAAACCCGTCTCACATTCGTCAATTCCGCATACGTCGTCGGCGGCTTCACCCCAACCCTAGACGACTACATCGCCGATCGAAACGAGCTCGCCGTCAAAGATCCCCCTCTCCCACTCATTCAACGTATCTTCGCTGCTCCCTCCTTCGGTCCCTCTAAAACCCCAAAGTTCTCCCACATCCTCGTTGCCGGTTCCAGCTTCTCCAACCCCACTCCCACCGCCTGGGTCTGCAAGCTCAACTCTCTTCTTCGCTTCACCACCCCTTCTTCCCCTTCCACTCATAACGAGTTCGCCTTCGTTCAGTTCCTCGAACTCGTTCCACCCCAGGATCAAGTCGATGTCTCTCTCAATTGCATCTGCCTCCGATGGGCAACAGACGACGAACAAAACCACACCGCCCACCCCCTTCCTATCTCAAACACTTCCAACTCCGACAACGTCTCCCCCTGGTTCGGCCTCGTACCATCCTCTTCCATTCTCGGCCCCGTTCATGTACTTCGCCAAAACTACCCCGCACCCCCTTTCACCCCTCGATTGCACTGGCGCTTCCATCGATTTTACCTCAACAGATTCTACCGAGACCCAACTGCCAAGCCCTACTTCTCCAACACCACCACTGGTGGCACAACACCACCACTGGGTGGCACCCATAATAATACCTCCCAAGGCACATGATCCAATAAAATAGTCACCGCTGCTTTTCTTCCATAGCCGACCCCCATCTTGCTCCACCTCCTTACCCCCTTATCCCCCCGTACCTTATCACTCTCCCACTCCTTGCCTACTCCCCAACGCTAAGCGCTTGAACCGTGGTTCTTCTGGTCCACATGACGCTATATAGCAATCTAACACCGCTCCAAGTCTTCTCGTGAGATTCTCCATGAAAAACTCCTCCCTTATCGCCAGATAGATTTTCTCTCTCGACGGTATCCATAGCCCAACCGTCGCGATTCTCTCCTTATTCCCACTCACATCTCTACGATTCCCTCCACAGAATCCATCATTCTCAAACTCCTCAGCATACTCATCCTTCACCATGTTCCAGGCAACCCTCAATATGTCCTCAACAGCCAGTGGCAGAAACCTCCCAAACAGCGTCGAGAACAAAAGTTGCCTTTGGCCTCCCCGCCCAACGTCTCTATCCATCGTGGTCACCACACATCCAATCCATGCATCAAGTCGCGCAAGATGCATCACCGTCCCATCCACATACTGCCTTTCTCCATTTCTGTGACTCTCTACCGCGTAGCCCATAAACTCCTCCAACACTTTCAACGACACCTGATTTCGAAAATACATATCTGCCTCACCAAAGTCCTCCAAGTTCTCAGACACCTTCGATCCAGAATAAGTAATATCTTCAATCGCACTCGTTCTCCACGCACACAGCTTACCTCTCCCATCCTCCCCCGACCCCATCAACTTCTCCTGCGCCTCCTCAATCTGCTTCTTCAACTCCGCCCAAAGCTCCGTCCCTTCAGTCACCTTAGCTCGTTTCGCGATCAAATCATATCCAAGCATGGAAAACAGCTTATCACGCGCTGCTCGCTTCCGCACCCCAACCACATCGCTCAATGTCTGCTTCATCCTCTGTCTCAAGCACCTATCCGCACTTACATTTTCCACGCACTCCTCTCTCCTCCCCGCTTCCCTTATCGACTCCCATTTCTCTCCCATTAACTCAGTCTCTACCACGTGCTTCAACAACAAATGGCTCCCGCCCTCTGTCGACGGCGTATACGGTCTCATCTCATATGCAACCTCAATTGGACATCTCGGAACCATTTCCTTCTCTCCCACCACAAACATACTTTCCTCCCTACTCTCCCCAACCGCCTCACTTCTATTCTTCCAGCTTCGACCCACATTCTCGGTGTCGAAGCAAAGTTCCGATGCCTCCAGTTTTGCACAATGAAGAATCCTATCATACACACGACGTGCAAATCCATAAAAGCATTCCTGCACTCCAATGTCATACTTTCGTCGCCGCGTCACGCCTCCCTCCCCCCTCCCTTCCCCAGCGATTCTACTTTCAACGCCTCCCTCAAACTCTCAATCAGCACATTCTGCTGCTTCATTTCCTCCCTCGCCCGATCCAGCTCCGTTTGGGTCATTTTCAAACTCACCATCACACTGTAGCTGTCTTCCTTCATACGTCCCATTTGTCCCTTCAACACATTCATCTTCTCAATTAGCATCGACCGCGGCAACAAACCTATGTCATCATCATTTGCTTCATCTTCCACTATACGGACGGCGTTCTCCACGACATTTAAATTCGCATTCTCCCCGTTATCATTATTCCTTGTGAATACAATGTTTCTCCTTACTCGCATACCTTCCGGCGTCCTTCGCCTTGCGTTCACCTCAAACCCTTCAACTCCCAAACCCACCCCTCTCCTCGGTGGCAAACGCTCGACATCTTCTCCCTGATGAGAAAGAACTGCTGCTCTTCCATCGCCTTCCTCCCCTGAACCACGTGTTCTCCCTCCAGCAAACCCCCTTCTCCCCCCTCACTCACATGCACTTCTCTGCTTTCCCTTTCGTCTATCGCTCTTCTTCCTGTAACTCGAACACTCCCCATTCTTTCCCTTGCACGCTCTCTCCTTTCTTCCACGTAATCCAAGTTCGCCCCCTCCCATCTTTCCGCCTGTTCCCCCGCGGTAACTCCAACACTCTCTCCTTCTGTTCTCTCTCGAACGACTCTTGCGCCCGCGATTAGACCACTACTGGGTCCACCTATTCTACCCTCCCCACCACGGCTACTCTCTATTCTCCCTTTCTGTATCTCATCATCACCGTCCTCTTCCCTCATACCCGTAAACGATGCCCCTGCTTCTTCAACGCCTCTGAGGCGGGATCCACGTTCTCCGATCATTCTCTCTCCCTCCTTACGCCCCTTCGTCCTCTCATTCGGAATCTCTTCACCTCCTTCAGGTGCAGAGCATGGATTTACCGGCTCCACATCAGCTGAAGACGTGAGTACAGCACTTAGAGTCCGCTCGGATGCATCCCCTCTCCTTGTCCTCCCTGGAGCTCTGCTCGCCCTCCCCCGCAATCCACTTCTAGGTACACGCGTGCGGTTGCTTCGCACGCCATCCCGTTTTCCATCGCCGCTCCGCACCATCTCTCCCGTAGGCGACGTGATTTGCTCCGTACGCGACGTGATTTGCTCCGCACTCTCCTCCGTCACCGTCTCCTTTGCGCGAACAGCCTTTCCTTTGCCCCCACTCGCCTCTCCTTCCCCACCATCTTGCCTTGATCTACCTCTCAGGCGCACGCCTCCCTTCTCTCCACTCGCGCCCTGGAGCCTACGCCCCTTGTCCCTTCCGCCCTCCGCATCCCCTCCATGCCGCCGTGATTTTGTACCGCGCCCGCTAGTGTTCTCGCTTCTCGATTTGCGCTTCGGAGCCATGGTTGAAGAGAGAGAGAGCGATCGTGGTATGGTCTTCCACGCGTTGCAATGCGATGGATGGGAGAGAAGCTTCGAAACATTCTGCTTCCAAAAATATACCTCCACCCTTTTCGTGTTCTCAGAAAACCCCCAAACTTTTCAGATATTTTAAATATGCGCTCGAACGCACCAGATATTGGGAAAGTATTCTCCTTCGGTGTACATGACTTTCCTTTAGCATATGTACTACGTCACGCTTTGACGTTATATGTAGCGACAAACATAGTAAAAGCCCACAATATCTGGTACACTACAATGAAGTAAAGTAACAAAAGCGATGCACTTTTAATCGATTACTATGACTGGCGTGTTATTCATACTCCAGATATACTCTGTCCCATAATCCGCGAACAGCTCCTCTCCTATTTCTATATCTCGAATTGCTTGCACAGAAAGCAATCTATAGTCTCTCAACTGAAATGGGGTCCGCCCCGTCCCCGGAGTTCTGATGACCCGAACATTTGCAGTTCGGCGTCTCATTAACCCGTCTTCAACCGCATCCCTGTCCCTATCCCCTTCCACATACTTGGGGTCGTTAATTGTTCCCCCCAAGCAAAATGGAGCAGGGACAATCCACACCGGAATAAGAGACACCCCACTAATTCTTCCTGGTAGCTTGTGAAACACTTCCCCTCGGACGCTTATCTCCATCGCGTACTGCCGAAAACGATCAGCAGTCGCTTTCAATAGCCCCCCTCCGTATGCCTTATGAACTTCCTTCCGCTTTGAAAGATTATGGTACACCAAAGTCCCGTAAAAGTAACAAACAGTCTCACCTTGTATCACCCGGCGTGTTGTGTACACACCAACTCCAGCATTCGGGTGCCTTATCGTCGACTTTGCAATCCGACAACCACATACTGTCGCCTCCACTGCCAGAATAGCATTCCAATCCAACAGTGACATCTTTCCTTGAAAACTTCTTGGCCACTCATACAGCGCCTGCCGTCGCCCAATCTCCGATATATTCTTATCCTGCCACATGGAGGAGAGAAAATCCACGATATGGGGTGGAAACATCTGATGCTCGGGAAATCCGGTAGGTGTTTTCCAGGACTTCGAACGCTTTATGACGACGTCCGGAAACAAGCATGTCACTCGAGTCACAGCGTTCCGAACATCTTGCGTTATATGAATGTCCGTCTCGTTGTTCCGCATGCATGACGCAAATTTCACTGTAGCGGCGTGCTTCGCATGAGCAAAGCACTGCGGATCTGGCTCACACCCTAGAAACTGACGGTGCTTTTCCAGTTCCATGCATGCCATGGCCGTTGAAAATGTTCCGGCGAAGAGGTCCACCACTATGTCTCCCGGCTGAGAAAACCTGCTGATGAGCTCCTTCAGCAAAGCGCGTGACTTCTGTTCCGCCCGCACTTTCTGATACGTAACTGCTCCTTTGGCATTCTTCCTTCTCCATAGAAGTGTTTCACCATTCGACATGGGAGGCACTTGGTCAATCACGCTATGGTAACCCGGATATCGCGATGGTACATAGCTGAAGTTCTCATAGTTCACCATGCCATGTTGTTCGGCGTAGGACAACCCGCTGCGAACTCCATGAATGGCGTACTCTGTTCCGGGAAACAGGGAGCACGAACTACGTCCGGGATTACGCATCGGATTGCCTTGAGAGCGAATGAAGTGCAGCTGGACCTTGTCCACGACAAACGACCTGCTCTTCTGTCCATTCTCATCCTTTGCACCAATTCGACCCAACACTTCTTTCCATTCGTTCACCTGCTCAATCGCGCAGAATATAACGAAATGCCCTCCCGGACGCAGAAGTTTAGAGATGAGCTTCGCCGTCTTCACCATGTCTTGCCGGTTAAGAACGTCGTACCAGCTGTTTTTCCTGTTCTTCTTCGCACGTATATTATACGGCGGGTCCGTGAGAACCAACTGCACTTTCCCTATCGGAGAGACCCCATTGCTGCGCAATGTCTCGTCAATCTCCACCAGGTTCTCGAAAGTACAATTGTACATTCGACAGTGCTTATCCATCTCCGACTCGCACTTTTGGAGAGACATTATATCATCCAGAGAGGTAAGGTCGTGAGGCGGCAGAATATCCACCGACTCAGATTCGACCGACCTTGGTCCAGCTGTGGAAGAATGCTGACCAACACCCATGTTCTCTTCCTCATTCCCGGTCCCACCCTCCACTCCCTCTCCACCCTCCACCGCCGGAGCCTCCGAATCTTTCTCAGGGGGTACAACTTCTATCTCGTCTTCTTCCATAACCATAGTAGGTTCCGCCTTTGTCGCAGCCACCACTTCCACCTCCACACTCCCTCGCAGCTTTAGTGGCGATATGTATTCCGAGATGGTAGAGATAAGAGAGTTCGAGAAGCAGTCGAATCTCTCCGCAAACACTCTAGGCAAAGTGTATGTAAACGGTTTTAGAACGTCCCATCTTTCCGGAGCTGATATAGAGTAAAGCTGCTCATTCACCACCACTTTGTGCAGGTCAGCGAGAAACTCTTTGGCCAACATACGAAGTGGAGTGTCAACGTACTCCGGCAGGTTCCACGCCCATGGGACGACATCCTCCTCCAATAAAGTACGGTTTCTACCAGGAAGGAGTCGTTGGGCCATGTCCTTGTGAGAGAACCCATCCCTTCTGTTTCCGATTGCCTGGAACTGCATATCAGAATATCGTAGATGGATAAAGGGCAAAACCATGAATTCCACGCCAGGGAATCCCAAATACTGGGCGAAGCTGTCCCACGCGTTATTGACGAGCTGCACACCAAAGCCCACACGCTGAGCTACTGGTTTGTCATAAATCGCCACCTTCGAAAATGGCGTATCGTAGGTTCTGTCCCGCTTTCTTCGCTTACGGGAGACTCTTCTCTTCTCCATAGAGACCGACTGAATACAAATGAGGAACAGCAACCTCTGGAACATTGTCGGGAAGTCGGTCGCGAATGGAGCCCGGCTTTTGCTCGCCTTCTTTCGGGTTGTATCCAGACCTTTGAAGAACTCTGTCAAAGTGACATTCTTCGGGATGCCCTTGAACTCCACCGCCTCGTACGCGTTCCAAAAGTCCCTCACGCGCCTATCTGGGTCCCCATCCCTTATATCCAGCAACCTCGCCGAGAAATAATTCTGACAGTTCGAGCCCCTCATTCCTACAACTCGGAGCTCATCTTCTGTGTAATTGGTGTGGTCGGGACCTAGGAGAGTATAAAAAAACTTCGCGGTCTCCGGTAGGATGTGGCGATTGGCAATTGCGAAATCGATGAATGCAGTGTGCCCCACTTTTCGCGGCTCATCTTCCTCCCGCCTCGTTAATGCGTAACGATCACGCAAATCCAGACACGCCCTGATAACTTCATCCCCCGTACCAAACAGTTTACCCATTTCGAAGGTGTCTGCCGCAGGCGATGAAGAAGTTCTCGTGGGTTCTGGAGCCATTTATGTACATGTTCAAACAACCTCACGGGCGGTCGTCACGAGAGCCTGAGTGAAAGAGAGCAGCGGGTGCGGGTGGGTGCGGGTGGGTACGGAAAGATTGTGAGTACGGTTGAGGAGCGCGCACGGAAGAACGGTTGTTGCGGAACGACTTCGCAGCTATCCTGGTTGCATTCTGTCGGCCGTCAGAGGTGCGCTCCGACTTCATCGGGGGTCCCGATGAAGTCCCCGCGCACCTCTGTCGGCCGACATAATACATATAATTTTGTAATTTTTAGGACGCCCAGGTGTACACGGTGCATTCTGTCGGCCGACAGAGGTGCGCGGGGACTTCATCGGGACCCCCGATGAAGTCGGAGCGCACCTCTGTCGGCCGACAGTCGACCAACATCTCAGAAACGCATCATGCGTGATGTTATGGCGTATTTGTCGGCCGACAGGGGTGCCCTGCGACTTCATCGGTCCACCGATGAAGTCGCAGCACACCCCTGTCGGCCGACAAATCACCAACATGTTGTAGGGACACCATGTTGGTGATTTGTGGGCCGACAGGGGTGTGCTGCGACTTCATCGGTGGACCGATGAAGTCGCAGGGCACCCCTGTCGGCCGACAAATGCCATAACATCGACATCATCGCGTTTCTGATGAAGTCACCGCGCACCTCTGTTGTGTACACCTGGGCGCGTACTATGTCGGCCGACAGAGGTGCGCTCCGACTTCATCGGGACCCCCGATGAAGTCGGAGCGCACCTCTGTCGGCCGACAGAGTGCACCGTGTACACGTGAGCACTCCAAAAATTACAAAATTATATGTATTATGTCGGCCAACAGAGGTGCGCGGGGACTTCATCGGGACCCCCGATGAAGTCGGAGCGCACCTCTGTCGGCCGACAGAGTGCACCGTGTACACCTGAGCGTTCCAAAAATTACAAAATTATATGTATTATGTCGGCCGACAGAGGTGCGCGGGGACTTCATCGGGACCCCCGATGAAGTCGGAGCGCACCTCTGTCGGCCGTCAGGATATTTTTAATTTTTTAATTTTATTTTCTTGTATCGCCTACCAAGCCAATAGGCGTGTTTGTGATGGAAAGAGACAAGGAGTTTCTTGAGTTTGAAACTAAGCGGACGTAGCTCAGGTTGAAACTAAGCGGACGTAGTTCAGGCTGATTGCAACGAACTGCTCTCGGGAGTGTTCCGGATAGTCGCCACCAAAGGAGCTCGATCTAATACGTCTTAGTCTGTATACCATAAAAGGCTCAAAGCGCTCTGCGACCATTTGCAACCTCGACCGACTACGATCCGATTCAAATGATGACTCGAGGCAAAGCGAAAGCGAGGGGTACTCCGCGGGGTACTCCACGCGCCACTCCGCGAAAAGCTACATCGGGAAACAATCTGGCTGGTGGGGATAGGGTGGCGTTGTTCCTGGCGGATGGGACAGGGAAGAAGAAGGGTACTATGGTTGGCACTGCGGAGTTGAGAGGTGTTGGGGGCAGTGGAGCGGCCGGGAAGGCGCTTTGCAGAGCGATGCATGGCCATTCGTTGCGCGAGTCTGCGAAGCCGGGAGAGGACTTGGTGGCCATCTGGAGGACTGAAATTAAGGAGGGGATCAACTCCAAGTATCCGTACTCCTTCAAGGGAGCAGAGGAGCCGCCGGAGTTGCTGAAGGATATGGTGTCGGCAGGTATATACGCATGGGATACCTCGATGATGACACGCGTCTCCTCTGTGCTGACTCCAGGGCCTCCTCGGCCGGAGACTCCCAAAAGCGCGACCCCCTCGAAGGAGTCTGCTACGCCTTTGAGGGGGAAGAGGGCACAGCCAACAACAGTGCCGCCGGCCATGAAGCAACCCGTCAAGCCGAAAAAGAGGGTGACGATAGTGGATGATTCTGATGAAGATGTTGTGGAGGTGGGGTCAGCGGTGAATGTACGCGGGGATTCGCACACCGGTCCCGAGTTGGAGTTGTTCGATGACGGCGATGCCGTTCCTTCGCAGGAAGTGGATAGGACTCTCGTGGAAAAGAAGATCTCTGCTTCAGACTATGACCAGTGCCGCTTGATTGTGGACATAGATGACATACAAATCCCCGAGAAGACTGTCAGAAGTGTGAATGCGGAACACAAGGCGGCGACGATGGCAAAGTGCAAAACGTTTGGCTGGCTTGCGTCGGCAGGGTCGATTGCTGTTGCCATCGTCGGGGGAATGGAATTAGATTTCAGTGAAATTGTTCACAATGGGAGGGTAGTGGTGCCTGTCATACTCATTGACGGTCATCACCGCGTCTTGGTTCTGCGAGATCTGAAGAATGATCCCTCTGAAGGGAGAAAGTGGTTGGAAATTGTGCGGTCTCTTGATGTCGTTCTTTGGAGACGCAAGGACCGGAAGCCTTTATCGCTGAACGAAGTGCTCGGTCTTGGTAATGTACTCAATGAAATGAGTTCAAATGTGTTGAAGATGAGTTTCGCCGACAAGGTTCATTCGACAGTGTCCTTCATTTGCAACTTGATTGACGATAAGAGAACCAAGTTGGCTGACCTTACTCCGACACGGATAGCTGGGGCGCTGAAGACGAGCGAAGCTATAGGAATCTACAGCTTGCGCCACTTGAATCGCTATGCGACTCTTGGGTTGAAATTCGTCAGGAGCGAAGGTCTCCTGGAGTTCTTTGAGAACGTATGCAAGGAGGGTCCAGTGCTAACGCTTGCGCATGTGTCGAGTGACTTGTTGTTAGGACTCGAAGACGAAATATTCCGTTTCGCAATCCGTTGTTTGCAGCTACATGTGAGGGTGAGGATGGGTTCTACGGGGAATATGGGACGTTTCCAGGAGACGCGAAAGCAGTTCTTCCAATGCGCCATAGGAATGTTCCAACTATGCGAAAGGGCGGGAAAGGAGAAGGGTCTGACGGCGGGGAAGGTTCTAGACAGCACAATTGTGATGGGAAAGAACGAGGTGTCTTTAAGGGAGTACCTTTGCATGCAAACGGCGAAGATGGAGCTCAGTGGTCCGAAGCGGTTGTGGCCGGGGTTGGTGTCGAAGAGGATGAAAATCGCACAAAGGCGGATTGAAGGCGGTCTGAAAGTGAGTCTGGCGTCCCCAAGTGCGGAGAAGGATGTGGTGGAGGTGCCACCTTCTGTGAATGTTCCTTCGTCTAGTGCTGGGGAGTCTGTACCCCACCAGGAAACCGTGGTTCCCAGACGCATCACACGAACTAGAAAAGGTACTGAGCGCGGGCTGGATGCTGCGGGTGAGAGGGTGATGGAACCTAGACAGAGAAAGGGGAAGAGAAAGGCTGTGGTCATTAGTGATGATGAACGCGAGTATGAACAGCCTTTAAAGCGGAAGAGGAAGAGGAGAAAGACGGTGGGCACATCTGCGGCTCAAATACCGGCTGACGTGGTGGATGTGTTCAAGAAGATGAGCAGGAAAGAGCTGAAGCGCTTCTTGAAGGAACATGTACTCAATGTTTTCTCATCGAGTGAGGATGAACTGGATGATGACGGGGGGCAGGGTGCATTTGTAGGGGACGAAGAGGAGGAAGGTGTGCAAATGCGTGGCTTCGAAGACAATAATCCGGAGGGTGTTCCGAAGGGGCTGAAGAGGGCGGGACCGTATGCGGGGGGGTCGGGTATGTCGTGGGTGTACTTGGTGAATGCACTTCCGAGCGAGTGGCCGGCGGGTGAAAATGGAGTGAAGCATCAGCACCTCTGGATGCAGATGATTTACCTACGGAACAAGCACAGGGCGGAGTGCTTGAGGGTAGAAGACTTGAAAAGTGTGCACCATGCGGTTTATTGGCGTGCTGCTCATAACAGGCACAAGGAACTGGGTTCCACGAAAGAACCGGTTCTTGGGGTGATTCTACCGACGAAGGACCACCCTGTGAATGAAGAGCAGGCGATATGGATGGCAGCAATGGAGAGGGATGACTTGGCCCGCGAGTACTTCGCGACTAAGAGAAGTGAGCTGATGGAGAAAGGATTTTGTGTGCTGGAAGAGTTTGCCACGGACGAGGGGATGGCGGATGAGGCGAAGAAGAGGGGGGTAAACTTCGATGGGGATGTGACTGGGACTTTGCTAGAGTTCTTCCAGACGGATTTCTTGAACCAGCCGGACTTGACGATTGAAGGGAATAGAAAGAAATGGGACCCTATAATCAACGCTGGTGAGGAGAGAGACGCTGGAGATAGAATGAAGGGAGTTGGGCGGTACATTACGACGAAGGTGGGGATTGTGGATTCTGTGGAGGGGGACGAGAACAACGTTTTAATGGTGAGGAAAAGGGCATTGTTGGATGCGAGGTTTGGACAGATTGCGGCCGCTCTTCGGTTGTGCAACAACAGGTCGGGGAAGAAGAGGATGTATGCCCCTGAAACAGGGGGGCGAGTGCTGTGTACGGCGGAGGGCTGTCCAAGGCAGGTGTTACATACGGACTTTCGAGGACTGACCGATGCCGAGAAGAACGTCGGAGAGGTTCCAGGGTTCTTCATGATGGCGTCGGGAGCGAGTTCGTTTATGCTTTGGGTTTGTGAGAGGTCACATAACATGTACGTGCCCGACGACAGGAGCTTGAAGCGGCTGTCTCGGACGATGGTAGTGAGGAAGTTCAGGATTCCGCCGTACTCCATTTTTATTGGAAGAGGAGATGTGTTTCATGCTGGAGCTGGATACGAGGATGCATTGGTTAAGGAAGTTTGCATGAGGTATCACATGTACTTGGTACCGGATGGGTACAAGCTACCGGACGCAGTGCATAGGCAACCAGCATTTCGGCCTAAGTTCGAAGAGGATGATTCCAACAAGGGTGATGATGAAGACGTCCAGGTAGATGAGGATGAGGAGTTGGATGAAGATTATAAAATGGAAGTTGTTGAAAGTGGGGAAGAGGAGTATGAAGAAGAGGATGATGAACCTGGGATGGGTCTCAACTCGGCTAACACAGATGGAGACTATGAAGACGGCGGTATGATAATGGATGACGACGACGACTAGATAGTATCTGTTACCTATTGAACAATAAAGAGTACAATTTGAGGTAATATGTGGAGTAGTCCCCTTTTCTTGTAATAGTGATCAGTCGTCTTTCAGTAGAAACTCCTGAACAACTGGATTGAAACGCGTGAGAGTAGCACTTGCTTTCACTTTCTCATAGTGAATGACAACTGTCGAAGATATCAAGATTACGACATCCACTGTGTTACCAAGCAGTATAGGAACACCAGGTCCCTCAATGCGAGAGGTGGAGAAGGCGGTTGAAGAGAGTGCAGCGAAAGTGCATGCCGACAGCCTCATACCGAGTAGTCGGAAGGTTACATCCGGACTGGATATGAATAAAGCCTGTTGAAAAGAGTGGGAGAGGGCGCCAAGCACGAGGTTCATAAAAGAGGTTCTCCGTGGTTCCGGGGTCATTGTGAACTTTGTGTTAAGATAGGACTCTGGAAAGAAGGATATAGAAACAAGCTGGAGAAGATATGCCAAAGCGCCAACTGCGGCCCCTCCTGTGGAGAAGGCGATACAATTTGTCTTCACGTCTGATGAAAGGGTACCGCTGACTGGAATGAAGCGGTGAACGAGGAAAAGTATGGCGTTGAGGGGGATGAGTAGAGTAAGGAGTAGAGCCCCGAATTCCAGAAAGGCTCGTTTCTTCCAGGTATATCGCTGGTTTGGATTGAACGGCGTAGTTTGTAGAGACCCGTATAACGCGTTTATACATTGTACGCCTCCTTCGATTATGAGAATGTGTAGCAGGCTTTGGATAGAACACCTCAATAGCGTTATGAGAATGAACCGAAGGAGAGAGTTGAATCTGAATGGAAGCGTATATTGCAGAGCTGGGTCTATAACTCCGAAGAGTGTAGTTAGTGTGATTGTGAACGTTAAGGTCGATGTGAAGAGTGTTTGCTAACTGAACATCTTAGTAAAGGCGTTCCGGTTTGCTAGTCTTCCTTGTACGCTGCACATAGGTAACGATATGATACCGCTCTTTGAACAGTTGTTTCAGAGTATCTTGCTGCTGTAGGGAGTTGCGAGTGGGGAGCCTCCTGGTGGTCGTACAAATGTCACGAATCTCGTCCATGAGCTCGTTGGTGATATGATTCTGGAACCCTCTGACTTCGACCACATTCTGGGTGGTTGGAAGTTTGATTTGAAGGACTTCGTCGATGGTGATAACCGTTCGTTGTGGAAGAATATCCACAGCTGCTGAGCATTGGACAGAAGAACCAGGGGGTAGGGAAAGACGTGCTTCGTAGCGCTGCATGCTTGAGAAGGAGAGGAGAGTGTTGTGTAGAAAGGTATTTGTGAGGGACTGGATACAGTATGTTGAGCGCAATGAAGTAGGGTGGTCATCGGTGGATATATATATGTAGTGATCAAAGTAGTTGTTAGGTTGTTGCCGTATCTCTGTCGCGGAGTATGAATAATTGTTATGAATGAAAACCTTTGATAGGCTGTAGGAGCGGTTATTGGGTACAGACTTAATTGCAAAGTTGGAAGATTTATGAAGAGTGGTTGTAGTGATGATTTGTGATGTACGAAGCAATTCTTAATATCGTTTCATATATTCTGACGTGGTGTCGTGCGGATAGCAGTCTTTATCGAGGCAGCGAAGGAGATGGACATATGCTTTAGAAAGGAGGACTTGTTTTTATTGGAAGGGGTATATGAATGAAGTACTACCCATTGAGGAGGACGTTCAAGAAGTTCGTATGGAAAGGGGCGGGGTCACGGTTTCCAATGGATTTTTGGGCGTTAGAAACGTTGTAGAAGTAGACGTTCCGGAACTCAAAGTCTGAGAACGAGGTGGGGAACTGTGTAAGTGTTTTTCCGTGGGCCAGAAGTTTTTGGAGTGTTTCTGTTGTATTGTAGGCGATTCCTGTTTCGGATGTGACGATGGCGAGGAGCTCTTTCATTATGGTTGAAACGACTGTGCGGTGTTGTACTGCAACTTCGTGCATTGTGATAAAGCCATAAGAGGAGCCGACGAGATTAAAAGCTGATATCCATACGAGTTTTTCGTAGTAAGCTTTAGAGAAGGAGGGCTGGTCGACGACATGACAAGTGAGGCCTGCGGTACTGAGGCGATTGGCGAGTGCGGGAGCCCATTTGCCGGTGGCAGTTGTGAGACCATGGGGACTGAGGAGGGTGACACCGTCCTCGGGGGGTGCGTTAAGGGAGGGGACGGCGAGGAAGAGAACGGCTTTGGTGCAGTTTTGGAGCCCATAGGTTGAAAGAAGTGGGAGAATGATTCCGTTCTGAAGGAAGACCAGATCCTCTCTGCGGGAGGAAGGGCAGAATTGAATGACGTCTTCGAGAGAATGATTTCTGCCGCAGAAGAAAATGGGGCCGTCGGGGATGTATTGCGCGGAGATGAATTCTTGAGTTGAGAGAAAAGCATCTTGTGGGGTGCCGTTGTTGCGAAGCAAAGTGCCGATTCGGCCTCTGCCGACAATAACGGCTGGGTCGGAGGTGCAAGGGATGGCAGTGAGAGAGTCGGTCATGTTGATTGCGAAAGGTGTTTGGAGTGCGGTGTGCTTGGAATTGAAGAAGTGGTGGGGGTGGCGAGTGTGGAGATGTGATTAAATAGAGAAGGAGTATGGTTGTGGAGGAATGGGTGTTAGGGGTTTTTGGGAAGGAGGTTAGATTTATGATATTGAATGGTGTTTATTGTGTTAAAAGTGTAGGAGTGTGTGTTGTTATGGAAGTCATAACGGGAAAGAGGGCTTATGAGTAATCGGCGGTTTGTGTTACGAATGAGTGTGATTTATTATAAATGAGAAGGCTATGAAATTGGGAGTAGTGAGGGAGCGCTGAACATGATAGAAGGTGTAGGAATATGGATGGGAGTGTGTGAGTGAGCAATGAGTGGGGTGAAGGGCATCCGGAGCGTAGATGCAGGGGTGTACGAGGGTACTGAAATTGGGCGAGCGCGCGCGAAAAGCGGGTCAAAAAAAGGAGATAAAAGGCCGGAGGTGGGCGAGAGGATTTTCGAGGGGGGGTGCTGTGTGGGAGGCTGCGGGTACTACTGGCCGCACTAAGGTGAGTGCGCTTGCGCTTGCGGTGGCTCTTGTCGATAGCTTTCGCGGGCGTTGGCGATGTCGAGCGGATCCCCATGGGGCTGGAGATGGGGAAGCTGTGGAGGGCGAATGAGGAACTGAAGAGGCGTGTGAAGGTGTTGGAAGTGCACATGGAAGGGGTGGGGGAGATTTGGGGTGCGCGGAAGGTGTTGAAGGAGGTGGGAGAGGAGAGGGGGAGAGCGAAAGGGTCGCCGGTGACGCCAGGGAGACGCGGGGAGCCGGCTGGGATGAAGAAGGGGAGAGAGGAATGGAAAGGGGGAGGAGTTGGAGAGAGTCGGCTGAAGAAGAGGAGGGTTGGTAAGGATGTGGAGAAGAAGGTTGGGAATGTGTGTGTGGTGGGGCAGCCGGGTGTGAGGAAATTGAGCAGTGGGGAGGTGGACGAGGTTGAGAATGCGGTGGTGGACTTCTTCAACCTCAAATACCCTCCCGGTGGAACGCTGGAGCCTAGTAAGCAAAAGGGCCAGTAATGAGGTAGAAGGTACTGACGACTGCCTTGGTATGGATCTCCACCTAGAGCGGTCAAAAGTGACCAGTAAACTGCAAATGCAGATTAAACTGCATTAAGTGGTCAAAACACTAAGATGCATGGAGTTCTTACATCCAAAATTTTTTTTTCAGGTGCCGAACTAGCGCAATCTGCAAAATTCTTAGATTTTTTGGCTTTTTATTTACAAAACTAGCTATGTAGCACACTTATATAGCATTCCGAGAACACAGACGTAAAGCCTCACGACCACATGAAACGTATGACACAAAAATATGACTTTTTGTAGCAAAAGGGAGGTATTGCGGAGGAAAGTGTGCCAGGTGAAAGCAAAAGCGTTCTATGTGCCGAGGTTGTTGGGCAAGGAAAGGATTTGGACTCTGTGGCAAATAAAACTGTAACAGCATCTACTAATGAGGAAGGTATTCGGCCGATGGGTATAAAGAGGAGAAAGTTCGAAAAAAGAATGGCGAAAGATGAAGTGGACGTGAATAAGAGCCTGAGAGGAATTTGTGAGGGTAATACGGAGGGTAACAGGCTATTACAGGAGGAACAAAAAGCACAGGGAGAAGATCGAAAGGACGCAAAAGATATAGAGCTCCTGAAGCTGCTGGAACCAAATTCATCGGAGTTTAAAAAGATTATGAGGAGTTTGACGGAATGCTGCAAAGATGAGTAGAGGACAGAACGTGGTTCTTCACTTAGAGAGACAATTTAAACAATAAAAAGGAATCCCTTGAAGTAAAAATAGCCATGGGATGTCCTTCATAGTTTGCCTACCGCGATGGCTTGTAAGCCATTTTGAGGTAGTGCGACTCACAATACGTTTTGTGAATGTTCCATTATGATCTTTGGCTTGTGTCTTCCATTGCAGTGTTTCTTTCTCTGAATACTGAGAATGCAGTTGCTTGCGGTTGCCTCGTGGTAGTGTACGTTAGAAGAAACATCTTTTGTATGCCACCGAGTCTTTTTTCCATTGCTTCTCGAAGCTCAACCACTGATGCTCCAATTAGCACGTTCGTGACAAATACAGTTCGGCGCTGCCCCCCACCGTATCTAGCATACGAATATTCTCTCAAAACGAAGGGCTTAGGTTTGTTGCTCATCGAGGGTTTGTAGTTGAAACGAAACCTTTAACTCAGTCGTTAAGCTTTCTGTAAACGACACCTTGAACTCGATCATGTAGGAATCCTTCAATGAACCTTCAGGGGGTATTGCTCATCATGGAACGAAGGGTTTGGTTTATCATGGTGTACCATCCGAAGAAAGGATCTCGGAAGCCAGCACAATCGAGAAAAAATCTATAGCGGTGCCTTCCCTACCTTGTCCATCTGCAGAAACGCTTCGTGCAACACACTACCACGCCAGAATGCGGCTTTCCTCCAGGGACAGATAAGCGTTGTCACCAGAAGCAACCATGTAACAAGGCCAATCCCCTGTAAAATATCTCTCATGACCTCCTGCATCTCAACCTACAAAGCTCCCTCTGCGGACGCTCGCCAAAGGGAGACGAGCCCGGTTGATTCCCAGGGCAGCTTCACGTCGCACAAGATGCGGAACAGCCACAAGGCGCTGGTACTCGCCGGGAATAACCAGCTACAGTCGATCGGCGGCGTCGGGAACACAGCACTGCGACAGCTGGCGCAGACGCAGCAGCTGCTGCTCGGGCAACGGGCGCGCCAGCTCATTCTCCGCACAGACGGCGCACGGAGACGGCGCCGCCTTGATCTACGTCTCGACGGAGCGAGCAATGCGCATCTTCGCCGAGGAGTCCAGCCCCGTGTACAGAGAGCGCACGGTTGACATGGCGTGCGGCTTGGACGGCTCGCTCCCAGCTGCGTACTAGGACGACGGCTCGGGGAAACATTCGAGGCGCGTCAATGGCATCGTGCGCGAACAGTGGCGGCGGGGAGGGTCGGTGGAAGAGGCTTCGTCGTCGTCGATTGTTCCCATTGGGGATCGCGCGCGGCTTGGAGAGGTATCTTCGCCGGAAGCGTGGGCAGCAGCGCACACGCGGAAGGGCCTTGCTGCTTCCAGCCGCCGCCGTTAGATGCTGTCCCCAGCGAAAAACCGAAAATTTCTGCGAGAGACCAATCTTCTTGCCGCGAAAACCCGATTTTTTCAGCGAGAAGGCGATCGGCCGAATAGCTTCGCCTGCAGGAGGCGCATTGGCACCGCACGACGCGTCGTCGTTCTAGAGCGCGCGCACCATACGCCCCGCCCCTAGCCCTTGCTTTCCCACCACTGCGCCATTGCGCTCCCGCCCTCTCCACCACCTGAGCCACCCTTGCGCGCGCCCCGCGATGACAACATTTTTGCCTTCCGCTCTGCGCTCGACGCCACCCTGCTCGCGGGCTGCTCCATGACGAACACCATCCTCCAGCTGCCTCCGCCGCGGCCGCCTGCTAATCGCCCAGACCAAGCCACGCGGCTACTGCACGTGCTGTCCGCCAACCCAGCTCTTTTCTCTGACTCGTTTGCCATCGCCAACCCAATCTGCGTCTTCTACCGGTACAGCCTGCGTCGCCGCCTTCCCTCCCCCTCACGCCCGAGCTCCTGCGCGCCACGCTCAGCGCCTTGGTGGATGTTGCCGCCCTCATCCTGTCGGCGCGCAACATCGTCGCGTTTGATCGCGCAGGCGTCTCAGTCGCGTCGTGTATTCTATACTTTCGCTCCTCTAGCAGTGCGTACGACGCTGTGATGGAGCGCTTCGACATGTGGTACCCGCAGCAGATCTTCTTTCTATAATAGTTCCGGGATGATCAGACCATACTCTCATAGTTTGCCCCATACGTCATGCTGCAGCCGCCCGTGAAGCCTTCGCTCACACACAGCTTCATCGCTGACCTGCAGCACCGAAACCAGCTACTGAGCCTTTACTCGCAGAACATCAACGGCCAGGCGCGTGCCGTGGGTGTATTAAAGGACCGTATAGTGTTGTGTCAAGTCTCCTTTCTCACCGCCACGTGCATGCGCACTCTGTGCGCCCGCCGCGTTCCCGATTCCACCATTGCCTTGGACGTCAGTCGCTAATGTCCGGCGCTGCCCCGCCTGCCGCCGCAGTGTGCTCAAACCAGATATAGACTTCTTTGGAGAGCGCTAGCCCGATCGCGTCTCCAAGAGTATCACCATCGACGTTATCCTAGCTGAATTGCTACTCGTGTTGGCACCCAGCTTATGTGTTGCACCCGTGGTCTTTTTCGTTATCACTTTTCAACTGCCCATCCGGATTGCATCTTCATCAATCTCTTTTTCGCACAACATGAAGTAAAATACTCTGTGCTCTACTGCCACGCTCGGCTACTAGCAAACTGGGCATAACCGAGAGATCAAGAAGGCTTGAAGAACTACTGGACCGACATCATTACGGAGGCCTCTCTTTCCGCCATTTCTGATTCTATCATAGAATTATTCTAAACGATGTGTTTTAGACGCAGCCCTCTCTGACGTAGAGGCCGTTGCTGTTGGAGAACACACCTTGTATGACCATGTGCTTGATTGGACAGTTCATCTTGGCTGCATTCCGTCTCGTTTCCAGCAAGTGCCAAAGGGCTCGCCCACAGACTTCGCCATGGCTCGTGGTGTTGATGATGTCCCTGCGTTGGATATGTCCAAACAATTGGTACGAACTATCATTATCTTGTGCCGGAGCTGAATGCAGCTATCACTTCGTCTTCTATCTTTGACAATTTCCTTCGTCAGATTGATATTGCAAAGAAGGAGATTGATGTGGACCATGTCGCACCTGCTATGTCTGGGCCCGTCACCTATGTGCATATCGCTGGCCTCACCGCCATTGAAGCGTTTCAAAAGTTGGAAAAACTGTTTAAGCTTTACAAGAACCTTTTGAATTTTCTCAAGTCTCGCAATGTTCCAGAAGTGCATCTTCACAAGCTGCCACTTGTTGTTACGGCAGCACAGTTCTTACAATCGCTGGTTCAAATAGCCTTCCAAGATCTGGCCGCATCGAACTTCCCACTCAACCTCATCACTTTCTTCGATGATGTTCATGTCGATGTCTTCTCTTGGATAAGTACGCTACCGGGTCTTTCTGCCATTTCTCTCGACTTTACTCGAGGTGCCAACATTGGGAATCTTAAAAAATGCGGCTTACTTGTCGTTGGAAAAAACTTCAAGGTCAAAGTGCAACCCAGTTGCTCGTTGCGATAGGTACACATCCACGTGGAGGCTGAGGTTAACCTACTGGAATAAGTTCGCCCCAAGCTCAGTTTTGTCATGCAAAAATTGAAGACGTTCTATAATGTTGCATCGAATGCAGACTCTCAGTCCCTGTCGAGCATTGCCGGAGTTTTCCAAGAAGCTGTGAGCACCACGGTCGAAGAATCTCTCCTCACTCGTGTACCTGACTGTGAGGATCGTCGGCCATAATAGTTCACTGTTCGGGATGGTTACGGCACTACAAACATCGGCTCCTTTCTACAGACACCTGAGCTTTGTCGTTAGCTGGCGCCAAGCTTGCTCGCTGCAAACCAAACAACACCACACGCGCTTTATACCTACCGCTGAAGGAACGAATGAATCCGTTCCATGTGGCTTAACCCCCAAACCTGGCGCTGTCTATACTGTATTGGAGTGCCGCTCCAAGATAACCTTCTTCTTCCCTCTTCCATAGCTTGTATTAAATCTCTTCGTAGACCTTGAAATCCAACCGTTGAAGTCATATAGAATTCTCGTAAACAAATCGTATCGATATCTATCTCTCCGTTTTAATCCACCTCTAGCTCTGTAGCTGGCCTCTGTTCTTCCCTTTCACTGCAACATTGTTCTGCTCTCGCACATTCCAAGTCATATAATTCTGTAACAAGAATCACGGAAGGTCCGTCTTCACTGGCGTCCTCTTCAAAAGATCCTTCCTCGTTAATTCTAACCAACATACTGTGAAGTATCACGCAAGTCTCGCATACAGCAAGAACCTCCCTTTTCTGCCAGAGGTAGAATTCTTTCCTCAGTACGTGGAAACGAGCCTTTATTACACCAAACGCTCGTTCTATGTCCTTTCTCAGCATCTCTTGAGTCTTTGAGTAGTAACTTTCTCTATCATTTGCCGGCTCATGAATAGGTCTGGCGAATATTGTCCATCGCGGGTAGATACCATCCACTAAAAAGTATGGAAGACATCTCTCCTGCCCTTGACGATGAATTTAATAGTTAGTAGAAAGTTGAATATCATATGTACCATTGAGAATAGAAACAAACATAGTTGAATATTCCAGAGGTTTTTTGTCGTTGTTTGTTTCACATCTTCCAGCCAGCCAGTGCCACACATACAAATCGTGATCGCATCACGCCTCCACAGCTATTGTTGCGAGCTTCCCTTCCTTCGTATTGTGATACTGCCCTTTAAAAGCACTCGGGCAGTTCTTCCATTGGATTTTGATTCCGTCCACACAAACAATTTAGCCCTTGAATCCATACTCCCCGTACCTTTCCGCAATCTGAAGTAGTTCTTCCTTGCTTGGAAGACGATTAAAGAAGCTCTCTTCGTATAACCAAATAATCGCCTGGAAAAAGTGACGAAATTAGTATCGCAGTGAGTCTTTCGACATTTGCGATCCATTATCAACATCTTCGAAAGATCTCGCGGTTCCTAAAAGACTTAAGCACGTCAAAACCTTTACTTCAGATGGAATTCCATTCCTAAAGGCTGCGTCACAACGTTGGCTCCAGATTGAAAGCAATGATGTTGTCAGATCAGAGTGAAGTTTGTAAAACATAACTCTAGGTACTCGAAAACGGCGACGAAACATTTGGAGATGATTAATTGGACTACTGCCAACATATTCCTTAATCCAGGTGCTTGTGCCTCTAGAAAGGGTTTTCGTTCCCACTTTTCGTCCGACATGTTTCGTTCTTCTTGTTTTCTTATTATTTGTCCCAACGAAGATAGCTGCAGCCGCAGCCGCTGCGCGGTTTCGTCGGAAAATAAAGCCTGGGATGGTCATGGTTTGAGCAAGATGAAGGATAAGGAAAGGTATGGAGCGAGAAAGGTAACCGAAGAACTGCGAAGTTTGTTTTGTTCTTATAACTAGGAACCTCTGGAATGATTGGACAAGAACGAGTACGACTGGTTAACTCGTACTTGGAGCTGTACGTTTTAGCGCTTCGCCAGTAGAGATGCTCCAAAATGAGGGTGCTATACGATGGGCTATTTGTTCTTTTCAGCTCAATTTTTTAGCGCACCGCTAGTCTAGCTCTTAACAAGTGTGGATTTACTGTGAATCCACGCGTGAAGGACGGGTGGCACCATATAATTGGTCAAAGAAAACGTTTGACTTTTGCACAGAAAGAGTAGTATCTTTTTTATATGCTGACTGTAATGGGAATCTTGTCCGAATAAAGCTGATTGACTAGAAAAAACCGTAGAGCGCGGAATTTGAGACTACTGGATGGGTTGAAGAGAAATGTAGAGGTAGAATGATTAGAGTAAGATGGAGTTAAATGGTTAACCAGCGCATCTTCAAAGGCTTCCGCACCTCCTTCTTTATTGAAGCAGTCCAGAAACACACAGAGAAAGATACAATTCGCTTGATCAGGGCGTTGTCATTCGACGCGACCTGTCAGTATAAATACTGTAGCTCCTATGCGCTCTCGGCGTCTCTTCGAGCCTACGCCTCCCCAATTTGCCTTTGTCGTATCGAAAAAAAAAGGACAGACAGTTTCAGCAATTGAATAATTACAACCTACATGACCCCTTTCATTCGCCACCACCCTGCCAATTCCCCAAAGGGTCATCAGACGAAGTGGTGTAGACTGGTTGAGTGCCGTGCCCTCTTCCCTACCGTCTCCTCGGAGAGGATGTTGACCAAAAGGGAATGCGCAGTTATAGAGGCATCAAATCCCCGCAATATTGTGAATTGGACCACCATCAACGCATTTCATAATATGGAATTCTGCTTTGGTGCCCAGGCCAATCAATTTTTAGCGTAGCCTTGCACTGCATTTCAACCTGTAACCCACCAATTACAGCACATTGCGATCTCTCACACCACCTCGGCACCCTACCCTAAACATGTCCCAAGAAGAACAAGGTTCTGTTTTCCGAACGATCAGTACCCCACCGCAGCATAAACGCGTAAAAGCAAACAGATTTTTTTATCCAAAAACTACGACATGGCTTTTAATGAAGCCACTTCAACGCTTACAATGAAAACACGACGCACAGTATGGAAAAATGGAAAGTGGCCTGATATCTGTCAACTAGCTAAGTATGCTTTTTATAGATTTTTATTTACTGTACGCGATTCTTGAAAAACTCAAAATATTCGTTCAAGCTCTTTCCCATTCACACTCTTTCACGCTCGTTCACGCTCTTTCACGCTTGTTAAGAACAGCCCTTCCAGAAATGCTAAAACACACGTGTAAGAAGTGCCAGCAGGGTCTGCACTTTGTTTAACACTGCTAGCATCGAAAACCATAATGGCACTTAAACAAAAGTAATCATAGTTGTTATATATTTTGGTCAGTAGAGGGCTTACGCAAGCGCACTTTTCTTTGCATGACAAGCGAATTTGACTAATAGAGCTACACCTACAAAGCCACTTTCCGACTCACCTTTCTCCTTAACAGCCAATTACGCAAAACCCACATGAGTCAGCCCTGAAAAGAAGTGCCTTCCCTCAAAGAGGTCAGCAACGGAGAGATCCATGCAAGAAAAGTACTACGGTATCGCAAAATCAATCCGGCGCAAACCAAGAAAAGTTCGCTTTATGTACAAAGCCCTGCTTCTTGATACAGAGAGACACATTTTCTTTTACAGTCGATGCTGATAAATTCGCGCACAAAAAAGCGTTTTTCTCATTTCAATGCGTTCCAAAAATATATTCTCAACCTGCTTCAATATCAAGCTCTTTACTGAGAAGGAATATTTGTCTCAATTCCGCTTCCAGTTGCATGAAATTCAACGCGTGTGCTAGCCAACAGGTTGTGTAGCAGAGAAGACACATCGTAACAGGTACTGTTGTGTCCCCTTTAGAGCTACTTCCATTCCAATATATCACAACGCCTACCCTTTATTGTGGTATAAATCAAAACGGGAGCGAGCGGAGATGAGACCTAACGGTTTTAGAGAAAACGCGAAAGGCTCGACCTTAGAGAATTGGATTGAGAATGCTTGTAAAGTGTAGCAGAACTATTCACTGAAGGAGGCAACAGGAACGGCGGGCGTACTGAGACCACGTTTGTAGACGGTGATGCACAACGCAAGAGGGTTCGGGAAAATGTAAGGACACTGGAATTTCCTTTATGGTCGACTGTAGAACCCGAAAGGAGTAAAAGTAGTCTAGTAGGTTCTTTTCTTTACAATAGTGACAGGGGTGGCCATGATTGGTGAAGATATATATCTCACCAGCCACCCGGCCTACGGTGGCGCTCCTCGCCACGTGGCCACGAAGAGGTGCACTTGAGATGCGCCTCCCGATTTAGTTACTCTTCTCTAAATAATACTGAATTAGCGAAAAAGCTAAGCTATTTGCTAACTAAAACCACTGTAGTACACGGCGCATGCAGGCAACCATCCAGGTCCACCACGTAGCATAACCACCCCATCGGTGTAGCTCACAATACTATATGCATGTCGGAAAAACATGAAGACCACTTTCGGGATGCGCGCTTTTGCTCTTTGTGGAGTTTTTTGAAAGGTGGTGCTCAGTTCTCCTGAGCTTAAACAAGCGTTTGTTACAGAGCTTCCGCGGCGGTCTCATTTGAAGAAGGGTAGCTATGTATGCGCGAGCTATGCATGAGAAGGGAACGCCTTTCGAAAATTGTGTAGGCTTTTTTGACTGCACTAAGATTCAAGTGAGCCGTCCCGGAGGTGTTGGAGTGATCCAACGCGCATGTTATTCCGGCTATAAGCGCTTGCACTGCCTTATCTACCAAACTTTTCCTACCCCACACGGTTCGGTATTCCATATGTACGCCCCGGAGGTAGGGTGCCGCCACGTAATGACGCTGTATCAAGAGAGTTCAATAGAGGTATCGTTGCGGAACCTCTTTTCACAGAACGGATGACAGTTCTACGTACAGAGAGATGCTGCTTAAGTTTTAAGGCCTCGGCTGCAGGTTGCATTCGGCAGGGTGTGTGCGAGGCTTACGCAGCAGGCGTACAACACGGCTATGCGCTCTTTATAAGAAGCAGTTGAGTAGACTTATGAGGATGCTAAGCAGTTTTGGTGCTTTCAAAACTTCAAACGCCAGTTGAAGGTGCTCCAAACTCCATTATCGGTGTTAGACAAGTATTCCGCGTGGCTGAAGAACATCAAGACGTGCATGATCTACGGTAGCCAAATTGTTTCTTACTTCAAGTGCCTCCCGCCTTTCCAAATCGAATACCTCAACTCTACGTGAATATGAATTGAAAGCCTTCCCGTCCTTCCGAGGGCGGCAACCCGTCCAGGGCGCTTGGGACTCAAAGTGCGCCACGCACCGTCGCACATCGCACCATCACGCTAAGTTGGATGGTCTGGTAAGGGCGGGAAAGCGAGCACGCATTCACTGGTGCTTCTTTCTTAAGGCAGCCAGAACTGATATCAAGTGTCTACGCTCAGCAAGCAACTCACGGCGGTCTTTGCGATTCATTCTCGCGCGATCAACCTCCAAATCTATAAGACAGTCATCCAGAGCTATACGGCGCGGTTCCTGTTCCTGAACTCGTTGCTGCCGTTCAACGTCTCATCCGACTTTTCTTTGCTTGAAAGCGAAACGATTTTCCTCTAGCTTCAAGCCCTTGCACTCGGCCTCCCTCCGCGCCTCAACGTGCTGTATAATAAGATCGCCTTGGTTTTCGCTAGAGTCGACAACCACATGCGAACTGCGCTTTATTTTCTTGAAGCACGCTTTGTTCACATCTCTTCTGAGCGTTCCGTGCACGCGTCAGCTTAATTTGTGCCAACGTCTTCGACATCGTGCTTCCCTAGCGCCTTCTCGCGTATCGCTTTCCCGGCTTCCAAAAGACGCTTGTCCAACTCCGTGCGTTCATCCATCTTTTTCTTTCGTTGCTCTTTGTACTCATCGACCGCCAGGGTGACGTATAAAAGAAGCGTTTGACGCTTGCTGCGCTTTTCGCCTATGCCAGAAGCAATGATATTTTGCCTCACGGCGAGATGGTTATCGCCTATAATTCTTTTGAAGCGGACTTTGAGTTTCTCCAACGAGGATTCGCCGACGATATTGAAAGCGCTTGGCGGGCACGATGAAAAAATATGGAAAAGTCTTCTTCAAAACGTTATTTCAATGCTCCATGGGGAGCTGTTTGGGCGTCAAAAGCGACAACAGTCTTGAACAATATGGTTTCAAAGGCCGTGGAGAAGCGCGTATGAACACACACACGAACGACAGGTGCCGAAACCTAGCACTCGATAGCGTACTTCAAAAGGCAGTCCGCGGGCGTAGTTCTTAGTAAACCCCGACAGAGATTCCTCTTCACATGTCATGGAACCCATGCTACCATCAATATAACCCGCCCTTTACTCGTCCACTACACATTTCAAACCTCTTATCGCACACCAATTCACACCAGCATCAATTTCTTCTTTCGCTTCTACCCCCCGTTTTAATCTCTTCTATGCTACTCACCAAACATCACACCACGGAGCCTGAACGCCTTCGGACCAACGCTACAAGCGTCGAAAAGATCAAGGCATCGATCTTCATGTTGTAGAACACCTGCTTACTCTAGTTCATCTAACCGAAACAGACAATTCCCACCCAAAAGACACTACGCAACGAAAATCCTCAATCTACATCGAAAAAAAGTTTCACGTACTGAAATTGGATGGAAACAACCCTCCGTTTTGGAAAATGGCCTTGAAATCCAACCCGTCTACTATTGGTACTCTTCACCATCTTCACACTAATTCGAGCCCCCCGGCCGATCCTGCTCTATTGAATCAATTCAACAAGAAGAAAAACACATCACGGGCTGTCATTACTTCTACAACTCCTTCGAACATACCCAACCTGCTCAGTATTGGAACGGATCCGACTCCTGAAGAACTGTTAACAGCCATCATAGATCACCTACGCACAAACACGAAAAACGATCAATAATATGTGAAATCCAAAGCTGAGATTTTTCGCCTCACTTCAAGCATTTCTGTTCAAGCCTACGTTGAAAAGCATCTTTTCTTACGCGTACGAATGATTTCTGCCTATACCTCAAGTTAATGGACGAGTCCACTTCCGCAGAATTTCTAATTGACGGTCTGCAATTCAACCAGGACACCATCGAACTCGGCCGTCAACTCCTGGCTTTCAACTCGCCCACCATCAAAGATTTTCTCCACAATTACAATTTCATCCAGTGGTATAAAATGATAACCCCATCTCAACTACGTTATAAATTATATCTGAGGTGTACAAACTTCCCTGCACGACAACCCTATCACCAAAAAGCTACAGCACCACGCCGAGCAGCTCAAGTGTCGAATGCATTAATCCAGAGACCGAGACATGCTTGAAACCAACAGAAATTTAGACCCTGCTCTTTCCAACAAAACAGTATGAGATTTTTACTTAATTACACACACGAACAATGCCGATACAACGGACACCCTAAATTCAACTGCCCTTCCGTTGGTATCAAGCCTGGGCTGCCCGCACCCCGTGCACACGATGTCGTTGCTGCAGCACCAAACGCAGAACCCTCCTAAGCACACGCCGATCTACCTCCACTCGATCCCTTTCCCCCCCTTCACTATGCGTATGCTGCATATCCCCCGACCAACGAACAAGAGGAGCCAGTGTTAATTAACCAAATCAACAACAACGCCGAGGGTATGTTCATCCTCTACTCCGCCGGGAAAAATACTTCTATAAGTGCAAACCCTCCATCTCTACCCAAAGAGCACCAAAAGGTTTCCACACTAACGACGACGAACCATACAACCCTCTGCATACACGCCGGTCGCATACAGATCCCGCCGCACCCTAACCACGAACCACTCCGCGTACACTGCGTCGCAACCAATTCGTTACACTCCAACCTCTTTTCTGTCTGTGACACAGCCCGTCAGTTTGGAGCCGTCCTGTTGATTACACACCACGGCTATACACTCAATCTACACCACCCTCTCAAAACGATACTCATTTTAATTACTCCTTGGCGTAAATATGATTACATTTTACACTCAAACCCAACCTCCACCACCAACCGGGCTCTGGGAGCCAGCACCATGACTCCCAAATAGTACAACCCCATCAACCACAAACCCAAACAAAAGACCATCCCTAAACCACCCACACCCATCTTTTGACAAACCCCTGCCCTCCCTTTCATATCTCAAACAAGTCTCAAGCCTGTCCCGCATCTCTACAAAATCCAGCCAAACAAAAATCAACCACTCGTGAGTCGCACCACACACACCTTTTTCCATGGGCACCTCATACTGGAACAAATCAACCTTACCAAACTCCAGCCCATGGCCAAAGCCAACGCCCTCCCAATACTATCAGAGCCTTCCATAACCCACCTTCTAACTAACGTGCTCAACTTGCCTGTCCGCGAAATAGACACCCCGCGCTCACACAGCCACCCATCACGACTACCCAATCGGCTCCTATATCGGCAGCGACACCTGTGGACCATCCAAACCCCCCGTCCTGCAAAGGCAACGTCCAGTTTGAAACATATATTGACGCCCACAGCCGGTTTCTCATCGCCTTTTACATACCAGATCGTTTAACGGTCGAGCCCACCACTCCATTAACCATGCAATTCATCGGAAACCAACATAATCGAAAGCCGAACATCCACCGCATGGACGACGCCAAAGAATTTCAAAGTACCAAAATGAACACCTTCTACAACCTTTACAGAATAAACCACCTCTCAAACACCCCACACCAGCCGTAAGAAAGATCAATGGCCGAACATATTAGTCGAACAATCTTCACCGCTACTCGTGCTGCTTTAAACCACTCACAACTCCACGATTCTTTCAGGTAAGACGTTATGAAGGATGTCATTTTTAAATAAAACATTACAATCCAACACACCACCTGCAAGTGCCCCTTTCACTCTCGGTACAATCAATTACCTAAACTATCGAGATTATTCGCCTTCGGTACACTTCGAAGAATCCCAATCTACCAGCACAAGAAAAGAGAATTCTAGCGCGAGCCGATCCTGCACGCTTTATGCACAACATATCACCCACACATATAATCGTTCTCAACCTTCTGTGAAGGAGCGGTGACAACGGTAGAGCCCTGTAAGCCGCCGGACCCTGAAGGATCTTGCAGATGACACGTGGACGGGTCGACCTCAAGTGGACTCATGTAGATTATCAATATAATTAGTGTAATAGATTAACACTACAGTGCCAGGGAGATCTCAGCGCCTCGCCAGTACTATTTACTTGGCTCGAGTGACGTTTCTCCCTTAGAGTACGTTAGGCACCGTTAGGATACTAAATGACCCCCTTTGAAATAATAGTTCCACCCTTTGGTCTTCAAGCCATCGTTTCCGTAGCTCCAACCTGTAGGACTACGCAGTAAACGCCAGACCATTGCATCAAGTACTCTGGTAGTGCCACCGTCAAGGATTCGAACCCTAGGACCCGCTCTACCACGCTATAGCCGGTGGAGACCCGTATGCTGACCCAACAGTCATTGCGTTACATTTTGGTCTCCCGACTTAGAAACCTTTGGAATAATTGAACGGACCACTGGAACGAATAATTATCCTGATTTTAATCTTTGGTTTAATTCCCCAACGGACCAGAAGTACAGAAGCAACCGCCATTATGGATGCAGGAAACACACCCAACCGGCCAGACCATAGGACTCCTACGGCAGGACGAAGTGCGACAACAACGCCGGCGATGTCGGCTGACCCTCAGGTTGATACCACTAGCGACCGCAGGAGCACGAGGAGCCACCCGCGAGAAGTACTGATCCCATTGGATAACCCTGAAAAGATTCGCCGAGAACCCACGGTGGCAGCGCGTTTACGAGAACGCCTCACCGGGGCCACCTCTAGGCCAGGGACACCTCAAGGAGAAACCCCCCAGGCCGAAGGAATTCGAGAAAACGTGCCCGCAGGGCTTGCCAACCTTCTCTGGCCCCGTCTCCGTGAGCTTTGCTCAGCCCACGTGGATTCCATCATGGACGTGCCACTCGCTACGGCGATCGCTGACCACAGGGATTACTTCATCGCGCGAATCGTCCCTAAGGTATTGGAGTCTGACTTATTCATAGACTCCCTCTTACAGGCCGTTCAAGAAGCAGTCACCCGCCAGGCAGGTTATTTGGACCCTAGGACCACCCCACCATAAATCAACCATCCGGTCTCCATATGGCAACCCCCTACCGAACACCCAGGAGCGGCGGAATTATCCGCCCCTCGCCGGGAACACTATCAGTAAAACCCCATGGTAGCACAATCTAGGAGCAGAAGAGAAGCTCCGCGTCTAGATGAGAGACAGTTTGCCCATCAGGAGAATCCAAGGAAGGGACAAGCGAGGAGCAGAAGAGAAGCTCCGTGTCTAGAAGAGAGACGGCTGGCCCCACCCGACAGATTACATGAGGTACGGCGACCTCAGGGCTCCATCGGATCTGATAGAGAGATCGATCCTTTAGGTCCGTAATCCGCTGGAAAGAAGAAGGAAGTGGCAAGAGATGAGATCATTCGGACACGAGTGATTCCGAATCGGCCTCAACCGAAACGACCGACTCGGAAGTGAATAAAGCTGCCGTTCGAGGCCTCAAACCATTGAAAAAACCAACGAACTTTTCCTTAAGGTTCTATACTCCCGGAATTACCGGCTGGCCGACAGGTCCGCGAAATATTCTGGATCGGTGGCTCGCAGGATCGCCAAATGGGCAAAACGGATGCAACTAACCATTACGGACAAGTTCTCGGGTTCCGATCCCATTACTGTCTTTAGATCTTTCAGTTTGTTCCGTACGGCCTGCGATCAGAATGGTGTCCACGAGGGCGCCGCTCCGTACGTTTTCAAATTCTCCCTTACAGGACAGGCGCGTGACCGAGTGGTTTCGAAGATATCTGGAAAACTGACCTCGTAGATGCTCAAGACCGTGAGCTCCTCAGGTCATACCCTCAAATTGTTCATTACCTCTTGGAAACTTATGCCACGGATGAATTTATAATGGATGCCTACCAGGGAGTAATATCCTTGAGGCAGAGCTCAAACTTGACCGAGTCGGCTTTTGCAGACGACTTATGGAAGAAGGCTTACCGATGTAAAAACGTGTTCTCCGAAGGACAGCTTAAACGTCACTTCATCACGGGATTGCTCCGTGCCATTCAGACACATGTGCGCAATTACCACACGGAAAACCCGCAATACTCCTTCCAAAGGCTCCTTTCCTACGCCGAGATAAACCCAACCACGCCCATTTGATTAGCTCCACGGAGTCGGACATGGATGCTTCACTCATTCATACCGATTCCAAGGAACTATAGTGAGAACTGGACCACCCACACCTAAGTATTCTCTCTTTCCGCCCCGCAAGGACGTTTTTGTTCGCTCCCCACGGGCCTGCTTCCTCTGCCTGTCACTGACCCAACCTTGTGACTGTACGAGGTATCTGCCTGAGGGCGCACGTAAAACCCTCCTCGCCCTAAGGGAAGAGAATTACCGGGTGCTGAGATCCGAAGGAATGTATAACAGGGCACATCAACGAACCACAGGTACCCCTGGAAGCTCACGCTATGCCACGCCTCCGGACACTCCGATCAAAGCCCCACAGGTCCACGCCATTGTAGATCCTATGGAAGACACCGTGGAAGAACCTTATCCTCAAGAAGAAACGGAAACCCCATCGGAAAATTCCTAGAGGTACGACTCGAGGCAAATCCCCCCCCCTTTAAGCCCCTGCCTCAACCAATTGGACGGTCATGAGCCAAAGAGCTCCTCACCTCCCAATACAAACCACCCACAATGGACCACTCAGGATGAACCACAACTGAAACACAGTAACGACACCGTCTGTATCCTCAGGAAAGAAAACTATAAAGTTCGAGTAACCGTTGGACTTCGTTCCAACAACTCTCGAGTGACCAGAGCCGTATTGGACACAGGCGCTGGTCCCAACTTTGTCCATCCTAAGCTGCTCCCACTGGGTTGGCAAGATATCGTTCAGGAAAGAAAGACCCCAAGGATTACCGATGCGTCTCGTAGACCAATGGACATTAAAGGGATAGTACCACTTTACCTTCAGGCAGGACAATTCAAAGTCCGCACGAGGTTTCTTGTATGTCCTAACTTGGGCGCTGAGGCAATCCTAGGCACCTCCTTTACCGCCTGATACATTAAGGCTATTTATCCAGGCCTTAGAAAAGTCGCGTTTTACCGCGCACCTTCAATCTCCATAACTGGTTCAACCCCAGGGCCAGAATCTAACCGCAAACGAGCGGTTGTCTCCGAAAACATAAATTCCAATAAGGTTCGCCTGTGAAAGGTCATAACGATACCGCCAATGACCCAAATCGCTGTATCGGTCCATTATTAGTCCTCAGGTCTCGTAGCGATTCAAAGCCATCCGAGAACGGTTCTGAAGCACCTTACCTTGATGGCCAATGAAATAATGGACATCCACCCCAGTAGGTCCTTTTTGGTCACAATCAGCAACTCCCGAGATAAAACCGTGCGGTTACCTAAGGTACAGTGATTGGTATCACTCTACCCGCGCCCGTGGCCACTATGGAGGCCCAAATGGATAATCTTGCAACTCCAACTCCCGACGAGGACGTCGACTCTTTGGAGGGGACGGTCGCCATCGGCGAAGAATTTGAATCCTACAGGCCCCAGGTACTTGATCTTCTCAGGGAATACCAGGCCATGTGGTCAAGTAGATTGGGCACAATCAGAGCCACTACACACCTCATTGACCTTCAGGATGTTGCTAGACCACAGTTCCAGCACCCATACCGTACCGGCCTTAAAGGTAGAGGAATTGTCACCGACCACATGGAAAAAATGCGCAAAGCTCAAGTGATAGAGCTGGCTGGCACCACCAAACAAATCCGAATGGGCAAGTTCTCTTGTCCTTGTGGCGAAGAAAGATGGCTCCGTCAGGTTCTGTGTCGACTAAAGGAAGCTGAACGCAGTAACCAAGAGGGACTCATACCCGATACCCGGCATGGAAGACTGTCTGGATTCCTTAGGCGAAGCTGTCATATTTACCACACTGGATGCTAACTCGGGATATTGGCAAATCCCTTTGGCCGAAGACGCGAGAGCTCTGACAACCTTTACCACCAATGAAGGTCTGTTAAGATTTACTCGCATGCCCTTTGGTTTGAAGAATGCACCAGCCACGTTCCAACGGGTAATGGATATTATACTGTCCAGAGTCAAATGGAAGTTCGCCCTGGTCTATTTGGATGACATTATAATCTTCTCACGGACCGTAAAGGAACACTTTCGCCACGTGAAGAAGGTGCTAACAATCCTACAGGACGCTGGAGTAACACTGAAACTCCGCAAGTAGGCTTTCTTCCAGGCCTCGGTGGACTATCTCAGTCAAGTCGTCCTCCCAGGAAAGCTAAAGGTGGCAACACGGACAACGAATGCGATTCGCCAGACTAATTCTCCTAGGACCCACACGGAACTACGATCCTTCGTGGGCTTGCGCAACGTTTCCCGACAATTCGTCCGAGGGTTTTCCAAGACCTCGGCCCCTGTCATCGCGATGCTGAAGAAGGGAACACCTTCGGAGTTCGAAGCCCTTACGGACGACCAGTACGAGGCATTTCAGACACTAAAGGACAAATTGCTGAACCCACTCATATTGGCCTTACCAAAGCCCAATAGGCCTTTCGTCGTGGACACAGATGTCTCTGATGTCCAAGTGGGTTGTGCACTGCTACAGGAACAGGAGTCACCGAAGAACTATCGACCTATTGACTACTGGAGCAGAACGCTCACCAGCGCGGAGCCAAACTACAGTACGACAGAAAAGGAATATCTAGCCATCGTATGGTCTGTATTGACACTCTCTCCGTACCTCGAGGGAACCAGGTTTACCAATAGAACAGAACATGATTCACTCCGCTGGTTACTCAATATCACCGATGCATCGAGTCACCTCGCTAGGTGGCGCCTCAGGCTGTCAGAATATGACTACGAGATAACCTTAAGGCCAGGCATCAAGCACCTGGCAGCAGATTCCCTCTAACGAATCATTACCAACGGAACTGATGACACACCATTGGACGACCTAATTCCCACCCCCTTTACAGATGATGGACCTCAGGATTATAGGGGAACAGATGACCTTATGGGTAAGGGGCAATCGAAGGATCCTCAGGTAAAGGAGAATGAAGTACACCTATTAGACTAGGATACAGTACCGCCCAATTCGGCACCACATCAGGTTAATGCGATAGCCCTGGAGGAAAAAGTGCTCCTCCCCATAACTATTGAGGAACTCCTACAGGCGCAGGTCGAAGATGGGTACTGCAAGGAAACAGCCCAATCGGTAGGAACCCCAGGATGACTGTTCGACTATGACCGATTTGGACTACTATGTCGCCGCCCACCGCTGGATGGCGCACTTCAACGGGTAATACCAACTTCGCTAAGGGCACGATTCCTATACCTCGCCCATTTTCCCCGCTTGGCTGGTCACCCTGGAGGCCGACGAATGTACCAGACCCTAAGGAAGCTCTTCTACTGGCCACTTATGGCGCAGGACCTATGGCAAACCGCACGGAACTGTGCATCGTTCTCGCAGATGTGAGGGTCTCGCGCCAACCATTAGGCCAAATTGAAGCTCTTCCCCGCCGCAGGTCCAATGGAATTTGTCGCAATGGATATACTTGGGCCTTTGCCTAAGTCGTCCCATGGAAAACGGGTTGTTTTTGTTATAACCGATAGGTTTACCAAACGTACCCGAGCCATACCCCTAGGAAAGACAACGGCCACGAGTGTCGCCACGGCCTTTTTGTCCCACTGGGTATATCCATATGGCATGCCACTCTACCTCCTTACGGATAACGGCAGCCAGTTTGTATCCAAATTCTTCTCGCATATCTGTGCTTCCTTAGGTATCAAACATGTGACCACCACGGCGTACCACATGCAAACTAATGGCCAAGCGGAATGCTTCAACTGCACCCCTCTGGACGACATGGCGCACTACGTTTCGGAGCACCAATTCGACTGCGACGAATACGTTGAGCCACTGGTTTATGCCTACAACACGCAGGTGCACGCTTCCACACGGTCAACGCCTTTCGACCTAACGCTAACGAGAGCGCCGCCGTTGATAGCTGTTGACCTTCAGAAATCGATCAAACCCCAGGAAATAACCGAAAGAATGAATCCGACCCAGGCAAAGCGCTAGTCGCGCCGACGCATTGACCGCATTCTCCAATCGACCAGAACTGTACTAACCAAAGCCCAACGGCGCTACAAGATCAATTTCGACAAAGCCGTTGGGAATAAACCGACCTTTGGGAACGAGGACCTTGTTTACCTTGACCGGCCACCAGAAGACAGTGAGCAACTCAAGGACAATACGAGGAAGCTCTTACTTTGCTCTACGGGACCATTCAAAGTCCTTAGTGCCAATGACCACACCATCACGCTCCTGATTGACGGCATACAGGACACCGTGTCTCTTGAACGCATGACGAAAGCTCCCAGTTCGTCCGGACCACTAAAGTCCCAGCCCCCTGGCCCAACGGAAGCACCACGACCTCAGGGCGACACTCAAGTCTCCACACCCTCTGAGGCAGTTCCTGAGGACTCAACTAGCCCCACCGCCACGATGGTCAATGCCAACCACTATGACCCATCGCTCCCAACCGACTTGGATGGATTCGCCCCTCTGGAACACACACTTCTTCCGGAGGATGAACATCAACCGGTGTATGTGATTGAGCGCATCATCTCCGTCGGTATGGGAGAAGATGGAACTATGCGCTATCGCGTCCGTTGGTTCGGCTACACACCTGAGGAAGATAATTGGCAAGAGCCTCAAACCATTCCGGCTAATTCTATCGCCAGCTATTGGCCCAAGATCAGCCACTTGGAGCACGGCCTTCAGGAGAGGGCAACCATTGGTCCGAATAATCCAACCATTGGCCCGAATAACCCCAAAACGCCTCCCAAACCGCCTCCCGACACGACGTTTCGTCGTAGCTCCCGCATCAGGGAACAAATTCAGTCCTTCAAAGACACCTGATGATAACCCGGGACGCTCTTAAGATGGGATGCCGTCCCGGGGCACGCACATTTGAGATAAAAGAACGACCTTGGGAAAGCACAAGCACTACTTAATCTAACTTACTCTAGTAACTAACAGAGGCCTAGCAGCCCTCCGTATGACGTCAAGGTTTGCGGAAGCGCTCCGAACACCAACTGGAACACTGGGGCGGCGCAGGAGTAACTCCGTCGTCTTCATTGGCACCTGCAGGAGCGAAACCGGGACTAGGGTCACCGGAGGAGCCAACTGGACCACCCGAACAGGCCCCAGTAAGCCGAGCGCACTTCTTCGCCGGGGATTCTCTTGAGGAACTATTGTCACCATCGTAAATCTCCAGGTCATTCAAATTGAGACCATATCGGGCATCCACGTCGGCAGTATCCCTCTGGGACATCGTCTGCGCATTCTGATGCAGAATATTGACCATGGCGGTCTTCAGGTCCTGACCCTGTTGAACAACCGCGGCGTAGCGAGCCGAGCGACGCGCCCAAGAACAGGCTTCCCTCAGGACTGTCGCAATGTCCATTGAGGCCATGATAACAACGATACAGCAAACTTGACGGAGATCTGCCGCGACAGCCGTGTCCGGAGCAGGAAAGTATACCAACGGAGAGAACGAAGCGATGTCGACGCCCCCCGTGGATGTTTGAACAAGTGCCTCGCCTACAAGACTTTCGGTTTCTACAGTAACCTCGCCAGGAGCAATTCTCACTTGAGCGACGGGCGGTTCACACGAGAGCTCATCCTGAGAAGCAGCGCCTGGAGGAGCCGGAGGAGGGGAAGAAGTCGGCAACACAACAGCGGACTCGACCGGAGAATGAACGCCCTCCACGGGTAGGACAAAAGGATCTTCAGCGAAGGATTCTCCGTCGGACATACCAGCAGGAACCAACGGAGTTGCTTCCACATCAGGCTCGAAGCACACAGGATCGAAACCAGTGGCCTTCGGATAATAGTCGGGCAGATGATGCCTCGGAATTCCCGATGGTTGAGTCCTCAAAGGCTTGGCAGGAAAGGCACTAGCGTCGTCTCTACCCTGAGCATGCAGCGGAATCAGCTTGAGTGAGTCGGTATCCCAGTCATACCAAAGGAACCCAGGAGTCCTGCCCCACTCTACCTGTAGGACATGAACCAAAAGAGCCTTGATCTCCTCGACGTCGAACTGAGTCCCACGGAAGATATTTTGGATGCCCAGGTTCCTTAGGAAGCGAATCGTTATGTTCGGGATCGGGATTAGGCGACCTCGAGGACCGGGTATGTTCTCATCGTACCATACCCTCCAATCCTCCGAACGCACAGTACCCCGGATTCCGTATTCTGCGGTATCCAGAAAGGCCATAAGGGACATCACGCCGAATTCGACGAAGAGCACCTGCCAGGACAGCCAGGTCCTTCGGTCATGGTCAGTGCCCATGAGTTTAAAGGAGTGGTACGCCACCACGGACGGCATGGGAACCAGAAGGAGCGGCGAGACAGGCCAATACACGGCTCATTGGTTCTAATCCTCATGGGGTAGGGAAAGGTACAACGGAAAGCGTTTGTCGGCGCTCATGTCGTGGAAATCTACTTGGGGCCAACAAGAGAAGAACCCCAGGGATTGATGCAGACGACCATCGGGCTCGTGCATCTTGTTCCAATAGACCCAGTTGGACATCCATAATAAGTGGTCGTACGTTGGCCGGAAGCACATAAGCGCCAAGAGGTTTTGGCCAGCCGGAGGAAAGCGCACATGAGGCGAGATGAAGTCCGTGTATAGGTCCAAAAGAAGTTTGTTCACCCTGAACTGGTAATCGGCTTCTTCCTTGCAGCAGAATTACTCCATGTTCCCTTGGACGAGTGTGAGACATCGCGTCGCCGAACGCGGATCTACAGGACAGTGCAACCATCGGTTATACCACGAGACGCTGCGCTCGTTCTTGCTGCCCCTCTGGAAGTCGGGTATCTTGGCAAACCTTCGGGCGTCGAGATACATGTGGCAAAACCTTTGGTATTCTTCCATGGAGGACGGAAGAACGGCATGACGCACTGCCCGCGGGTTTCTTCCGATGGTATGGTCGTAACGGTCCCCTGGACGCTCTTAGGCCACTTGGTGTCCCTAAGAGCTCCATGCTGGCTTGCTTAAGGTCATGGTACCGATGGCCCCAGGTTGGTCCGCCGGGAAATAGATGGGAGAGCCGGTGGAGGCGACATAGTCCGAAGGATGTACGACGTATCTAGCGGGCTTATAAGGTGATTTCGGCATCGCGCGAAACCAATGGAAAGGTACCATGAGGAAAAGACGAAGTAACGGAGTTTACCCGAACGGACTGTAAGGCGTGAACCACGGTGGACGAAGAGCGGAGGCTCTCCAAGGGAAGAACGGAGACGAAGAAAGAGCGTCCCGGGTCTTCCTCAGGTGTCTCCGAAGGACTCACTTTGTTCCCTGATGCGGGAGCTACGACAAAACGTCGTGTCGGGAGGCGTTTTGGGAGGCGTTTTGGGGTTATTCGGGCCAATGGTTGGATTATTCGGACCAATATTTGCCCACTCCTGAAGGCCGCGCTCCGAGTGGCTGATTTTGCGCCAATAGCGGGCGATAAAACTAGCCGGGACGGTTTGAGGCTCTTGTCAAGTATCTTCTTCAGGTGTGTAGCCGAATCAACGGACGCAATAGCGCATAGTTCCATCTTCTACCCGACCGGCGGAGATGATGCGCTTGAACACATATTCCGGTTGATGTTCATCCTCCGGAAGGGGATTGTGGTCCAGAGGGGTGAATCCATCGGAATCGGTAGGGAGCGATGAAACATAGTACTTTGCAGTAACCATCGTGTCTGGGGGACTAGTCGAGTCCTCGGGAACTGCCTCAGGGAGTGTGGAGACTTCAGTGTCGACCTGAGGTCGTGGTGCTTCCGTTGGGCCAGGGGGCTGGGACTTTGGTGGTCTGGAGGAATTTGGAGCTTGCGTCATGCGGTCAAGAGACACGGTGTCCTGTATGCCGTCAATCAGGAGCGTGATGGTGTGGTCATTGGCCTAAAGGACTTTGAATGGCCATGTAGAGCAAGGTAAGAGCTTCCGAGTAGTGTCCTCGAGTTTCTCACTGTCCTCTGGTGGGCGGTCAAGGTAAACAAGGTCTCCTTTCCCAAAGGTCGGTTTATTCCCAACGTCTTTGTCGAAATTGATCTTGTAGCGCCGTTGAGCTTTGGTTAGTACAGTTCTGGCCGATTGGATAATGCAGTCGATGCGTCGGCGCGGGTGGCGTTTCGCCTGGATCAGAGTCATTCATTCGGTTATGTCCTGGGGTATGATAGCCTCCTGAAGGTCAACCGCTATCGGCGGCGGCGCACTCCTTAGCGTTAGGTCGAACGGTGTTGTCCCTGTGGAAGAGTGCACCTGTGTGTTGTAGGCATAAAACAATGGCTCAACGTAGTCGTCCCAGTCCAATTGGTGCTCCGAAACGTAGTGCGCCAATCGATCCAGAAGAGTGCAGTTGAAGCGTTCGGCTTGGCCATTGGTTTACAAGTGGTACGCCGTGGTGGTCATATATTTGATACCTAAGGTAGCACAGACATGCGACAAGAATTTGGATACAAACTGGCTGCCGTTATCCGTAAGGAGGTAAAGTAGCATGCCATAAGGATATACCCAGTAAGACAAGAAGGCCGTGGCGACATCCGTAGCCGTTGGATTTCCTAGAGGTACGGCTCGGCTACGTTTGGAAAACCTATCGGTCATAACCAAAACAAACCGTTTCCCATGGGACGAATTAGGCAAAGGCCCAAGTATATCCATTGCGACAAATTCCATTGGACCTGCGGCGGTGAAGAGCTTCAATTTGGCCTGATGGTTGGCGCGATACCCTTGGATCTGTGCGCACGATGCCCAGTTCCTTACGGTTCGCCATAGGTCCTGCGCCATTAGTGGCCAGTAGAAGAACGTCCTTAGGGTCTGGTACATTCGTCGGCCTCCAGGATGACCAGCCAAGCGGGGGGAACGGGCGAGGTATAGGAATCGCGCCCTTAGCGAAGTTGATAATACCCGTTGGAGTGCGCCATCCAGCGGTGTGCGGCGACATAGTAGTCCAAATCGGTCACAGTCGAACAGTCATCCTGGGGTTCCCACCAATTGGGCTGTTTCCTTTCAGTACTCGTCTTCGACCTGCGCCTGTAAGAGTTCCTCAATAGTTATAGGGAGGAGCTCTTTTTCCTCCGGGGCTATCAAACTAACCTGAGGTGGTGCCGAATTGGGCTGTACTGCCTCCCAGTCCAATAGGTATATTTCGTTCCACTTTATCTCATGATCCTCCGATTGCACCTTACCCAAAAGGTCATCCGTTTCCGTATAACCCTGAGCTCCATCATTTGTAAAGGGTGTTGGCATTAGGTCGTCCAAATGAGTGTCGTCAGTTCCGTCGGTTTTGATTCGCGAAAGGGCATATGCTGCCTTTTGCTTGATGCCTGGCCTAAAGCTTATCTAGTAGTCATATTCGGAGAGCCTGAGGCGCCAAGTAGCGAGGCGATTCGATGCATCGGTCATGTTGAGTAACCAGCGGAGTGAATCGTGGTCAGTCCTAATGTTAGACCTAGTTCCCTAGGGTTTCAGACGGAGTGTTAATACGACCATACGATGGCTAGACATTCCTTTTCGGTAGGAATGTAGTTTCGCTCCGCGCTGGTGAGCGTTCTGCTCCAGTATCCATTAGGTCGATAGTCCTTCGGTGACTCCTGTTCCTGTAGCAGTTCACATCCCACTTGCACATCAGAGACGTCTGTTTCCAGGAAAAATGGCCTATTGGGTTTTGGTAAAGCCAATATAGGTGGGTTCGGCAATTTGTCCTTTAGGGTCTGAAATGCCTCGTACTGGTCGTCGGTAAGGGCTTCGAACTCCGAAGGTGTTCCCTTCTTCAGCATCGCGTTGTGAGGGGCCAAGATCTTGGCAAACCCTTGGACGAACAGCCGGTAAGCATTGCAAAAGCCAACGAAGGATCGTAGTTCCGTGTGCGTCCTAGGAGGTTTAGCCTGGAGAATCGAATTTGTGGTCCGTGTGGCCACCTTTGGCTTTCCTGGGAGAACGACGTGACCGAGATAGTTCACTAAGGCCTGGGAGAAAGCGCATTCGCGGAGTTTCAGTGTTACTCCAGCGTCCTGTAGGATGGTTAGCACATTCTTCACGTGCCCAAAGTGTTCCTTTACGGTCTGTGAGAAGATTATAACGTCATCCAAGTAGGCCAGGTCGAACTTCCATTTGACTCTGGACAGTATAATTTCCAATGCCCGTTGGAAAGCTGCTGGTGCATTCTTTAAACCAAAGAGCATACGAGTAAATCTGAACAGACCTTCATGGGTTGTAAAGGTTGTCAGCGCTCTCGCATCTTCGGCCAAAAAGATTTGCTAGTATCCAGAGTTAGCGTCCAGTGCGGTAAATACGACAGATTCGCTTAAGGAATCCAGACAGTCCTCCATACGGGGAATTGGGTATGAGTCCCTCTTGGTTACTGCGTTCCGCTTCATGAAGTAGGTACAGAACCTGACGGAGCCCTCTTTCTTCGCCACGAGGACAAGGAGAATTGTCAATTCGGATTGGTTTGGAGGCGCCGGCTGTATGACCTGAGCTTTGCCCATTTTGTCCAAATGGTCGGCGATATTTTTCCTACCTTTAAGGGCGGTACGATATGGGTTCTGGAACTGTGGTCTAGCATCATCCTGAAGGTCAATGCGGTGTGTAGTGTCTCTGATTGTGTTCAATATACCTGAGCACATGGCCTGGTAGTCCCTGAGGAGATCAAGTACCTGGGGCCTATAGAATTCGAATTCTGCGCCGACGGCGACCGCCACCTCCGAAGAGTCGACGTCCTCTTCGGGAGTTGGCGTCACGAGGTTATCCATTTGGGCCTCCATAATGGCCACGGGCGTGGGTAGAGTGATGCCAATCACTGTACAATTAGGTAACCGTGCGGTTTTATCTCTGAAGTTGCTGATTGTGAGCAAGAAGGGCCTGTTGGGGTGGATGTTCATTACTCTATTGGCCATAAAGGTAGGGTGCCTCAGAACCGTCTTTGGATGGTGCTGAATCGTTACGAGACCTGAGGACTGGGAATGGACCGATACAACGATTTGGGTCATGGGGGGTATCGTTATGGCCTTTGACAGGCGAACCTTACTGGACTTCGTGTTTTCGGAGACAACCGCTCGTTTGCGGTAAGATTCTGGCCCTGGGGCGAAACCAGTTATGGAGATGGAACGTGCGTGGTAGAATGCAACTTTCCTAAGACCTGGATAAATGGCCTTAATTTGTCGATCGATAAAGGAGGTCCTTAGGATTGCATCAGCGCCCAAGTTAGGACATACAAGTAACCACGTGCTGACTTTGAATTGTCCAAATTGTAAGTAAAGTGGTACTATTCCTTTAAAGTCCACTGGTCTACGTGATGCATCGATAATCCTTGGGGTTTTCCTTGCATGAACGAAATCTTGCCACCCATATGGGAGTAGCTTAGGATGGACCAAGTTTGGACCAGCGCCTGTGACCAATACAGCTGTGGTCACTCGAGAGTTGTTGGAACGAAGTTCTACGGTTTCTCGAACTTTATAGTTCTCTTTCCTGAGGATGCAGACGGTGTCGTTACTGTGTTCTAATATTGGTTCATCCTGAGTGGTCCATTGTGGGTTGTTCATATTGGGAGGTGAGGAGCTCTTTGGCCCATGACCGTCCAATTGGTTGAGGTAGGGGCTTAGAGAGGGAGGATTATCCTCGAGTCGTCCCTCTAAGAGTTTTCCGATGGGGTTTCCGTTTCTTCCTGAGGATAAGGTTCTTCCACGGGGTCGTCCGTAGGATCTACAATGGCGTGGACCTGTGGGGTTTTGATCGGAGTGTCTGGAGGCATGGCAAAGCGTGAGCTTCCAGGGGTCCCTGTGGTTCGTTGCTGTGCCCTGTTCTACATTCGTTCGGATCTCTGCACCCGTAATTATCTTCCCTTAGGGCTAGGAGAGTTTTACGTGCGTTCTCAGACAGATACCTCGTACAGTCACACGGCTGGGTCACTGAAACGCAGAGGAATCAGGCCCTTGGAGAGGGAAGAAAAACGTCCATTGCGGGGCGGAAATGGAGAATACTTGGGTGCGGGTGGTTCAGTGGTCGCTTTAGTTCCCTGGGAGGTATATGATGGGGGCCCGGCCGAGGGAGCACCAAAACTAACCGCGAGGACATCTCCCGAGTCGACATAATGGAATGATGAATCTATTTTCGATTCCGTGGAGGTAACCAAATGGGCTTGGAATGGTTTACGCAATGGAGTTGCGTGTCCTCTCGATAGATCAGCATTCCGCCTGGAGGTCCTATAGGTTTTGCCATAAACGTCTGTGTAGGTAACGAGCCTTTGGAAAGAGTATTGTGCGTTTTCCGTGTGGTAATTGCGCACATGTGCCCGAATTGCAGGGAGCAATCCCGTGATGAAGTGACGTTTAAGCCGTACTTCGGAGAACACGTTTCCACATCTGTAAGCCTTTTTCCATAGGTCGTCTGCGAAAGCCGATTCGGTCATGTTGGAGCTTTGCCTAAAGGAGATGACTTCCTGGTGTGAATCCATTATGACGTCATCCGTCGCGTAGGTTTCCTAGAGGTAATGAACAACCTGAGGGTATGACCTGAGGAGCTCACGGTCTTGAGCATCCACAAGTTCAGTTGTACGAGATATATTCTGAACAACTCGGTCACGCGCCTGTCACGTAAGGAGGAATTGGAAAAGGTACAGAGCAGCGCACTCGTGGACACCGTTCTGATGGCAGGCCGTACGGAACAAACTGAGAACCCTAAGAAAAGCAATGGGATCGGTACCCGAGAACTTGTCCGTAAGGGTAGTTGCATCCGTTTGGCCCATTTGGCGATTCTGCGAGCCACCGAACCAGAATATTTCGCGGACCTGTCGGCCACCCGGTAATTCCGGTACTCTAGAACCTTTAGAAAAATTTCGTCGGTTGTTGGCAGTGGTCTGAGGCCTCGAACGGCAGCCTCATCCACTTCCGAGTCGGTCGTTTAGGTGGAGGCCGATTCGGAATCACTCGTATCCGAATGGTCTCTTCTCTTGATACTTCTTTTCTTCTTTCTCCTGCGGTTTTTTCGTTTCTTTCTAGCGGAGTAGGGACCTAAAGGATCCATCTCTCTATCAGATCCGATGGAGCCCTGTGGTCGCTGTACCTCGTATAATCCGTAGGGTGGGGCTAGCGGTCTCTGTTCTAGACGCGGAGCTTCTTTTCTGCCCCTCGCTTGTTCCTCCCTTGGATTTTCCTGATGGGCAATCTGTCTCTCATTTAGTCGCAAAGGTTCTCTTCTGCTCCTAGATTGTCCGACCATTGGGTTTACCTGATGGTATTCTCGGTGAGGAGCGGATAATTCCGCCACTCCTGGGTGTTCGGTAGGGGGCTGCCATATGGAGACCGTATGGATAGTTTGTGGTGGAGTGGTCCTAGGGACCAAATTGCCTGTCTGGCGGGGGACTGCTCCTTGAACGGCCTGTAGGAGGGAGTCTATGAATAATTCAGACTCCATTACCTTAGGGACGATTCGCACGATTAGGTAATCCGTGTGGGCAGCGATCGCCGTAGCGAGTCGCACGTCCATGATGGATTCCACATGGGCTGAGCAGAGCTCACCGAGACGTGGCCAGAGTAGGTCGGCAAGCCCCGCCGGCATGTTTTCACTTATTCCTTCGGTCCGGGGGGGTTCTCCTTGGGGTGTTCCTGGCCTAGGGTGGCCCTGGTGAGGCGTTCTCGTAAACGCGCTGCCACCGGGGGTTCTCGGCGAATCTTTTCAGGGTTATCCAGGGGGGTCAGGACTTCTTGCGGCTGGCTCCTCGTGTTCTGCTGTCGATAGCGGTACCAACCTGAGGGTCAGGTGACATCGCCGGCGTTGTAGTCGCACTTCGTCCTGCCGTAGGATTCCTATGGTCGGGTCGGTTGGGTGTGGTTCCTGCATACATAATGGCGGTTGCTTCTGTACTCCTGGTTCGTTGGGGAATTAAACCAAAGGTTAGAATCCGGCCAATTCTTCGTCCCTGTGGTCCGTTCAATTATTCCTAGAGGATTCTAAGTAGGGTGACCAGAATGTAACGCAATGATGGGTGGGTCAGCGTACGGGTCACGACTTGTGGTAGAGTCGTAGAGCGGGTCCTAAGGTTCGAATCCTTGACCGCGGCACTCCCAGAGTTCTTGGTGCAATGGGCTGGCGTTTACTGCGTAGTTCTACAGGTTGGAGCTACAGAGACGATGGTTTCAAGACCAAAGGATGGAACTAATGTACCAAAGGGGGTAATTTAGTATCTTAACGGTGCCTCCCTTACTTTAAGAGAGAAGCGTCACTCGAGCCAAGGAAATAGCAATGGAGAGGCGCTGGGAGCTCCCTGGCACTGTAATGCCAATCTATTCGAATAATTAAAATAAAATATAATTCTAAATGAGCCCAGCCGAGGTCGGCCAGTCCACGTCGCGTCTGTAAGATACCTCAGGCCCGGGCGGCTTACAGGACTCAACCGTAATCGTTGCTCCTTCACAACCACCATTATGTAAAGTGAATCGTTTTTGGACCTGGGGAAGGGGCCCACGATGTCCATGGCGATAAATTTTAGATGCCCCGCTGCAGGGAACAGCATGAGATACTTCTGCGACCGTTTGTGGACTCCTCACACGTTGGAAAATAAAACTAATTCCCGAACGGTCTTAAAGAGGTCGTTGTCCATGTGTGCCTAATACAAATCTCGCTGTAGGGTTTCGATAAACCGAATGGCGCCGGGAAATCCCAAAATTTGCGGATACTGGGTGAGTTACAGTACCTCTGACCGATGTAATGTCGAGATCACTTTTGGCAGAGAGCCGTGCGAAAAAGCATGGCGTGTCAGAATAACATTTAGGTTGACGTCCAAGAATGAAGAACTGTTCTCAATGATCTTCCGAATGTCTCTGCGGACGGTATCGTGTGTCTGGGTGTCCTCGAGCTCTAAAACCATGATCAGTATGATATTCGTTTCCTTCGATGGAATGGTCAAAGCTTCAGTGATAGAAGGGGCGCTCCGCTTTGGTCGCCACCAGACTAATGTCATGTTGGTGTGGGTCTGTCCTTCGAAGGTGACATTTTTCACTTTTTAGTATCGCGGCTGTCCTCTTCCGTCATGGTGAGGCAAGGGATTTCGTCTTCCAAAAGGGTCAATTCATAGCCTCCTGTATGAATTCGTAACGGGGCATTTTGCCGCTTCGTGTTTTTTAATTGGTGATGGGCAACATTTAAATCGTATTCCACCATACGAAGTCTTCATCAAGCAAGGCCTCTAAATGCGTCCGCTAAGTTTAGAATTCACCGTAGGGCATTGTGATTCGTGCAGACTGTAAACTATTGTGTCTACAAATATGGTCTTAAGTCGGAAATGGCCCAGACAACGGCTAGAAATTCCCGTTAAGTGGTCGTATAGTCCCGTTCGGGCATCGGCAGAGGGCGACTCCAGTACCGAATATGTAGTTTGTACCCATCGGTTGTTTCTATAAAATAGTACAGCGAACCAGGTGTTTTCAAGCATCCGTATACAAAAAGAATAGGAAATTCTGTCGAGAGATAGCCAATATTGTCGGGCGAATTAACCGCTATCGGAGCTTGTCGAAGACTTCGTATTCTGGGTCGGTTAATTTTTCAAAGTGGGAGGGCTTTTTATGTTCAAACGTACGTAAGAGGTGAGCTCAGATACGTGAATAGTTTGAGGCAAACCATTGAACCCTTTGAAGAGACCCTGAAACGAACAAGCATCCGTTTGGTTCGTCAAAAGCTTCGCCTCTCGGATTGAACTAAATGTCTTGTTGGATACCTCCAGCTTTCCAGGGTGGATGAAGTGATCCAAGTAGTCGATGGTATTTCGGAAGAGGTGAAACTTTTCCAGACCGGGGGTAACATTTGTGGTCTATATCAAATCCATACCGGTTTCCACATGCTTGTAGAGCTCCTGAACCATTTTGTAGTTTCTAAAGAAGTTGTGTAGAAACACCAAAGCATACTGCCACTTCACAGTTTAAATTATGTTGTCCAGAGCCCTCCGGAATGTAGCCGGGGCATACTTCAAAGGAAACGGTACAGTCATATACATGTAAACGCCCATGTGCCGCTTAAAGGACCTATTTTACTGATTTGCTTCGCCGATTTCTACTTTGCAGTAATCGCAATTGGCACCCAGGGTGGTTACCATCTGCACATCTTGCAGTGAGTTGGGGCACTCATCCATCTGCGGAAGTGGGTAAGTATAACGTACGGTAACATCGTTGAGACGGCGGTAGTCTATGCATGAGCAAATAATGCCGTCTTCTCTCTGCGCGAACGCAAGAGGGGTGGTTCACTCTGCGTCTGATGGGTTTCTGAAGCCCGATTTGTGTTGCTTCTCCGTTACGGTTCGGTTTTTCTCATGGCGGCAATGTCCTGCATGGTAGATCATCTGATAGACAGACTTAATGCCCGGCTAGAGTTCCGTGCAGTGTTGCGCGCCCACCACTCAACGCAAGGGCCCATTGGACCTCTTATGAACCGGCTGGAACAACTTGATAAATTCATTCTGATCGGTTCTTTATTCTGGAGATACGTCGACCTTCTTGTTTCAGTGCTTCGTGTTGGCTTTCTCTCAGTCCGGTAGCGTGGCAGTATTCTCCGAAGTGTAGTCCAAGAAGATTGAACCCCCCTCCTTAGCTTTGCCGCCCTGGGATGCCCACGGTGTAAGAAGTGCGAGCTAGGAAGAGAGAGCCACACTGATAACGGGGCGCGGGTGGAGACGTAATGTGCAGTTAGAGATTTCGGCAACTCGAACGTAAAAGGAGGCATCCGGTAGAAGTTCCATGATTCCGTTGGCAAAAAGTGTGAGCTATTGTCGCCCTGTTTAGTGATTGACCTGGATAAAAGAAAGGCCAGAGACCTTTGTGGTTACCAGGGAAGGGATTTTCAACATTGGCGGAAGTACAGTATGGCGGACGACTTGCACTTTGTTGTAGGGAGTACTCTGAGCTGTAATAGGTTGTGTCGAAAGTTGATTACCCGGTACGGGCGAATCATATAATTGGATGCTAAAAGAGCCCTTTGTCTGAAGTAATGCAAGAAAAGTTTACTTTTAATGGAAACGATTCCCTAACTGTAGCAGTTAATGGTGAAAATGCCCAGTTTGCAGTTGGCCTCCAGGTGGTCGGCTACCAGAAATGTTTCTTGACCCCGGAGACAACCGTCTAAGACCAAGAACTATACAATGCTAAAATAAACCTATCGTTCCAATATGTATCATTATTACTAGCGGAGAGACAGATTATGTAGTTCGCGCTCTTTAAAAGCCCGATTGGGTCATCCGAACGGTGTTCATCGACCATATACAGTATTCGGCTCCTTTTCGTCGGGTTTCAGATTCTCGCCGTCCGGCTGTGAAAGAAGTTCTATTCTTAAAGGGCCTCTACGAATCTTCTTGTTCGTTTTCCTAATCCGGTTTGTGTTCCCAGCCACGATAACAGCCCGAGCGTCTTGCTCTCCACCGCTAAGATGCATCGGTACATTTCGGCCTATGTTTTACCGACCGGAATTCGGTGCGTTGACGCTGAGGCCCCTAAGCTGAGAGTAGTAGTAACCATTGTCAAGAAGTTTCATATAAATAGCCTCGGAGGTGGATAAAAAAGTCGGACCGATTTCCACAGGAAACATCTGGCAGCGCTCTCTTTCCCATGAAAAAAAATTCGACACAATCTATGAAGCAGTCGTCCAACGTAAGAAACTGGTTGGCAAGCAGACTTTAACACCGGAAACAGCGACTTCATGGCGACTGAAGCGGCACAGCAAGGTGACGTAAACGCTGTGGGACTTGTAGGGAGTGACGGGAACGAAAAACCTTGAGAAAAAGCTAAGAAGTCTTCGCCAGTATCTGACTGGATATATTTCGCCTTGGAAAGACTACGGACGATCAAAACCGATCTCTGAGTAGAATTCAGAGCGATTGTATCGGTTGGGTCCGCCCGACCGGCATTTGATCTCGACCCACAGTGAGCGTCACCGTACGATTTGGTGTACCTCTCGAGTGCATAGTAACCGAATGCAGGATGAGTCGTGATGTGGTTTTGCACCCTCGCCTGGATGGCAATGAGCAGTTTCTTGACAAAGGCATACTTCAGAAGCCAATCGGAAAAGACATTACCGTGTCTGCATGTAATTTTCTCCTTCCCTTCTTGTTTTTTCCTCGTCTTCAACTGGCTACTATCTTTGTAGCGCATATTTAGAATTAGGATGTGCCCATGAGCGCGACTAACAAGGATTCGATCTCCTTCGCGAGTGGTAATAGCACGCCACGATGATATGGCACGAGCTGCAAACAAGGGATATGAGATATAGTTTCTTATGTATCCGCTTCTAAAGGAAAACAGTACCAGTTGACTGGATACCGTAATTTTATGGTGTCTCCATGCTCTACATGTACACATTTGCGATCCATAACATACTTTTGGGCTTTTCCCAATGCATTCTCTGTTGGCGCGAGACTTCTATTAACAGGTTTTAAAAGCCACAAGGCGAACCTAATCATTTCTTTAGAAGTAGTCTCAGTGTTGCCAAGCGTTCGCTCATCTAATGATTTTCGCTCTGCATTCGGAAGCTGTGTACTTAGTCCTTGAACACCCTTCTAAGCTAAGGAGCTGTTCTCCTCTCTAGACTCCATGGAAGTATACTTCTCTCTACTACTCACTTCAATTCGTGGATGCATGTTTTGCAGTTTTTTCGATTCTGAATGTTGTTGGGTTAAACCATTGTCCCTAAAAACTTGTAATTGATCACCAATAGGTGGTTTAAGACCACGCAGACCAGAACTGGGTTTTCCAGAGAATAGCGTTTTACAAATTTGAATGGCTGCGTTCGAATCGATCTCGACTTTTGTTGCCTGCATCATCGGTTCTACAGTCCTCTATTTCTCCTCACCGGGGTCATCTTTTGCGCTCTTTGGCGTTCTAACCCAAGTTTCTTCGACTTCAGGCGTTCCTGACGGAGGTGCTTGCACCACGAGAGGAGGCGATAGCTCTTCTTCTTCTTCTTGCCATTAAGGGAAGGCAACCGATATAGGCGTGGAACAGAGTGGAATCTAAACCAGCCATTCAGTGTGAAACGGCAAAGACGTGTTTTCGCGTGCACTCGTTTCCCATCCTTTTGGGCTAAAGTATAGAATATCTTTCCTGCTTTCTGATTAGATTTCGGTTCTTTCAAGTGTGTGCGTATCATGAGGCATATATCTAAGCTCCGGAAGAGGTATGGGATTGGTGTACACACCTGCCGGCGGTAAGAGGACAAGAGCTTTCTCCCCCGCTGAAGCCATTGGTGGCGCTTCACTCTCTTCAGAGTCATTTGGGGTATTTTCTTGCTGATCCGCCGCCTTTGCTTCATTTATTGCACTAGGTACCTGCAATATTTCTTGTGGGTCTGGCGCGACTTCAATGTAATCGGGCGACACACGTTCAACGTTTCCATTTGTCTTGATGCTTACGGAGTCATCATTAAGGTCCCCCACTTTTAAAGGACCAGCCGCCTTCGGCAATAACTTATGAAGAGATTCTTCCTGCCTGTCAGATCTTTCAATGCGTACAAAGACGTGACCTTCTACTCGAATTTCTGAACTTTACTTTCGCATTTTAACGTCATCATTTCACATATATAGAGAGCCTTCGTTTTAGATAACTCCTTAGGAGCTTGTTTTACTCTGCCATTCAAGTTATTCCACCATTCTGAAAAGTACATATCCTGCTTCGGCATGTCCAATCTTGAATCGTCTTTGAGCCCAACAATCAAAGCAGTGGAATTACGTGAGAGCACGAGGTCGAACGGTGTCCTCTTCGTAGATGTATAGACTTGCGTATTGTACGTGTAGCACAGAGTGACGGTAAATAAGTCTCATTATTTGGGGTGATCCGCGATGTAGTGTCGTAGTACTACTATCAGCGTGCGGCTTAAATGCTCCACCTGACCGTTGCCTTGAGGATGGTAGATTGTGGTAAATAAGTTTCGAATGCTCACAATGCGGCAAAGAATTTGACAGAACTTTGCATCGAATTGAACTTTGCACCGAATTGAACTTCCCACCGAATTGAACTTCCCACCCAATTGCTTCCCATTATCTGATAACAGAACTTCTGGCTGTTCATGCACGAAAATCGAGTATTTCTAAAAGCATGTGTCTTTACTGCTGTGGGGATCCCTTTCAGCGGCAAAGTCAGGTCGAGCTGCCAGAATTGGGCTGTGATTACGAATGGGTGGCGATAGCCTCGCTTTAAGCGAATCAGTTTCCCGAAGATGTCAATGCTGACGTATTGTGGAGGCGATTTGGCATGAAACCATACAATTGGGTTTCGCTTCCTGTACCACTTCAAGCGATTATTTGCACATGTAGTACCCAACTTTACTATAAAATTGAAATTCATTGCCAATTTAGGCCTTTGAAAATCTTTGCTTAGATTCAAGGACGACTACCTGTCCCCTGGATGACCAGACAGCATTCTGTAATCAGCCAATGGAGCACTGGTCTTTCAAGACGCGCGGAATCAAGATTTGCTCAGGCGCTTCGACATGTATTACCAGTGTTTTGTTCAATCTAACAAAGAAGAGAGATCCTGCCACCTGTTAGGACGAGAAAGTATCGATGCAAAAATCATATCTGTATAATGCTCAATGAGGAGGTAAGTGCACGAGATTCGCTCCAGTTGATCTGAAGGGTCATTATCTGCTAAGAAAAGGAACAAGTCTGCATCTGAATAATCCGTCTGTGATTGACAATAACCATCATGGAGACGAACGGCCCCTTTTCACAGTATAAAGGTTTCTCAGAAGCGGCGGTCTCAAAGTGCTTGGAACAAAAACTACTGCAAGGCATATCTTTTCTGACATTGAATACTGCTTCTCAGCTGTGTTCAGTGATCTCCACGAGCAACTGATGGGTTTGCGTTCACCATCAGGGTGTGTTTGGAAAAGGACACATCCTACTTGGTACTCGCTTTAATCGTTATCCACTGCATATAGTAGGCTGGGTATCGGAAACGCCACGATCGGAGCTGTAGTATTTTTAGAATTTGGCGTTTCAAACTCTTCCAATTCAGCCAATCTGAACTGTTCCAGCTGTACTATCTGTACCTTACGCAACTTTACTTTGAGTGGAGCCGCTCTGTGCGAGTATCGCGGCTCGAACTGTCTGTAGACGTTGCTTGAGCGGAAGAAAAAATGGTAGAGGTTTAAACTCGCGCGGTGCCGCACTTTGTGCTTTCTGAATGGCAAGATTTCCCAGCTTGATCACGTACCCTTATTACTTGACTGTGCCAGCGAAGGATCCGCAATTCTTGAATTTTAGATTCTTCGCATCTTGCCATCGATCTCCAGACGGAATTTGAAATTATTCGTCTGTGTCACGGACATGAGTGAATTCTAATACTCTGGCCGTAGAAATATGAGCAGCGACCATCATCTTCGGGTGAGATTGGGTTGTTCGAACAATACGATTTTTCTGTATCTCATACTATTTATCGGTAAAGTTTCTCAAAAGTGTCCAAAAGGTTTCCCTGGGTTCAAATGAACAATGAAGTTAGAAACTAGTAATCCACGAGATTCTTAGGTTCGATTATTATTCTGAATTACCACGAGTCAATGTTGCTGTGTTCTTACTTGAACTCACGTTTCGGTTTGAGCCTTTATCGTTGCATTCTTGGAAATTCGAATCTTCGGTGAGACACGTCCTGGGTATTTCCGGTACTCATTAGATGGTGTAAGAAAAAATGCTCCTTGGCAAAGAATTGGCGGCTTGCAAACAAGACGGACCATGGACCCATCATCTAGTTCAAATAGTATTCTTTGCAAGCGAATTGCTTCGACAAACCTGTCGCAATAATCAAAACCCAGCATCATTGGTGCAGCTAACGTCTTATAGAAGATGAAGTCGGCTAGGATAAACAATCGTCCTAATCGTACTACATGTCAAACTGTTCTCAGTGTCAGCACAACTTTTTTGTTTGCATCCCAGCTGTCTGATAACACATCGTATGGCATAAGTTTTAAATCACCAGGGGCATGCTCCTATTCCCATATGAATTTCGGACTAACATCTGCATCCAGGATAATAAATCGACGAATAAACAGTTTCCTGTCGAAGCCGATGTTGGCATAGACCCTACCATGATGTAACTTTTCCGTTTTGACGACCAAGTATAATGTCTCCAGGAAAGGTATAGCCCATAATCAGACTGTACTAGATTCCAAAAGGCGGATTACTTCCACACGACGGGACTCAAAAGGCCCCAAGAGAATCTTGGGCTTCTGGGCGCGGGAGCAAGAAGGCGAGCTCTACCTGGTGGAAACTACAGGATCGATTAATGCCGACCCCCTAAAGGCTTCTACACTTAGTTTTCCGGCTGCACCTTCTTATTTGTCTCAATGTAACCTCTTCCTACGGGAGATTTGGGTTGTAGCGCTTCAGCAATCAGAACAAAGAGCTGGCCCACCAGGCGCATAGATGTCTAATAAAACCAACCGTTGTCTTCTCGATATTTGAAAAGCTGTACGCGACTCATTCTTTCTTCCGTACGAGCTTTATATTTCGCCATAACACGACTAAGATCCTTTGCAGGTAGCGTCATTCTGCACTTCAATGTTGTTTCCCATAACATTTGTAACATATCGAACCGTCAGGACGGGTGGTCAACACATTTTGGGAACGGTAGATAGTGCAAGTATTCATTTTACTGTGTGTCCCATTCTTAAATCCTCCCTGTGCGGGCCCAGATTACGAGCGTTACGTTAAAAGAAGTCCCTCAACAGCCGTTAGAACTTTTTCGTCTTGAGATGACGAGTGCGTTAGGTCTATTTTGGATACAGATGAGTCCATACATTCAAAAATAATAGATCGCTTCTTTATGTGAATGACTTCCTCCATGTGCCAACAACGAATCTCGTGAATCTACTATAAATTACAGATGTAGAAATCTCTTGCGCAGACTGGCTCTTGAGGAGCACTTCTCTTTACCTATAGAGGTACCAAAAGCAGTTGAGCGAAAAAGACTACCATGCGCTCTTGCCGCGTCTGATTCAGCGTTATCAAACTGTCGTAACTCCAAGAAGGGGACTTTTCCATGGTTCTCTCGATATTGGGCTACCAAAGACTTGATACTCGGCTTCATACCGTCATTGTACGAAGTAATTCTTGCTTCTTTTAAGTGGAGATTTCCACAGCATACTGAAGCTTGATACAGCCTTGAGCTGTACTCCGCTTCGCCCTCATCAGACTTTCGGGTCACTTTTCTTAGGTTCAAGACTGTCTGACGCACAGCGTTTGAATTCGCCTAAATGCGCAACAAGTACTGCACCTCTTTTGGCTATGAGGTAACGCCGCCTTCACCGGCTATTAAAAGTCCGAAAGCGTGACGATATTGCTCCAAAGTGAAGCCTTCCAGAAAGAATGGTACATATACAAATGCCTATGTTTTACTCATCTCTATGGTTTCCGCTGCGGCATCGAACGAAGTTAAAAACTCAATCACGAGAATGGGGGTCAGCATTCAAATATCAAATCATTCAGTACGATTTTCAATCGTTTAAGACTATCCTTCACCTTTGCGGTTTGGCTTCCTGAGCGCTTAATGCTCTTTACCTTTAAGTGATATTACGGCTAGTTCAAAACCTTCTGAGAAAGCGGATTTGGGCTTGTGGGTACTTTCAATTCTCTGTAAGTTGAGCCTTTCTTGCTCAGTAACCACGACGACTTGTTCTTCTTCTGAGAATGGGACCTTCGACGACTATTATCACCTTTGCCGTCATCTGACGTAAATAAGTCGTTAGAATCATCAGTAGTGGAACGGTGTTCGTCAGTACTTTACGACTCACCACTCAAAAGACAAGCTAACTTACTTTTCTTTCCTTGTGACATCGACTTTTTCCGCCGAGCCTTTTTCAGAAGAGCTACATCATCCTCCAGCAAAACTTGTTTAGCAATGGTCTTGGTATGAACTGCCGCCTCGAGGCGTTCTAAAAGAGGGTTAAATAGAGTGAGACATTCCTTTACATACATTTTTAGGCCGGGTAGCACCTCGTGTGTGTTCCCGAACCTTTTCAAAAAATGGTTCCAATCCTCACGTAGGGATGTGGCTGATGAAGAGATCTGCTCGATATCATCTTGAAGAACGAGTGCTCGTTGAACAGGGCGAAACTGTTTGAAAATCGCGATAAGAGCAGCAACCTGCTATTCCAACGAAACCATGGGAACACGCCAAGCGATTGATTCAGAATTGAGAATACACACTTATCTCCGCAAGACATTTTCTTCTTGACGTGCAAAGACCTCTGGGTCAAGTAAGGCTTCTGTTATGGGCTCAACTTGCTCTCTGAGCATTGATGATCTGGTAGATCTTCATGTTACGTTTTCAAGCAGGTCCTTGGGGATGATTCTGTGGGATACAACATTCTGCAAGACCAATGTGAGGATTGCACTCGACCGTCAGCTTCGATAAATTTTGAAAAGAAGATGAAAACAAAATTCTCCGAGTGATGAGTACCCTCATTCTTAGCATCCGGAATTGAAGTGAAGTCTTCCATTGTATGCGAAATAGTATCCATAATTAAATGAAGAACTAATCGGCTACTGCCAATCATGTTAGAGCTCTGTGAGACGACATTAACCTTGGTGACAGTAAAAAGCATCTCCATTCCTGATATAGATCCACGTAGTCTCTCTTTACCCTTGAATTTTTCACTACTGGGGACAAAAGGCTGTTTTCCACATTTACTAAAATGTCCTTTTTACGAATAGATCTACAGCAGACGTTGAGGCAGTCCATGAAACGAGAAATACCGGACAACAGTACCCACAACGTGACGGTAGAAAACATATTTAGAGACTTAGATATCGTACTAGTATAGTGTACAACAGTACATTTGTGTTCGTTAGCCAGAGAAAAACTTTTCCTTATGAAAGCCACCATGTTGAATCGACGAGGGGATACATTGTTCTTATCGAATTTTGAGGGCTGGTTTGATGGCGTAAAAATTCAATCATGTGCGTTGAGTTAGCATAGAACTGGTCACAAAGAGAACTTCACTACCAAAATGAAACTTAATTCTTTCAACAAACAGCGCTCTGATGTCAAAGAAGTCAAATTTTCCAGACGATGAAGTTTTTCATAGTCGGACCACTTTGCTGTACGCTGGCTTTTCAAATGTGAATAGAAGTTGTCTGTGTGCAAGGGTTCCCGAAGTTTTTTTTATTGAAGAGGAACGGGCCAGACGTTTCGTTCATTTCGCAGCCAAATATTAGGCATGTCCTGCAAATAATTACACTGACTGCTTCGGAATGATAATATCTGGAAGTTGGCTATACTCCAAAGCGAACTTGATGGAAATCGCCGAACAGCATTTCCTCTCGATGAATACAGAGACCGCTTGCAAAGCTCTTATTATGGCAATTTTCATTCTAACAAACTAATATTGGCAGTGTAAAAATAATATTTGACTGCAAAAATTCTGTTTCTAATACGAATCTATTATGCTCCAAACTATCACGCGATGGTATCCGAGCTACCTAACAAGAAAAAAAACTAATTCCCAGTCAGCTCACCCTCACTCTCCAAAAAACCAATCCTAGACCAAAAACCCATGCAAATTACATCAACCAAATCCCCTCCCATATTCAAAATTAATCTTCATACTTTTGATATATGTTCCAAGCTCTAAATTGATATTTCAAAAGGCAGTTTTCTGTTATGAACACTTTTTCATAAAACAGATTCCGAGTGTCAGAATTCTGCGAGTCAGTTGCAGAAGTTTTGACGAACTGAATTAAACAATTTCTTGCTTAGTTTTCCACATGTTAATCGAAACTCCCAGACCAATCTGGCAGCGGCACGTTGAAAGATGCTAACGCCCTGGTGCAAACCACTTCGAATGACTGGAGGTGGGCCAGTGATATTCCGCTGAGTGCTTGATAGAGTTCATGTTGTTGAATGCATCCCTTAAAAGTTTCATCGCTTTGCCAAAGTCCTCTGTATTTAATTCCCTGATTTCTTTCACTTGGGTCAGGAATAGTTTCTTTCTCTGAGTCAGAATCTGGAGTGGAATCGGACTCATATTCACTCAAGGCTTCACCCTTTTTGCCTCCCGGTGTGCGTTTAGGACGCCCTCTGGGTTTTTTAATCCGAGACGATTACAACTTGTGTATCTACTTGAAAGTCCCGCTTTCGATGAACTCCCTACTATCCAGAGTATGTATTGGATCATAAATGTAAACCAAAAACCGGATACTACCAAGTGAAATGGTACTTACCAATTGAATGGTTGACAAAAAGGGGCCAGGGACAGTTAGTAAATCACAGAGGTACCCAATTAGTCTACCAGCAGAGTTCATCGCAACAAAGCGAGTTTATCGCCATTGCTTTCTAAACTATGACCACGAAGAACAGAGAGCCGGAACCGAGAAGTAAATGGGGGTATTTCAGGATCAATATCTTCGATGGTCACCAGTGTCTTTTACTAGCATCAAAACCAATCTTTCGAGAGAAAAATGATCTGTACTCCACTCCAGCGACATGTTTACTTGAGTAAGGCTGTGTGTGCGTCCATGAAAGATGAATTTATTGAGACAGAATTATTACTCTGGTTGGCCTCCCCGTGACTTCCCTATCGCTGATTCTCCTTGAACAGGATTCATTTGTGGTCGCACGATGAGAAAATGTGCCTAAACATGAACATGAACAGAAGATGAATCCGAATTCATTAGAGCCAATAACACTGGTGGATGGTTTGAGAATTCGGATACTACCCTGGAATATGATATCTGTTGACCAGAAAAATGAAATATTGCAAGTGCAGAAGAACTATAACTAGCGCTTGACATTAGTCCTATTGTGCTTGGTACAAAATTTTGTGGCAGTGATTTTGAGTCATTTGGATGTATCCGTGTTGCACCAATGTTCTAGGTTTTTAGCATTCAAAGTTTTCCATAAAGGATACAGACTGACCGCGATACATACAAATAGTCGGGATAGCCCGCCATAATAAAGAGCATACGAGAAGAGCCTTGCTAATCTTTTCTCTCTTTTATTATTCCTAGTCGGCTTTCGCTTTTCCCGTGAGTTGCCAGAAGAGGCAAAAACAAGGGCACACAAGCCAGCTAGGAAAGATAAGAGCTCAGGGCAAACGAAGCCAAAGCCTACGAAGGCAAATCTGGAGACGCACAAGCGAGTGAACAAAGGGAAGAGCTGGAGGCGAGGGCAGGGCGAGATAAAGAATGATAATTCCGAAAACGCACAAGCAAGCTGGATGAAACGAGGACTAAATGTAAACGAAGCGGTAGCCGAGGAAGAAAAAAACCGAAGCGCTCAATCGAGCCTTAGAAAGTGAGAGCTAAAGGCGAATGAAATGGGAACCAAGGAAGGCAGAGCCTGAGGCGCACAAGCAAGCCAAAGGGAGGCAAAACCACGGGGCAAACGAGACTCGAGCCGAGTAAGGCAAAGTCGGTCTAAGTGCAGGGCGGGCAGATCCAGGCGATTGCTACTGTTGGCGCCATCATTGGTGTGACGCTGTCGGCTTGAAGTTACAGTAAGCTTTCGCGTAATGAAGCCTTTTCCGTTACTGAACTGCCCAGATAGATGAAATGGGATATATAATATTTTGAAATAAACTTCTTAAACTTCTTAAACTTCTTAAACCAACGCAACCAAAGACTTATGTCAATAGTCACAAGGGGTCAAACACCCTGGCTTCCGTTCAGACACTCCGGATGTGTAAGGATTTCTTCAACCTTCGCACTTCTGTGTCATCCAGAACCAGGTGTGTATAATCCCTACAAGGCTTCCTCAGTGGAGTATTCTACTATGTCGGGGAATCCGATAGGTTGATTTTTCGCGAAGTCGCGGTTGAAACTCATAAGTGAGTGATATCGTCAGCATTGTGATATGAAACGGCATCCCGCGTAGGATGCCTAGAGGCAGAATGTCTTAGTGGAACACGTGGCTTCATGGGTCGAGTGGCTTGCAACGGCGCATGAAGTGGCGATCCACGTTGCTGGCTTTACTACCCTTGGTAGCTAGACGTCCATTAGGGACCGTACCCATACAGTGGTTTGGCTAAGTGGCTGACCACTGGGTATTATTTATATATTTATTTGGGCACTCACCCTGGTACACAGTATATAGTGTACCAGAGGTGAGCGCCGACTCCACGTAAAGGAGACAACATGGGCATCATGGCTATTCTGTTCCTCGCTTAGGATTCCTTAACCGGAGATCCGGACGAGCTATAATAGATAGTCAGCCCCCAACAACTTCATGAGCCGTCTCGTACCTACGTTCCATCAACGTTTTACAGTTGCACTGTTCACCCTCGCTGGCGAGTAGTGGCCTTACACCCCACTTCCAGCTCGCTGGTGTTGTAGCTCTACCACCCCTTTTCCTTCGCCGCAACCGACCCATCAGCAGTCCGAACGCTGTCGCAGGTGTCTGCTCTCTCCGTTAGAGCGAATACTACAAGTGGTCTCCAAACTTAGAACCACTGTGGTCAGCTGCACTGAACAATTCGTTCCTGGAATGTGGAATCGATATCGATACTTGGAAGAAGTGGAATCACTACAGTTATTGTTTATCGAACCACCTCCGGCAATTGCGGAATTCATCGTGGTTGAACACGTGGTCGAGAAGTCGAAGACACCATTTGGTTTGCACCTGGACTCAGGCTTGGTCTAGGATGCCGAAGACCCGAAGCCAGTCGAGTTCTGGTCGCCCCGGTCCTGCGAGACCACCCCCGAAACCGAGGCTCGCCTTATCTGTTGAAGCAGGAGAGCGGCTGTATCGTCAAGCGATGTCGCGCTCACGCTCGGTTAATGATGAACGAGATCTCTCGGATGTACTGGCCCCTGTGGCAGCGGCAGGCGCGCCCACCACAGAAGCTGTAGTTGACCCTGAGGTCGTAAGACCTCAAGAAGAGGATGATTTGCGCAGGGAAGTGCGTCGTCTCAAGTCTGAGTCAAGCGCTTCGCGTGTGCGCATGGTTGCGTTGGAATCGCAGATCGCTGCTCTTATCGCTGATGTCGAAAAATTACGCAGTGCGCAACAAGCACTCGTTCGTCAAGACGATGGGAAGCAGGTCTCTACATCAGTGAAAACACTACGTGAGGATTTGAACCATCTACTGGAGAGGTACGGGAATACGCCCGATGCGCTACCCGGCTTAACCGTGGATTTAGAGAAAGTCCTCACTCGAGTTAACCCTCGTTTAGAACGCCTGGAGGCGGCAATTCATGCGCAGACTGCTGCTAAACCAGTCGTGCTGGAAGAGGAAGGAGCTCCTTTGAAGGAAGCTCGTTCGAAGAAGTCGAAGTCACGACGTAAGAAGCGGAAGTCCGCACGTGATTCGAGTGATGAATCGTCAAGTACGGAGGGTTTCAGTTCCAGTACTGATGATTCTGATGATTCAGATACGTCAGATGACGACGACAGTGATGATGGTCATCGAAGGTCCTGATCTCGGAAGAAGAACACGTCTTCGTGGTTACTGAGAAAAAAAAGCTCACCTTCCAGAAGATTGAAGGTGCTCCCGTGCACGAATCTGCTTTATCGGAAGGTCCTGAATTACAGGTACTACCGTCTGAAGGTGAAGAGCAAGAAGCGGTCAGGATGCAAAACCGCGAAGTTGAAGGATCACATCAAACGATTGAAGATCGCCCTTAATGATTTAGCATTTGATGGGAAAACCCCCCTTCTCGTTATCGAGTTTCTCACTCGATTCGTTGCCAAAGCAGACACTCTAGGGATGAGTGAAACACAGGCATTTGTGTCGTTACCACACTTCCTGAATGGTTTTGCTTTAGAGCAATATCGTTCTGTATGCGGATCATTGACAGCCGATGAAGGCGGCGTTACCTCATGGGCACAGGCGGTGCAGTATTTGCTGCGCAGTTACGCGACTTCAAACGCGATACGTCAGGCGATACTGGAGCTAAGGGATGTGATCCAAAAGCCTGAGGAGGGCGAAGCTGAGTACAGCTCAAGGCTTAACAAAGCTTCAGTCCGCTGTGGAAACCTCCACTCGACAGAGGACAAGATTACCTTGTACATCGACAGGCTGGACCCAAGCATCAAGTCGTTGGTAGCTCGATATCGAGAGAAGCATGGAAGAGTCTCCTTTTTGGAGTTAGTTCAGTTTGCGAAAGCTGAAGGAGACGCGGCCAGAGCGCGTGGTAGCCCCCGTCGTTCAGTGGCTTTTGGAACCTCAATGGGTAAGGAGAAGATCTCCGCCAGAGTTAATTAGCGCAGCAAACTGCTACATCTGGAATCTCCAGTTGACTCACGAGATTCGTCGTTGGTACCCAAAGGGAGTGACTCGCATGAGGAGGCGGTTCATTTAATGTAATATACGGACTCTTCTGCACCTACAGTGGATCTCCCACACTCGGAGTCTCAGGACGAGGAAGCCCTAATGGCTATGGAGGGCCGTCGCCCTATGTACCGTCCCTATACGGTGCCACTACAAGGAGGTTTTAAGAACCGGAAACCCGGATGGGTGGATACTCGCACGGCATACTGTTCACAACCTATGTTGACCAACCGTCATGACGGTTTAATATGTTATTCATGTTATGGAAAACACCATTTGAGTGCAGAATGCACGCTTCCTGCAAATGATCTGAGTCGTATCATGACGAATTATGAAGCACTCTCAGAAGAGGAAAGGAGCCGCGTACCGGCGGGCATGTATTGGAAAGCCCAAAGTTGGTTTTCTCAGACAAAAATGCGCCGGACGGATAAGCCAGTTGCTCAGAATGCTGAAGTGTTACAACCCGGAACCACGGTAGGAAGAGGCGCCTTTGAGGCGAATCAGCCGGTGCAACCAGAAAACTAAGTGAGGGAGCCCCTAGGGGGTCGGCACTAGTCGATCCCGTAGTGCTGACCAGGGAGAGCTCGCCTCCCTGCTCCCGCGCTTGGAAGCCCAAGATTCTCTTGAGGCCTTCCAAATTTCCGCCGTACGGAATCAATCCGCCGGACGGAAAGCGAGTACAGTTTGAATGTGAGTTACATCGTCCTTGGAGACGTTATACTTGTCCGTCAAAACGGGAAAGTTACCTCATGGTAGTGTCTGAAATAAACTATAAGGTCTACGCCGACATCGGCTCTGACAGGAATCTGTTATCTCGTCGATTGACTATCCTGGACACAGGTGCTGGTCCGAACTTTATACGGGAATCGGAGCTCGCTCCTGCTGACTTCGACCGTATTCGATACGGTCCTTTACAGGACATCAGGGATGCCAACAAAAATGCTGTGAAGACACTGTGAACAGTTCGACTCGTGGTGCGTTTGGGACGCTTTGTAGTCCTAGTCGACTTCATCGTCTGTAAGACGTTAGCTGCACCAGTGGTACTGCGATGTGATAATTGCGACAAGTTTGTCGAAGCCATTAGCCCGCGAAGAAAACTAGTGGAACTAGATGATGTGTCAAGGGTACCAATTGTTCGCAAGCCAATGCGTCGTTGCTCAGAAGCACCTCCACTTCCACCATCCATGGAAAACGGGAAATCCCGAGGACGTGTCTCGCCGAGGATTCGAGTAGCGAAGAGTGCCATGCTGAAGGCGCAAACTCAAACTCGGGTTCAAGTAAGAACAGAACGACACGGACTCGTGGTAATTCAACCGAATACTCGGATGTACGTATCCCGTGAGTTTCTAGTCTCCAATGGCATTGTTCAGGTTGGTTCTGGTAGCCCCTTTTGGATACTAGTGAGTAACTTCACCGATAACGATTATCAAATACCGAAGAATCTGGTTGTTGCAACAGCTTTCCCTCATCCTACAGTGGTGGTCCCTACTCATATTTCTACTGCAGAAGTATTGGGATTAACCCATGTCGGTGACACAGACGAAGAACTGCAAACTCCGTCTGGAGATCAATTGCAAACGGCAAAGGATCCAGAGAGCCTGGTCGATGAGCTAGACTTAGCACATGTGTTGGAACACTACAGAACGAAGATCAGGTCTATGCTGAAGAAGTATACATCCATGTGGAGTGGAAAACTAGCAGAGATCTCCGCTACGGAACACCACATTGATTTGGTCCCAGGGTCACGACCCATCTCCGAACCACCCTACAGAGCGGGACCGCGAACTCGCCAAATCGAGGAGGAGAATGTCAGCAAAATGCTGGAAGAAGGAGTGATCGAAGCAGCTCAATCTGCTCGGGCCTCACCAGTGGTGCTGGTTCCAAAACCTGATGGTTCTTTACGATTCTGTATCGATTATCGAAAACTGAACGCATTTATAGTTCGAGATACATACCCGTTGCCTCGAATGGACGAATGTATTGACATCCTAGGAGAAGCGAACGTCTTCACCACGTTGGATGCCGACTCTGGCTATGGCAGGTGCCTGTAGCGGAAGAAGACCAAGATAAAACCTGATTTGCGTGTCACGCCGGTCTCTACCGTTTCAAAAGGATGCCCTTTGGCTTAACGAATGCACCGGCTACTTTCCAGCGTACTCTGGACATCTTGCTCTAAAGATACAAGCGGAAGACTTGTTTAGTCTATTTGGACGATGTGATCATCTTTTCCCAGGATGTGGAAAGCCATTTACTGCATGTAAAGGAGATCCTCAAAGCACTACAGAGCGCAGGTATCACCTTGATGTTCAAGAAATGCGAATGGTTCGCTGGCACCGTCCGGTACTTAGGACATGTGATCAAACCGGGACAGCTTGCCATTAAAGAGGCACAAACAGCGGCTCTCTGCGAAGTACAACCTCCGTCGACACAGAAGCAATTGCGTTCTTTTCTCGGCTTGTGCAACGTCTACCGACGATTCTTGCCGCGATACTCGCATATAGCGGCACCGCTCAACGCCAAGCTGCGTAAAGGACAACCAGTACAGCTGGAACAATTCAGACGAGCTGAAGCGGAAGCGTTCGACACGCTGAAGACAAAGATTATCACAGCCCCAATCTTGGCGCTGCCCATCCCCAACCTGCCATACTCAATGGATACCGACTCTAGCGAGTACCAAGTAGGGTGTGCCCTTTTTCAAACACACCCTGATGGTGAGCGCAAACCCATTGGTTACTGGTCAAGATCGCTGAACGCAGCTGAGAAGAAGTATTCAGTTTCAGAAAAGGAATGCCTTGCAGTCGTTTGGGCTCTAACCTCATTGCGACCGTATCTCCATGGAGAACGTTTTACCGTCAACACCGATCATTCGTCTCTACGATGGTAACTGTCCATTACCGACCCGTCTGGTCGTCTCACACGATGGCGCTTACGCCTTTCTGAATTCGATTTCGAAGTGAAGTATAAGAACGGATTGGCCACTGTCCAAGCTGTCGCGCTATCGCGACTCAAAACACTGGGCGAAACCCAAGGCGAAATCGATGAAGAGATACCTTGCTTCTACATGGAGACCCATTCACCATCTTTTGAAGAAGAGGAACAAGATAACCTTGATGATTATTCGGATGCAGACCCGTTCCTTGCATTAGCAGACACTGACCCTTCAGTTCAACTCGAGCGAATCTCGTGCACTGAGCTCCTCAATGAGCAACACGCCGATACGTTTTGTGCGTCGATACGCTCTCGTCTTAACGGGGGGGAGGAGCTCCCCTTTTCACTCGATTCACGAGGAATACTGTTAAGACATGTCGAAAATCATGATCAAATCGTGATTCCATACGTCTTGAAGAGTCGAGTACTCCATCTGGCACACTACAGCAGGCTGTCTGGTCATCCAGGAGGAACGAAGTTGTTCATGACTCTAAGAAGAGATTTTTACTGGCCTACTTTGGCAATGGACTGCCATGCTACAGTGAGGTTGTGTACAACATGTGCGAAGAATCGCGTGAAGCTTTAGAGGAAGTGGAAACCGATGACGTTATTCCAGGCGAAAGCGCCTTTACAATACGTCAGTATTGACATCCTAGGGGAATTGATTTGCTCAAGGCGAGGTTATCGCTACCTATCGGTAATCACCGACCGCTTCTCGAAGCTAGTGCGGACTGTGCCGCTGAAGCGGATAACCGCAGCCGTAATCGCACAGGCGTTTATCAAACACTCGGTCTTTATATACGGACCACCAGAAGTTCGGTTATCGGATAATGGGAAGCAGTTCATTGCGAAGTTCTTTCAGAATGTTTGCCGCATTATGGGCATTCGAAACGTGTTTACCACGACCTATCATCCGCAATGCAACGGTCAGGTGGAGCGTTTCAACCGCACGCTGATAGCAGCACTACGACACTACATCGCGGACCACCCGAAAGAATGGGACATGTTTACAGATACTCTGTGCTACGCGTACAATACGCAAGTGCATACCTCTACAAAGACGGCACCGTTCGACCTCGTGCTCTCACGTAACCCTCCGGCTTTACCGGTTGCGCTCGATGACGAGACAGAATTGGACGCGCCGACCCCGGCTAAGTACCATCTGAAATGGAGGAATGACCTGAAGGCCAGAGCGGAAGAAGCCGCTAAGGAGTTATCAAAGACGCAAGCTCGCTATAAGCAAAACTATGACGCCAGAAGGCGAAGGGGAAATCCGGCAATCCGAGTAGGAGGTCACATCTTCGTGCGAATCGAAAGACCTGACAAACAGGAAGAATCTCGGCATAAGTTGTTGCCGATAGCGGCTGGACCCTAAAAGTGGTGGACCTTAATGAAGACACAGTGGTCATCAAGACAGCTGAGGACGTTGAACGTGTATCGTGCGATCGTGTTGAAGTCGCGCCTGACCCGCAAGTGAAAGTCCATGTATCTGGTAAAACTAAGGAGGCAAAAGCGACGGAACGTCAAGGCAAAAGCCCAAGTGACTCTGGGGAGAGTGAACCGCCACCCATGGCTCGGGCGGAGAAGAAAGCTCCTGATCTCCCACTGCCGGCGGTTGCGTACGCCAATCAGGGACAGCTTCCTAAGTATCGGGATATGCCCCGTGTCACGCGCACACCCGTAAGTACGGAAATGGAACCTGAAAGCAGGAAAGATGTTTTGAACTTTGGTCCCAAGGACTTGGAAACGAGTGCACGCGAAAACACACCGTTGCCGCTTCAGGCTGAACCGTCAGGTGAAGCGCCACTCGCTGTTCCGCCGATATCGGATCCCATCCCTCGTGGGCAGGAAGAAGAAGAGGTATCGCCTCCTGTCGTGGTGCAAGCCCCATCGTCCACCCAACAGCTGTCAGAATCGGATAAACCGAAGGAAGTTCATCCACGAATGGAATTGAGAAGTAGCAAGAAGTACGCTTCTATGGAACCTAGAAAACAGGATAGCTCTTTATCTGAGAAAGGATCTCAAGGAATGAGTACACTGCACCTGCGGGCAGAACGACAGTTAGTCGACGAGCGAACGCTTAGCGACGCTGAGACTGCTAACACAGAGACGCTAGGGTCAGCCCTAAGACACTTCAAACCTGCTAACAGGAGTCTCGCGCCAATAGCGAAAGCATTGGGAAACGCCCAGGAATATGTTATGGATCGCACATGTGAACATGGCGAGCATGAAGATACTAGAGAATTACTGTATCGAGTCCGTTGGTACGGTTTTCCTCCGGAAGCGGATAAGTGGGAACCTATAGCTCATATCCCCCGTTCGCAACTCGTGCGATATCATCGACGCATGCGATTACCACTCCCCAGGGAGATCGACTCCTCGATAGTCGGGCTCATGGGCACATCCCATTTCTAAGGGTGGGCTACAAAGGTAGTAAAAACTCGAAAGGCGAGAAGAAAACAAGAAATCATGAACAGGAAACGTGAAGACACGCAAGCAAAGGACATTTACTGATTATCACCTAGGACAAACTCATGAAGCGAGAAGAAGGATTGAAGAACTCGAGAAGCGAGAAGAAGAAGTTAAGAACTCGAAAAGCGAGAAGAGATGAAGACTAGAAGATAAGAAGGGAACGTGAAGACACGAAGTCACCGGAGTTTTATTGGTATCAAGATACCTCCGCAAGGGTGTTGACTAGGAGTCTTTTCTAGGATCATCAAAGAGACGTGCGAGCACGCAGGTTCGCAAGAAGCTGTGCGCAATCACCCTCAACTTGGTCCACGGGAAAGCCCGCATCTAAGAGGAACTGTCTCAGCGGATCCAAGCCTGGATCTTTGACCGACACTGCACTCAGTTGTTGGGTAAACCCATGAAAGTTCTCTTCAGCAACTCCCGCCGCTGCGGATTGATCGACAGAAGTCGCTACGCCTGCCAGCTCTGGCTCGTCCTCGTAACCGAGTTCAGCCTCAGCTCCCGGTGCTTTCTCATACGGTTCCTCTCCGTTCTCGAATGGAGTACCATCGTACACGTATCTAGTAAGCTGGTTCGGTGGCATGTCACGCGGGTTATCCTGAAGAAAGCGAGCCTGCTCGGAGGTGATGAACTGGCGCGTCCAGGGGTCGTACCAAACTAAATCTCCAGCACTTGCTGTTCGTCCAGGAGAATGGTCGTAGTGTCTTGCACGGGTTCCGCGAGCAGATTGATCAGCTGGCACTCCAGACCAATCGACACTGTCGATCAAATCCACAAGATAGAGGAAGTCGGCATGGTTCGCACGGGATCCCAAGACAAGGGAAAGATCGAGTTCTCTCGCATAATTTCGCGCTGTGGGCGACATGTACCAAACTCTAAAGGTATCGTAAGCATCCCACAGGAGGAAGACGGCCATCTTGGCGGTAAACTAGGTATAAACCACCCTCCAATATCCCGAGAACGGGTCGTTAACCAACGCGGACCCGATGTAGGAGATCGCCGCTGGGAGCTTCACAGGGCAACCACGAGAACTCTCGATCCCCGCCCAATGCTCCGGAATACCGATGTAGCGCCCGAAGCGCGCGTTCCACCGGATGCGGTCAATCTCGATCATTTGATACGGCACCAAATAGCCCAAACGTGATCGAGTACGACGTTCCCAACGGGGATAATCCCAATAGGGAATGTCGCGCTTTCGAAGGAAGCGGAACTCCTCACGGAGAAGAGATTGCTGAAAGCAGAGAGCTACATCACGCACACTGCGCACACCGCGCCAACCGCTGACATCGACTTCAACGAGTGTCTCGATATACGAGTAACCTTCACCGTCGGTACGGGCTTTCCAGGTATCTAGTTCCCAGTCCTGCGGGAGGAGAACCGTACTGATGAATCGGTGAAGACGCTGGTAAATCAGCTTTGTGAACCGCGTACGGGCTTCGGACAAGGTTTCCGTTGAATATCGCGCAATCGCGTCGTCTGGCAAAGCAATATGGCTCGCCCAGTCGTCGCTATAAATCGTGTGTTCCGGAATACCGTCAGGGAAGTACCCACCGTGTACATACTGTTGTATCAACGCGTCATCGCGGATAGAAACTGGATCAAACCAGGGCGCTTGCGCGAAAAGTTCAACGTTGTCGAGAGGATCTCGTCCATAGAAATCCACAGGGTGCGGGCAGCTCCGCTGAGCACGACGAGAAGGAGCTCGAATCACACCCGCAGAGGCGACGTAAGCCGCGTTCGGCATCGGAGCCACGGTTGGCTGAGGTAACGGTACCGACCGGAATCCGGTGTACGGTATGGGGAACGAACGGTATGGACCGAGTTGAGCAGTAGGCTGTGGCAGAGAACCAGCAGTGTTGGACGGAGCCCCACAAGGCACATCCTCAGAGGAGGGCTGAAACGGGTTGGACCCGGCGTTCGGATTCATCGCGAGAGATCGAGCTCGAGCTGAAGAGCGGAGATGAACAGAATGCTGTTGAGAACTGTAAGAGTTGGTCGGGCAGCGAGGAATTCGTGATGACGATGAGTACCCAGAACACCGATCCGACTACGTATAAAGGCTTCTTGCGTCCCCCATGGTTCGCGATTAACGAGGGGGGTATGTAGTATTCTCCTATGTCGGGGAATCCAATAGGTTGGTTTTTCGCGAAGTCGCGGTTGAAACTCATAAGTGAGTGATATCATCAGCATTGTGATATGAAACGGCATCCCGCGTAGGATGCCTAGAGGCAGAATGTCTTAGTGGAACACGTGGCTTCATGGGTCGAGTGGCTTGCAACGGCGCATGAAGTGGCGATCCACGTGGCTGGCTTTACTACCCTTGGTAGCTAGACGTCCATTAGGGACCGTACCCATACAGTGGTTTGGCTAAGTGGCTGACCACTGGGTATTATTTATATATTTATTTGGGCACTCACCTTGGTACACAGTATATAGTGTACCAGAGGTGAGCGCCAACTCCACGTAAAGGAGACAACATGGGCATCATGGCTATTCTGTTCCTCGCTTAGGATTCCTTAACCGGAGATCCGGACGAGCTATAATAGATAGTCAGCCCCCAACCACTTCACGAGCCGTCTCGTACTTACGTTCCATCAACGTTTTACAGGTGCACTGTTCACCCTCGCTGGCGAGTAGTGGCCTTACACCCCAATTCCACCTCGCTGGTTTTGTAGCTCTACCACCCCTTTTCCCTCGCCTCAACTGACCCATCGGCAGTCCGAACGCTGTCACAATTGTCTGCTCTCTCCATTAGAGCGGATACTACACTAACGTGAGATTATTAAAAGGATATGTTTTCATTCTATACCCAAAGCTGTTTTTTTGCGGGAATGGTTATGCGGCACTACTTGCGGTAGTTTACCGTTCTGTAGTAGATTCCAGATCGTCACCAAGTCTTTACGACCGTCACAGGCTTTTAACTTTGTGTGGAATCTCTAGACAGACCCAGTACCGTTGGTACACACAGAGCGTCTCCCTTCTACGCGGAGGAGGCTACAACCTGTGCAGTGGGCTGACAGGAAAGGCTCTATGCAGCGGCTAACGCCTCACTTGACCCCTTCACTGCGGCAAAAGCCTCATTTTTTTTTTATAATGTATGAATTTGCTCTTTCAGCTGCAGTGGCCTCACTGGATTTAGGCGGCAAACGTCTCACCTTTTGATAAAGTTGAAGGGCTCGAAGCCAAAGAAAAATAATGAGTTGGGGTGTCAATTGTTGGTTGAAGTCGTCCGAGAAAGAACTCGGAGACATCAGAGCCCTTTTTATAGAGATCTAGAACCTCGAAAAAGGAGCTAAAACGCATTACTACTCGATAGTTACTACTGTGTGCTTCTAGGTTACTCTAATCGCTGCTAGTAGCGATTAAAGCAGCACACTAACCAATAAAAATATAAAAACTATATTATTTTTCCTAATGCGCCATTATGGCTTTCGACGCCAGCGGTGAAATACAGTGAAGATCCTGCTGGCACTCCATAAACGTGTGTTCCAGCAATGCTGGAACACTGTACGCATTACGAGACCCACAGCTACCATGTAGGAAGCGGATGTGTCGGGAAACCTCGATGCACACTATACAGTATCTCCCCGTTGGGTAACACCACCGCCGGCGGCTGTGCATTCTTTTTTCATCAGTGCAGTCTACAGTGCCGTTTGCAGGCACAATGAGTACCGCGTGTCACGGTACGCCATCGCCTTGCATGAGGCGCATGGATATCAAGAGTTTTCACCACTATTCGGGGTCTCTCATTGGCCGCGGTATGGGAAAGGGGAAATGTGGTACCTTCCTAATTCCTGGTTCAGTGCCGGAGATGTGAAGTGAGAAGAGAAGGCTCGTCCTCGGTACATGACGCCAACCCAACTTGTGGAAGGCCTACACTTCATATCGGCCCTTCTTCAAAGTGACCACCGGGAAAAAGCCTTGTGCCACAGTTTACAGAATGCTGCACCAGGAAGTCAATCACCCATTTTGTCCGCCTTGAGCCAAGACGGTACCAGAAAAGCATTGTTTGACTTTCTCCAAGTTCTGAAAAGCAGCAGTTTTTTCAAGTCCGCAGCTCACCTTTTAAGCTGTGCCTCAAAGCGCCAATGTCTCTTCTCCCTTGGCGATCAGCAGCGATACTCGAAACGCATTTGTCATATTACTCTTCCTTGGTACACAGTTAGATTGTTTCAAACACCTACGAGGGTCGTTCTGCTGAAAACCCAACCTTCTGAACTATGTGAATCAGCTCAAAGACGCAGTGGAGAAGGATTGTATTCATAGGTTGCTTCTCGGCCATTTCAGATACGGGACGAATACTTAGACGGAGAATAAAGGAAACTTTTCAGCAGAGTTGACCGCTCTGCACTAAACAACACGCCTTCTTGTCCACGTGATGCTAAAGAATTGGTTGCAAATTCCATGTTGTTTAGATTACGTGAGACCTATCCATTCCAAGTATTGCTAAAAATGATTAGTATGCGGGTACTTAGGTGTGTCTGAGTCGAGTCTAGTTCGAGATGATGTCGAGATGATGCCACTCGAGACGTAGTCAGATGACTATGACATCCGACATGCCGGAGTTTATGTAGAGGTCAAGTCTAGCGACAGTTCAGCTAAGCGGTCGTGTGTTCACATGTGCACTACTTGCATTCTGTCCTGCATTCTGTCCTGCATGTTGAATGCTCTCTTGTAGACACCTGCAGTGTCGACTGACATCATGACATGACATACATAATTGCATTATGATAGCCTTAGACGACTAGGCGTTCAACGATAGTCCTCAACGCCTCCATTCGACTCCCCGTTGAGCAGCAAAGTGACAGACATATTCCGCTGTTGAACTGATCAAAGTGTTCCAACTTCTCCTAAATGCGCTCATGAGACGAAAGATGCGATAAGGCCTTTCGTAGACCTTTCGGTGCTGTGCCCCTTTGCTCCAGTACATCAACGACGGTCTTTAGTTCGTCCAACTTTTCTTTCTCGACTTGAGTATCACCCACATGATACCCACCAGCCTCAATTTGCTCTTCATACATTTTCTTCGCTTTCTCTAAGGTTCCCATTCCAAACATTCTCAACTGAGATGGACACAGGGGCCCGAATATCATCGCTTTGGTAAGTTCCGGATTTTCAGCTAAGTCAACTTCAAACCCTCCATGTTTGGTAAACATATCTAACACCTCAAATCCAAGTGTTAGTTCTATGTACTTCCGTTCCTTTCTCATGAGCTTGTTTGCCTCAATTCCCTTTCCCATCATAGTATCGTCTACCATTGCTATTTTCCCCGCGATAGTAACCGCCACCCATCGAGCCTGCTTCTCAAACATAGGCGCACTGGCAGTTCCTGGAGGCATCAGGTCTACAAACGAAATGCCTTTAATGTCGGGATGGAATGTGAAGTCGTAAAGTTCCAATATGTTTGAACTATCTTCCGGAGTGATGAGCTTCTGCATTTCCTCTCCCAGAAATGAGACACGAGTCTCATACCCAGTTCCAAACACAACAGTTTCAAATTGATCAGTAGTTCCGTCTGAAAAAACAACTGCGTTCTCGGTCACTCGCTCAAGTCCACCTACCTTCCACGTCAACGATCTCCCGCTCTGCACAGCATCTATCATAGTGCCATTCACCACGGTGAACCCCAAAAACGGGGGAACTACAATAGGAACGTTAGGCGGAGGTGCATTGATAGCACCATGATCCACAAAGCACATACTCTGCTCATGTAGAAGTTCCGCTGATGTGAGCCTTCCAGCCTGCATTCGCAACAGTGCATATCTCGTAGAATACTCTGCAGTCAGTACGCGTCCTTTTCGTTGCTTGACGATGATCTGGCGCATGGTCCGCGTGCTGACTGTGACGGAGGATGGGCCTTGATCTTCGGGAGCGGATAACATGTCCGCAACAGCGGCAACTTTGGTCATTTTGAAGGGTGATTTGAGCTTGATTACACTGGGTTGGCGATTCGGAGTTGGGCACTTCGGGCTGTCATCGATGACGGATGAGAAGTTCGCTTTTTACTATATGGCTGGCGGCAAACCTGTTCTCTTCAACGGCTGTTTTCGAGATCATACCCTTTGGCTCATTGTCATTGGTGTGGAGGAGAAGATTGCTTCCTATGACATGAAGGAAAAAAGCTTAAGAACAGGAACCTTGGACTGAATCTGTTATTAGCAGTTGATAGCCTACTATTTTGTTACGAAGGAAGAGCCCATAGGGGATCGCGGATTGCGAGAGTTAATTTCTCCGGGATGGATGCTCGTTGGCTCTTTGCCAATCGGAAGAAGTGAAATGAAAAGGTTTAAAAGGTTTAGGCGAGGAAGGAGGACGGCCAATGGTAGATCGCATATCTGGAGCGAATCATGAAACCTAGAGCATGAATCATCAAGTCTGAGCTATTGCCAACATTAGCTCATCGCGACAAACTCAAACGGAAGCGCCATTAGATAGGCGTTTTATAAAGAGAGAAAGCGTGAGACTGAAGTTGTTCAAACCCCACTTTAAACTGCTCCCAGCAGTCAATTCGCGTACTCTTTAAGCTCATCGGGTTGCCAGTACCCTTTACATGCGCTGCATGTCGATCTTGTAGTTGGTCTCGAACTTTCTCCGAGTGTCGGAAAGGCCCCAGAACTATTGCGGCCTATGTGATTTCTTCTTTTCTGTGTCGTGCAATGTAGTGAAACAGCGTACCGATGATTCCAACAGTACAAGGGAAAACCCGTTGTAATATTGGAGATTAAGATTACTGTTGTAGAAACCTCTAGAAGGTTCCAGAATGCAAAAGGAAACTGCTTTATGTAATAGAATATTGTAGAAGACTCTAGAAACTTCTATAAAACTTTATGTAGAAAAGACAAGAACTATCTTAGAACAAAACTATATGCGTCTAGAACAATTTAAAAGTGCTTTAAAGCAATATAAAAGAACAGAAGAACAAAGACTGAGTCGAGAAAAACGAACTCAAGTCAACACTTCACAGAACTATCCGCGTTCGAGTGTACTTTACTACCATCAATTACTCCTTCTCTGCAACTGAAGGATACGGAATAACTGACAAGTTTTCCGTTGAATATCGCGCAATCGCGTTGTCCGGAAAAGCAATATGGCTCGCCCAGTCGTCGCTATAAATCGTGTGTTCCGGAATACCGTCAGGGAAGTACCCACCGTGTACATACTGTTGTATCAACGCGTCATCGCGGATAGAAACTGGATCAAACCAGGGCGCTTGCGCGAAAAGTTCAACGTTGTCGAGAGGATCTCGTCCATAGAAATCCACAGGGTGCGGGCAGCTCCGCTGAGCACGACGAGAAGGAGCTCGAATCACACCCGCAGAGGCGACGTAAGCCGCGTTCGGCATCGGAGCCACGGTTGGCTGAGGTAACGGTACCGACCGGAATCCGGTGTACGGTATGGGGAACGAACGGTATGGACCGAGTTGAGCAGTAGGCTGTGGCAGAGAACCAGCAGTGTTGGACGGAGCCCCACAAGGCACATCCTCAGAGGAGGGCTGAAACGGGTTGGACCCGGCGTTCGGATTCATCGCGAGAGATCGAGCTCGAGCTGAAGAGCGGAGAGGAACAGAATGCTGTTGAGAACTGTAAGAGTTGGTCGGGCAGCGAGGAATTCGTGATGACGATGAGTACCCAGAACACCGATCCGACTACGTATAAAGGCTTCTTGCGTCCCCCATGGTTCGCGATTAACGAGGGGGGTATGTAGTATTCTCCTATGTCGGGGAATCCAATAGGTTGGTTTTTCGCGAAGTCGCGGTTGAAACTCATAAGTGAGTGATATCATCAGCATTGTGATATGAAACGGCATCCCGCGTAGGATGCCTAGAGGCAGAATGTCTTAGTGGAACACGTGGCTTCATGGGTCGAGTGGCTTGCAACGGCGCATGAAGTGGCGATCCACGTGGCTGGCTTTACTACCCTTGGTAGCTAGACGTCCATTAGGGACCGTACCCATACAGTGGTTTGGCTAAGTGGCTGACCACTGGGTATTATTTATATATTTATTTGGGCACTCACCTTGGTACACAGTATATAGTGTACCAGAGGTGAGCGCCAACTCCACGTAAAGGAGACAACATGGGCATCATGGCTATTCTGTTCCTCGCTTAGGATTCCTTAACCGGAGATCCGGACGAGCTATAATAGATAGTCAGCCCCCAACCACTTCACGAGCCGTCTCGTACTTACGTTCCATCAACGTTTTACAGGTGCACTGTTCACCCTCGCTGGCGAGTAGTGGCCTTACACCCCAATTCCACCTCGCTGGTTTTGTAGCTCTACCACCCCTTTTCCCTCGCCTCAACTGACCCATCGGCAGTCCGAACGCTGTCACAATTGTCTGCTCTCTCCATTAGAGCGGATACTACACTAACGTGAGATTATTAAAAGGATATGTTTTCATTCTATACCCAAAGCTGTTTTTTTGCGGGAATGGTTATGCGGCACTACTTGCGGTAGTTTACCGTTCTGTAGTAGATTCCAGATCGTCACCAAGTCTTTACGACCGTCACAGGCTTTTAACTTTGTGGGGAATCTCTAGACAGACCCAGTACCGTTGGTACACACAGAGCGTCTCCCTTCTACGCGGAGGAGGCTACAACCTGTGCAGTGGGCTGACAGGAAAGGCTCTATGCAGCGGCTAACGCCTCACTTGACCCCTTCACTGCGGCAAAAGCCTCATTTTTTTTTTATAATGTATGAATTTGCTCTTTCAGCTGCAGTGGCCTCACTGGATTTAGGCGGCAAACGTCTCACCTTTTGATAAAGTTGAAGGGCTCGAAGCCAAAGAAAAATAATGAGTTGGGGTGTCAATTGTTGGTTGAAGTCGTCCGAGAAAGAACTCGGAGACATCAGAGCCCTTTTTATAGAGATCTAGAACCTCGAAAAAGGAGCTAAAACGCATTACTACTCGATAGTTACTACTGTGTGCTTCTAGGTTACTCTAATCGCTGCTAGTAGCGATTAAAGCAGCACACTAACCAATAAAAATATAAAAACTATATTATTTTTCCTAATGCGCCATTATGGCTTTCGACGCCAGCGGTGAAATACAGTGAAGATCCTGCTGGCACTCCATAAACGTGTGTTCCAGCAATGCTGGAACACTGTACGCATTACGAGACCCACAGCTACCATGTAGGAAGCGGATGTGTCGGGAAACCTCGATGCACACTATACAGTATCTCCCCGTTGGGTAACACCACCGCCGGCGGCTGTGCATTCTTTTTTCATCAGTGCAGTCTACAGTGCCGTTTGCAGGCACAATGAGTACCGCGTGTCACGGTACGCCATCGCCTTGCATGAGGCGCATGGATATCAAGAGTTTTCACCACTATTCGGGGTCTCTCATTGGCCGCGGTATGGGAAAGGGGAAATGTGGTACCTTCCTAATTCCTGGTTCAGTGCCGGAGATGTGAAGTGAGAAGAGAAGGCTCGTCCTCGGTACATGACGCCAACCCAACTTGTGGAAGGCCTACACTTCATATCGGCCCTTCTTCAAAGTGACCACCGGGAAAAAGCCTTGTGCCACAGTTTACAGAATGCTGCACCAGGAAGTCAATCACCCATTTTGTCCGCCTTGAGCCAAGACGGTACCAGAAAAGCATTGTTTGACTTTCTCCAAGTTCTGAAAAGCAGCAGTTTTTTCAAGTCCGCAGCTCACCTTTTAAGCTGTGCCTCAAAGCGCCAATGTCTCTTCTCCCTTGGCGATCAGCAGCGATACTCGAAACGCATTTGTCATATTACTCTTCCTTGGTACACAGTTAGATTGTTTCAAACACCTACGAGGGTCGTTCTGCTGAAAACCCAACCTTCTGAACTATGTGAATCAGCTCAAAGACGCAGTGGAGAAGGATTGTATTCATAGGTTGCTTCTCGGCCATTTCAGATACGGGACGAATACTTAGACGGAGAATAAAGGAAACTTTTCAGCAGAGTTGACCGCTCTGCACTAAACAACACGCCTTCTTGTCCACGTGATGCTAAAGAATTGGTTGCAAATTCCATGTTGTTTAGATTACGTGAGACCTATCCATTCCAAGTATTGCTAAAAATGATTAGTATGCGGGTACTTAGGTGTGTCTGAGTCGAGTCTAGTTCGAGATGATGTCGAGATGATGCCACTCGAGACGTAGTCAGATGACTATGACATCCGACATGCCGGAGTTTATGTAGAGGTCAAGTCTAGCGACAGTTCAGCTAAGCGGTCGTGTGTTCACATGTGCACTACTTGCATTCTGTCCTGCATTCTGTCCTGCATGTTGAATGCTCTCTTGTAGACACCTGCAGTGTCGACTGACATCATGACATGACATACATAATTGCATTATGATAGCCTTAGACGACTAGGCGTTCAACGATAGTCCTCAACGCCTCCATTCGACTCCCCGTTGAGCAGCAAAGTGACAGACATATTCCGCTGTTGAACTGATCAAAGTGTTCCAACTTCTCCTAAATGCGCTCATGAGACGAAAGATGCGATAAGGCCTTTCGTAGACCTTTCGGTGCTGTGCCCCTTTGCTCCAGTACATCAACGACGGTCTTTAGTTCGTCCAACTTTTCTTTCTCGACTTGAGTATCACCCACATGATACCCACCAGCCTCAATTTGCTCTTCATACATTTTCTTCGCTTTCTCTAAGGTTCCCATTCCAAACATTCTCAACTGAGATGGACACAGGGGCCCGAATATCATCGCTTTGGTAAGTTCCGGATTTTCAGCTAAGTCAACTTCAAACCCTCCATGTTTGGTAAACATATCTAACACCTCAAATCCAAGTGTTAGTTTTATGTACTTCCGTTCCTTTCTCATGAGCTTGTTTGCCTCAATTCCCTTTCCCATCATAGTATCGTCTACCATTGCTATTTTCCCCGCGATAGTAACCGCCACCCATCGAGCCTGCTTCTCAAACATAGGCGCACTGGCAGTTCCTGGAGGCATCAGGTCTACAAACGAAATGCCTTTAATGTCGGGATGGAATGTGAAGTCGTAAAGTTCCAATATGTTTGAACTATCTTCCGGAGTGATGAGCTTCTGCATTTCCTCTCCCAGAAATGAGACACGAGTCTCATACCCAGTTCCAAACACAACAGTTTCAAATTGATCAGTAGTTCCGTCTGAAAAAACAACTGCGTTCTCGGTCACTCGCTCAAGTCCACCTACCTTCCACGTCAACGATCTCCCGCTCTGCACAGCATCTATCATAGTGCCATTCACCACGGTGAACCCCAAAAACGGGGGAACTACAATAGGAACGTTAGGCGGAGGTGCATTGATAGCACCATGATCCACAAAGCACATACTCTGCTCATGTAGAAGTTCCGCTGATGTGAGCCTTCCAGCCTGCATTCGCAACAGTGCATATCTCGTAGAATACTCTGCAGTCAGTACGCGTCCTTTTCGTTGCTTGACGATGATCTGGCGCATGGTCCGCGTGCTGACTGTGACGGAGGATGGGCCTTGATCTTCGGGAGCGGATAACATGTCCGCAACAGCGGCAACTTTGGTCATTTTGAAGGGTGATTTGAGCTTGATTACACTGGGTTGGCGATTCGGAGTTGGGCACTTCGGGCTGTCATCGATGACGGATGAGAAGTTCGCTTTTTACTATATGGCTGGCGGCAAACCTGTTCTCTTCAACGGCTGTTTTCGAGATCATACCCTTTGGCTAATTGTCATTGGTGTGGAGGAGAAGATTGCTTCCTATGACATGAAGGAAAAAAGCTTAAGAACAGGAACCTTGGACTGAATCTGTTATTAGCAGTTGATAGCCTACTATTTTGTTACGAAGGAAGAGCCCATAGGGGATCGCGGATTGCGAGAGTTAATTTCTCCGGGATGGATGCTCGTTGGCTCTTTGCCAATCGGAAGAAGTGAAATGAAAAGGTTTAAAAGGTTTAGGCGAGGAAGGAGGACGGCCAATGGTAGATCGCATATCTGGAGCGAATCATGAAACCTAGAGCATGAATCATCAAGTCTGAGCTATTGCCAACATTAGCTCATCGCGACAAACTCAAACGGAAGCGCCATTAGATAGGCGTTTTATAAAGAGAGAAAGCGTGAGACTGAAGTTGTTCAAACCCCACTTTAAACTGCTCCCAGCAGTCAATTCGCGTACTCTTTAAGCTCATCGGGTTGCCAGTACCCTTTACATGCGCTGCATGTCGATCTTGTAGTTGGTCTCGAACTTTCTCCGAGTGTCGGAAAGGCCCCAGAACTATTGCGGCCTATGTGATTTCTTCTTTTCTGTGTCGTGCAATGTAGTGAAACAGCGTACCGATGATTCCAACAGTACAAGGGAAAACCCGTTGTAATATTGGAGATTAAGATTACTGTTGTAGAAACCTCTAGAAGGTTCCAGAATGCAAAAGGAAACTGCTTTATGTAATAGAATATTGTAGAAGACTCTAGAAACTTCTATAAAACTTTATGTAGAAAAGACAAGAACTATCTTAGAACAAAACTATATGCGTCTAGAACAATTTAAAAGTGCTTTAAAGCAATATAAAAGAACAGAAGAACAAAGACTGAGTCGAGAAAAACGAACTCAAGTCAACACTTCACAGAACTATCCGCGTTCGAGTGTACTTTACTACCATCAATTACTCCTTCTCTGCAACTGAAGGATACGGAATAACTGACAAGTTTTCCGTTGAATATCGCGCAATCGCGTTGTCCGGAAAAGCAATATGGCTCGCCCAGTCGTCGCTATAAATCGTGTGTTCCGGAATACCGTCAGGGAAGTACCCACCGTGTACATACTGTTGTATCAACGCGTCATCGCGGATAGAAACTGGATCAAACCAGGGCGCTTGCGCGAAAAGTTCAACGTTGTCGAGAGGATCTCGTCCATAGAAATCCACAGGGTGCGGGCAGCTCCGCTGAGCACGACGAGAAGGAGCTCGAATCACACCCGCAGAGGCGACGTAAGCCGCGTTCGGCATCGGAGCCACGGTTGGCTGAGGTAACGGTACCGACCGGAATCCGGTGTACGGTATGGGGAACGAACGGTATGGACCGAGTTGAGCAGTAGGCTGTGGCAGAGAACCAGCAGTGTTGGACGGAGCCCCACAAGGCACATCCTCAGAGGAGGGCTGAAACGGGTTGGACCCGGCGTTCGGATTCATCGCGAGAGATCGAGCTCGAGCTGAAGAGCGGAGATGAACAGAATGCTGTTGAGAACTGTAAGAGTTGGTCGGGCAGCGAGGAATTCGTGATGACGATGAGTACCCAGAACACCGATCCGACTACGTATAAAGGCTTCTTGCGTCCCCCATGGTTCGCGATTAACGAGGGGGGTATGTAGTATTCTCCTATGTCGGGGAATCCAATAGGTTGGTTTTTCGCGAAGTCGCGGTTGAAACTCATAAGTGAGTGATATCATCAGCATTGTGATATGAAACGGCATCCCGCGTAGGATGCCTAGAGGCAGAATGTCTTAGTGGAACACGTGGCTTCATGGGTCGAGTGGCTTGCAACGGCGCATGAAGTGGCGATCCACGTGGCTGGCTTTACTACCCTTGGTAGCTAGACGTCCATTAGGGACCGTACCCATACAGTGGTTTGGCTAAGTGGCTGACCACTGGGTATTATTTATATATTTATTTGGGCACTCACCTTGGTACACAGTATATAGTGTACCAGAGGTGAGCGCCAACTCCACGTAAAGGAGACAACATGGGCATCATGGCTATTCTGTTCCTCGCTTAGGATTCCTTAACCGGAGATCCGGACGAGCTATAATAGATAGTCAGCCCCCAACCACTTCACGAGCCGTCTCGTACTTACGTTCCATCAACGTTTTACAGGTGCACTGTTCACCCTCGCTGGCGAGTAGTGGCCTTACACCCCAATTCCACCTCGCTGGTTTTGTAGCTCTACCACCCCTTTTCCCTCGCCTCAACTGACCCATCGGCAGTCCGAACGCTGTCACAATTGTCTGCTCTCTCCATTAGAGCGGATACTACACTAACGTGAGATTATTAAAAGGATATGTTTTCATTCTATACCCAAAGCTGTTTTTTTGCGGGAATGGTTATGCGGCACTACTTGCGGTAGTTTACCGTTCTGTAGTAGATTCCAGATCGTCACCAAGTCTTTACGACCGTCACAGGCTTTTAACTTTGTGGGGAATCTCTAGACAGACCCAGTACCGTTGGTACACACAGAGCGTCTCCCTTCTACGCGGAGGAGGCTACAACCTGTGCAGTGGGCTGACAGGAAAGGCTCTATGCAGCGGCTAACGCCTCACTTGACCCCTTCACTGCGGCAAAAGCCTCATTTTTTTTTTATAATGTATGAATTTGCTCTTTCAGCTGCAGTGGCCTCACTGGATTTAGGCGGCAAACGTCTCACCTTTTGATAAAGTTGAAGGGCTCGAAGCCAAAGAAAAATAATGAGTTGGGGTGTCAATTGTTGGTTGAAGTCGTCCGAGAAAGAACTCGGAGACATCAGAGCCCTTTTTATAGAGATCTAGAACCTCGAAAAAGGAGCTAAAACGCATTACTACTCGATAGTTACTACTGTGTGCTTCTAGGTTACTCTAATCGCTGCTAGTAGCGATTAAAGCAGCACACTAACCAATAAAAATATAAAAACTATATTATTTTTCCTAATGCGCCATTATGGCTTTCGACGCCAGCGGTGAAATACAGTGAAGATCCTGCTGGCACTCCATAAACGTGTGTTCCAGCAATGCTGGAACACTGTACGCATTACGAGACCCACAGCTACCATGTAGGAAGCGGATGTGTCGGGAAACCTCGATGCACACTATACAGTATCTCCCCGTTGGGTAACACCACCGCCGGCGGCTGTGCATTCTTTTTTCATCAGTGCAGTCTACAGTGCCGTTTGCAGGCACAATGAGTACCGCGTGTCACGGTACGCCATCGCCTTGCATGAGGCGCATGGATATCAAGAGTTTTCACCACTATTCGGGGTCTCTCATTGGCCGCGGTATGGGAAAGGGGAAATGTGGTACCTTCCTAATTCCTGGTTCAGTGCCGGAGATGTGAAGTGAGAAGAGAAGGCTCGTCCTCGGTACATGACGCCAACCCAACTTGTGGAAGGCCTACACTTCATATCGGCCCTTCTTCAAAGTGACCACCGGGAAAAAGCCTTGTGCCACAGTTTACAGAATGCTGCACCAGGAAGTCAATCACCCATTTTGTCCGCCTTGAGCCAAGACGGTACCAGAAAAGCATTGTTTGACTTTCTCCAAGTTCTGAAAAGCAGCAGTTTTTTCAAGTCCGCAGCTCACCTTTTAAGCTGTGCCTCAAAGCGCCAATGTCTCTTCTCCCTTGGCGATCAGCAGCGATACTCGAAACGCATTTGTCATATTACTCTTCCTTGGTACACAGTTAGATTGTTTCAAACACCTACGAGGGTCGTTCTGCTGAAAACCCAACCTTCTGAACTATGTGAATCAGCTCAAAGACGCAGTGGAGAAGGATTGTATTCATAGGTTGCTTCTCGGCCATTTCAGATACGGGACGAATACTTAGACGGAGAATAAAGGAAACTTTTCAGCAGAGTTGACCGCTCTGCACTAAACAACACGCCTTCTTGTCCACGTGATGCTAAAGAATTGGTTGCAAATTCCATGTTGTTTAGATTACGTGAGACCTATCCATTCCAAGTATTGCTAAAAATGATTAGTATGCGGGTACTTAGGTGTGTCTGAGTCGAGTCTAGTTCGAGATGATGTCGAGATGATGCCACTCGAGACGTAGTCAGATGACTATGACATCCGACATGCCGGAGTTTATGTAGAGGTCAAGTCTAGCGACAGTTCAGCTAAGCGGTCGTGTGTTCACATGTGCACTACTTGCATTCTGTCCTGCATTCTGTCCTGCATGTTGAATGCTCTCTTGTAGACACCTGCAGTGTCGACTGACATCATGACATGACATACATAATTGCATTATGATAGCCTTAGACGACTAGGCGTTCAACGATAGTCCTCAACGCCTCCATTCGACTCCCCGTTGAGCAGCAAAGTGACAGACATATTCCGCTGTTGAACTGATCAAAGTGTTCCAACTTCTCCTAAATGCGCTCATGAGACGAAAGATGCGATAAGGCCTTTCGTAGACCTTTCGGTGCTGTGCCCCTTTGCTCCAGTACATCAACGACGGTCTTTAGTTCGTCCAACTTTTCTTTCTCGACTTGAGTATCACCCACATGATACCCACCAGCCTCAATTTGCTCTTCATACATTTTCTTCGCTTTCTCTAAGGTTCCCATTCCAAACATTCTCAACTGAGATGGACACAGGGGCCCGAATATCATCGCTTTGGTAAGTTCCGGATTTTCAGCTAAGTCAACTTCAAACCCTCCATGTTTGGTAAACATATCTAACACCTCAAATCCAAGTGTTAGTTTTATGTACTTCCGTTCCTTTCTCATGAGCTTGTTTGCCTCAATTCCCTTTCCCATCATAGTATCGTCTACCATTGCTATTTTCCCCGCGATAGTAACCGCCACCCATCGAGCCTGCTTCTCAAACATAGGCGCACTGGCAGTTCCTGGAGGCATCAGGTCTACAAACGAAATGCCTTTAATGTCGGGATGGAATGTGAAGTCGTAAAGTTCCAATATGTTTGAACTATCTTCCGGAGTGATGAGCTTCTGCATTTCCTCTCCCAGAAATGAGACACGAGTCTCATACCCAGTTCCAAACACAACAGTTTCAAATTGATCAGTAGTTCCGTCTGAAAAAACAACTGCGTTCTCGGTCACTCGCTCAAGTCCACCTACCTTCCACGTCAACGATCTCCCGCTCTGCACAGCATCTATCATAGTGCCATTCACCACGGTGAACCCCAAAAACGGGGGAACTACAATAGGAACGTTAGGCGGAGGTGCATTGATAGCACCATGATCCACAAAGCACATACTCTGCTCATGTAGAAGTTCCGCTGATGTGAGCCTTCCAGCCTGCATTCGCAACAGTGCATATCTCGTAGAATACTCTGCAGTCAGTACGCGTCCTTTTCGTTGCTTGACGATGATCTGGCGCATGGTCCGCGTGCTGACTGTGACGGAGGATGGGCCTTGATCTTCGGGAGCGGATAACATGTCCGCAACAGCGGCAACTTTGGTCATTTTGAAGGGTGATTTGAGCTTGATTACACTGGGTTGGCGATTCGGAGTTGGGCACTTCGGGCTGTCATCGATGACGGATGAGAAGTTCGCTTTTTACTATATGGCTGGCGGCAAACCTGTTCTCTTCAACGGCTGTTTTCGAGATCATACCCTTTGGCTCATTGTCATTGGTGTGGAGGAGAAGATTGCTTCCTATGACATGAAGGAAAAAAGCTTAAGAACAGGAACCTTGGACTGAATCTGTTATTAGCAGTTGATAGCCTACTATTTTGTTACGAAGGAAGAGCCCATAGGGGATCGCGGATTGCGAGAGTTAATTTCTCCGGGATGGATGCTCGTTGGCTCTTTGCCAATCGGAAGAAGTGAAATGAAAAGGTTTAAAAGGTTTAGGCGAGGAAGGAGGACGGCCAATGGTAGATCGCATATCTGGAGCGAATCATGAAACCTAGAGCATGAATCATCAAGTCTGAGCTATTGCCAACATTAGCTCATCGCGACAAACTCAAACGGAAGCGCCATTAGATAGGCGTTTTATAAAGAGAGAAAGCGTGAGACTGAAGTTGTTCAAACCCCACTTTAAACTGCTCCCAGCAGTCAATTCGCGTACTCTTTAAGCTCATCGGGTTGCCAGTACCCTTTACATGCGCTGCATGTCGATCTTGTAGTTGGTCTCGAACTTTCTCCGAGTGTCGGAAAGGCCCCAGAACTATTGCGGCCTATGTGATTTCTTCTTTTCTGTGTCGTGCAATGTATTGAAACAGCGTACCGATGATTCCAACAGTACAAGGGAAAACCCGTTGTAATATTGGAGATTAAGATTACTGTTGTAGAAACCTCTAGAAGGTTCCAGAATGCAAAAGGAAACTGCTTTATGTAATAGAATATTGTAGAAGACTCTAGAAACTTCTATAAAACTTTATGTAGAAAAGACAAGAACTATCTTAGAACAAAACTATATGCGTCTAGAACAATTTAAAAGTGCTTTAAAGCAATATAAAAGAACAGAAGAACAAAGACTGAGTCGAGAAAAACGAACTCAAGTCAACACTTCACAGAACTATCCGCGTTCGAGTGTACTTTACTACCATCAATTACTCCTTCTCTGCAACTGAAGGATACGGAATAACTGGGTATAATTTCTCTTTGTGTTCTTATCTGCTTTTTGTTTTAGTATTGTAAACTCTCTCGGTCCGATAGTCCGTCCCTGCGGGATAAGTGGCTTTTGAGGCGAACACATATAAACAATATATATTTTTGAATATACACGTATTTTCCATACTCATCAAAAGACATATATGGAAAAACTAGAAACTTGCTAGGAAACAAAACTATAAGAGGGGTTGGTACAACTTGACTTTTTCGTTCTACATGTTTGGAACATTGTAATCATTTTGAGAAGGAAACGGAAAAGATGATGGTTGTTCGCAGCACAGCAGCATTTTTTGTATCGAAAGAGGTGTCTGAAGTTGGGTAAGGTTTCTACGGAGAAATAGTTTTGTATGTTTTCCCGTGAACGAACCAAATGACCGCTCGCGCATATGCTGATGCTCCTCATATGTTGATATTTTGTTTAGTGAGCCCCAAGGCAATAATAATATTTATCGGTCGCTTGGCGGGATATGGTGCCAGAGAGGAGTGATAAGAACGCAATAAGTAAAGCTTTTATTGCAAAGTTCGGGAATGATTTCTGTCCGTGGCTTTATTTCGTTGTCGGGAAAGAACCCAAGAATAGCAGTAGGGCATAGAGAAAAAGTGTCTCAGCTGGTCGGACGCTTCAAGCGAGCGTTCCTGTTGGCTACCAGCATCCCCATGAAAAGAATTTCAAGACCGCAGATGTTACTTGTTCTGTGCTTCACAGAGTGTCACTGGGAACGCAGCGCGGAAGGCGATGTAAACTTCCAGCACAGCACCGTGTTCAAGAAGATGGAGAAATAGGTTTGGACAGGGTACAGCGTAATCAAACCGACACTGTACTGTCCAGTTTTCAACGCTATCTTCTTGTGGATTCGTGTACGTGTGCCTGGTCCGATGTCAGTGCATATGCTCAGTCAATGTCATCGTGTCATTGAAATCTATTTGTCAGCCGTACTGCTTTGCCCAAACGTCACCATGCGCACAGCAAGATAAAACATCTTCTTCGTCCCTTGAAAAGCCGGTAGTATGATATGAAAATGGTTCTTCTTTGGATGTGCACAAAGACCTGTGAATCAATGAATGCTTCTAGACCCCAAGTGCTCGACAGCATTTCGAAAGCGCTTTGTTACGTGCGAATCTGTGTACGGCAGAAGCTAAGGGTTCGTGAATGATGAAAAGTTTTGAGCTTTTGCTGTTGCGAAGGTGAAGGTGATGGGACTAGATTTGATGCCGCAAGAGTTGACAGTATTTGAATTGGTATCGGACTACAAATTGAATAGATACTGATTTAATATCTACTGTAGTACTTGAATTGAGACTCTGATATGTCTCCTGCTGAGTTAGACTGTCAAGAGTATGTGAGTTGGTTTTAGCAGGTTTGCAACTCCTGAAGAGTATATAAAGAAATCGGACGAGCTCAGGACTTGAGAGTTCGGTAAGTAGTATTTTTCAACAGTAGGAAGCGGGACACTCAGGGAAGGGGAGGCGGTATGACTGCAGTGTGGAACGCGCTGGATGTATCCTTGTTGATGCACTGATGGTTGCCAGGATTGGGCCGTCACGTTGATCCAAGAAGAAGTTACGGCATCAACTAGCGTTGGACAAGAAGTGATTGGAAAAGCGCGTGACAGCGTTTAATGGCCCCTACAGAGGGCGTTTGATTGCTCCTCCTCTCACACTATTGCTATGGTCAGTTATTACTGTTCAGGTCCGACAGATTTCTCGTGGGAACTTGGGCAAGTATTGAAGAGCAGTCAAATTCAAGCACCAATGCACACAAGCCATCATACAACAGACACAGGATGTACCTCTTGCAATTATTTTACGTCGCTGCGCGAGATATATACAAAACGAAAGTGGACAGGTTCCAAACTGAGCAAATGTCACAGAGTTAGGTTAATAGTGCAGGCTCATGAATTTGGTGCGAGTGGCACAAACCGCCTTGTTCGTCGAGGAACAATCCAAACTATAAAGCTGTTTTTAGGCGGTCGTCTTTAACCCTTTCCTTGGAGCAAAGGACACCATTGTCTCATTCTATTCAAAAATTCTCCTCGCGGAACGAAAAGCGCACCGAACAACCTTGAGCACGAAGCTTCTTCACCACGTCCGCGTTGATACCCGCGTCGCTACTTACCCTTTTGTTGCCAAAGCTTCGAAGATACGCACCTTTCAAAGCGCTAACGACTTCATTCTTCTTCATACTTCGTCGAATCTTGTCTCCCATGGCTGGCGGTCCGCAGAAGAACACACCCACTGTACAATTACTCTTTGTACGTTGCGCAATGCCATGGAACAACTCGTCCCAGTTTGGACGTCCTACACGCGTGTGAGCAATCATACTTTCTTCTGCCACTTGCTCTTCGTCTAGCTCGGTTTCGCGCGTGAGATAGCGGTGTAGAGTTAGTTTGCAATCGGTTGCAAGTGGTTGGAGTTCTTGACGAAGCCATAGATCATCAGTGTACTTGGGTATTGTCCACACGAAGTCTACTCGTGGGATCTTTGTGTGCAGGTTGCAGTGGCACTGTGTGCAGGTGTCTGTTAGACGACGACCACCCAGAGTTCCGTGTAGACGCGCCAAGAGCAACACAAATATGATTGGTAGGAACACCACGTAGTGCAGCGCGATAAGTCCGTTGCTGAGCGGTTCGTTTTGGATGTAGGCCACCATGTTGAGTGCCACCGTTGTTATGGAAGTGGGAACGAGGAGCAACAGGTCCAACACGCGCGCCGTTCGCCTGAAGAATTGGCGTCCCATGTACGATATTTCCAGCGCAACAGTGATTGATATGAGAAAAGCGACGATGGCACTCACGTACGTATCCACAACCACCACCCATACTCCTTTGTTCAACGCTTCTTCACCGGATTGTGACGATAATACAGACACAAAGGTGGAATTCCATATACTTGCACTGCATATCACAAACACTCTCACCATCAACAGCAGCAGTAGAACAAATTGCATCCACGTGGTATGGAACATCGCCATCAAGTGCGCCCTCGAATCCAGAAGTCGAATCATTTTCTGTCTTGCTTTCGGAATTGCCTTGCCGCTCGACACAAATATGGGATCATTGCTCTTCAAGTGCCTCTTTCCGGGAAAGACCGAGTGATTATTGCGACTATCATTGGCATAGTCACCATCAGCCATATCAACCATTGTTGAATCATCATTATAATATGAATCGGCAACTCGGGAGTCGGTATCTTCTGAATCGGTTGTAACATCACCTGCACCTTCGATAACATTAGCATTTTCTTGAGCGCCTTTCAGTTGCAACATATCAGTAACAAACGCTGATCGCTGCTCGTCAGAGGCGGAAATGTGGTTCAACGCGGTATCCACGTTCACGTTGTACAACCTCGAAATGGCACTGTACAACTTTTTCTCAATCACACTCGTATCACAATCAGCCATCATGGCACGTGCACTACTTTGCGTGTCCCAATCCCCATGTGAAGAAGAACTCTCATTGTGCGTTTGCAAATGATGAAGTTGTTTGCATATAGCAGCAAAAGGCGTAGAACCAATACCACCGGAGATCAGAACCACGCGGTCATATCCCTGAACATGCTGAGCAGGAGCTCCATACGGTCCGCGCACACGAACGTCCAACAGTGAATCATCATCACCTTCCATGCGTCGCGAAAAGTGCTCGTGCAACTCGGCTGTCCAATCGCCTAAATTCTTGATGTATAACGCCAGCGTCTGTTCATACGGCGCGGAAGCAATTGTAAACGGATGCCACTCGCGATTGATAGACGGCACTTGAAGCTCTACATACTGCCCGGCTTGGTATGAAAACGGCTTGGGCAAACGCAGCTCCAGCACGGTTTCGTCCTTGAAGAGGCTGTTTGTGGACGACAGTCGCAATCTGGTGGTGCATGCGTTCAAGCGGCGCAACACGCGATCGAAGAGGTACACAATGAGCGCGGGCACGATGTACTTGTAAGTCTCGGGTCGATTTCGATACATGCCGTGTATAATAAGCAGCGGGTAAAACAAAACGGCTCCGACAATGTGCACGCGATAGAAAAGCTGAAAGTTGTTTTTTCGAACGGAAGGACGGGTATAGATAACCATGGAGAGAAACACAACAGTGAGAATGGAGCCGGTGATGACGCTCATGTTGAAGCCCCACAGCCCGCCCTGCCATAGATCCCAGCCGAAGAGCCAGCCAAAATGAAAGGAGGCGTGAATTAGAACGGCAAATGCAGTGGTGTAGCCAACCACGATGTGGATCATGGGAAACGCTTTGTCAAGAGGCAGAATGTCAGCAATGGGCGTGTCTCGCAAAGCGGTGGTCATATATCGCGCCGCCAGAATAATGACCAACGCCGTATTGATGTTGAGCGTATAGCCAGCGCCGCGTGCCATTCCAATGATGTAGCGCATGACCGGACCCAGTTGTATGTTGTCGCGGTGTATGATTTCTCCATGAAAGCCCCATTGAAACAGCAGAATCATGGCCACGGCGTAGAAGCAGAGAAACAAATAGAGCAGCGCGCTCGTTGAAAGATGAGCCTCTACAGCGGCGAAGAAGCGAGTGACGCGCTTCGCCACGCGCGGTCGGGGTGGTGTGGCAGTCGAATCACCCATACTGAACGGGGCGAAGCTGCACAGATGTGGTCAAGTGTTAGCGTTGTTATACGACAAAGAAAGGCTGCACAAGGCGTAGAGAGGGTCCGACACAAGGCAACAACGACTAAACTTTTATGTTGCGCGACAGCTCCAAGCAGTGGCCGCCATCTCCCAACAACAAGCCGCAAGGCAGGCATTTGTTTCCCGCAACACAGCGCAGAACAAAAAGTAACGCGTGGCAATAGGCCATACACATGGTCGTCGACAAGTACTCGTCCGCATGCAGGGTCATGTTTACTTTTGGAAACAAAACAGCTGGCGATGGATTTACTTGAGCATGGTTAACGGACGTCACGACGCTTTTGGACATGTCTTCTTTCGCAGCGGTTGCGTAATGTGCGGCTTTGGGGAGGTGCCACTTATGGCATGGCTGCCGAGAAGAGAGAGTGCGTGTAGACGTGGGAGGGGCGAGAGGCAATTGATATGCAGTAGCTTTGTTCTTCCGCCTCCTCCGAATGAAGGGCTCAATGCGGCTGGAAGAGACGGTCAGAAGGACAGGCAAACGCTCATTTGGTGGTCGCATATGCGTGTTCGTGATGGAGCGCGACGCGCGTGTCGCCGTGGTAAACGAGTATTAAGACGTTGTGAGAATACGTTGTTGTCGTCGTCGTCGTCGTCGATGAACAAAGCAATCACTCGCGTCAACGAGGATGGAAGCAGACAAGGTCTGATCAACGTATAGCTTTGTACATTTCGGTACAAACGACCGTTGTCACGTAGTTGTACACGTGCACTGTTGCGTATAGAACAATGCAAAGCACGCTGCTCAGGATGAATGGACTGAATGAAAGTGGGGGGTGACGAGATGTAATGTGTGCTTTGGCATGCCCCTTCGGAAATTGGAGGCGCGACACAGATCTTTTACTCAAGTACAACGCGACTTCCGTATAGTGGTGCATGTCAACTGGACTTCGCCTTGCGTGACAACCGCACAATATATTAGCTGTTGAATCTGTGCTTATCAGGAGTGGTTGTACTTCGTCAGGCGTAGAGGTTGCCAACCCGTCATCGGCGCCTCGCGAACGATAGCAGGGCAGCGAAAACGCTCTCTGTCGCCGTCTTCGTGTGGACTGAAGTCTTTTCGAGGATACAGGATGTATGCGGAGGTGCCCTCCTTTGACGTTGTTAATATGTTGTGGTGGACTTGCTATTCGACAAGTGGTTTAAACGTTTGTCAACGAGAGAACACCTCGCGAACGTGCCAATGCGTCACCAGAGAACGAGCGCCTCACGCCGAGCACCAGTCAGGTAAAGATACCGCTAGTTCAGCAAGCTTCCTCACGGCATTCGACGACAAGAGCGAGATGGAGGGAGGGGGAGAGAGACAGAGAGAGTGATGAACTGAACTGAGGCCGCCGTCTCACTCTGTTGGCAGCAAAACGCACAGGAGGAACTGATGTATACGCAGTAGAAGCTTATTCGTGGCAGTGGCTAGGAGAATGCACAGTTGCAGCCAGAAGATCGAAAACAGGGCGCACGCCGTTGTCGCACTTGATGAACATAGACGAAGCTTTGCTCGTTCGAAACCGAAATGAGAGAGGGAGAGCTTTATGGTGGTTGTCATCCAGAGCGACGCGAACGGCATCCTCGAAAGTTGCGTTACCAACAATGGCGTTAAAACACGTTTGCGAGTAAGCTTTGGTTATCATTTTGGTTTGTCATTCCTTGTTTACTTACAACACTGCATGTGTATCGCGCTCGCGCTTTGGCGGAGTGTTTTGAATAGTGGTGATCTTTGTAATACAGTATGTGCTTTGAAATGACAATTTGTGCCTTTTGCATATAATCGTGTTTGATTTGCACTTGATGGCGTCAATTCACACAATCTATCTGCTGAAGCCTTTCCTCTTCAGCTCATGAAACTAAACATTTTGCATGCCTTCCTCATCAACTGTCACAGATAAACTCGGAGAGAAGCTTCGATACGGAGCGCAAGCTCAAAATATGGACTACGAACACTTTTTGCACCATATGGGGCTTCGAGCCTTGATGGATTTACGCTCTACCACGTCTGTTCTCAATAGTTTGTCATGCTTTGTGCATTGAAAAGGGGTTTTACGGAGAAATAGTCACTTTAACACATTCCAATTAGAGAAAGTTACAGATTGACAACTATTATATACCATCATCACTCAAGGAGGACCAACCCCTTCATGTATGCACGAGACTACGCAAAAAAATAGTTGCACTTCCGGTTCACTATTCGCTTACTACTACTGCTGGCTGAGCACGACGATAAGGAAGCAATCGTCGCGCCTTCTTCTGCTGTCTTTGTCCCAGATTCGCTTCTCTTGAACTAACACGCTGTGAATGGGTATTGAACAGAAGTCGGGTACTAATGTAGATCTGAGGCTGCTAAGGGATGCTAGTCGCTGAGGTCGTTAATCAGATATCTATCGTTCGCAGGATGGTGTCGTTTATATACTGTCGATGCCAACTGCATTGTAATACAATTATTATAACTGCCAAATTCTAAGCGGGTGCAATGTAATATATATTCTCTCGTGCATATTACAAAAGCTATCGACATTCATAGTGAAGGCGACGAGCCGAACCTGACCTTGTCACAGTATGTTTGACCCTCGAGCCTTCCAGAAACACCGTGAGCTTCTTGGACATACTAGACTTGCACCTGTCTCCCAATTGCGATCACACATACAAATGTCACTTTCGGTACAAAGGCTCCTTGCCTACGCATATATAAAAACACATTAATTACTTACCCATACATCATATTTGCCCAACAATAAAACTGCATAAAACATATACAAAACAAATGCACTGATTCAAACTACTGCTGGACCATCCTGTGTTCCTTTTCACAACGAAACCAAATATACCAGACAAGTTCCAATTCGTACGCCTTTGGCGCTATGGCCTACATACTTAATCTGTGTTAAACTTCTCTTGCGACATATATCATTTGTAATTTAATATTGCCTACAGTTCATCCATTTAAAGAAAATGCTCTGTTTTGGTATCTTATCAAAGACCTTTCTATATACATTTATGTGAGTGCCGTATATTTTTAAATATCTATAGAGCATAAAAAGTTGAAAATTAGCAAGAAGCAAATGGAATGGTGGAATAATTTAGTTGATAATCTGTGCATTTGCATGTGCAGAATCGGAAACGCTTAGTTACATCATGGACGATGGCTCATTCGGGTGACATCTATGCTCAAGCCAATACATCAAGGTTTCTTCAGGATGTCCTGAAAAGACGTCTTACTTTTCTTTCTCTTATGACAGTCTATGAGCATTGAACGCTTTCGACGTAAAATTTGATTATGACTAAGAAACTAATACACTGCATTTTAGAACTGTAAGAATACAGGCACGAAGCAGACTCTGGTCATCGACTTAAAGGTCAGCTTTCATGCAAACAGTTTTCATATTCTTTGGGAAAGTTTTACAATATTATGGTTACTAACTATGTTTCCCTTGATAATAATACTTAATTGATATGAACCCAGACTCCCTGATATTTTTTGAATAAATATTTCTTTTCTGGTGCCTTTCAACAATAGTGGTCACTTTTACCATGAAACCTCGTTTTCCAACAATTTATTAAGCCCCACTGCTTTAATGTATGTTTGTATGATTCTTAAATTATTACGTCACCATTATAAATTCCACAAAATATGATTTCTCTGACTATATGTCTGTAAAAAATTATAAACAATGCTGAATTATTCCAAGCCAGTAACATATCAAAGAATATCTTGTGTTAAAGCCTAAACTATCCACCATCAAGTCGTCCTCAACAGATTATGGATTTTTCGAAAGGATAAACATATTTTATGCTTTTCGAAACTAAGACATCTTAAACATGTTTACCCGCAAAGCTTATGTCTAGTGGAATAGACATAAGCTACGAATTTGATTGGTACAAGAAAGAAAGTATTGGCATTCAGCGTTACAAGTGTTGAGATTGCTTACGTCTATCTCGCGAGACATAAGCGAAGCAATTCTATTGGTTTTAATCAGATTTCAGGCTCTTTTAAGCCAATAGTTTAGAATTTCATGGCATTGTCTTCTGTAGCATTACAACATGCCTTAAAACACAATCTGTAGTGTGCAATCCCTGTTTTTGTTTGCGTTTTGAGCACCCTGCTCTGCACTGCACGGCTGACGCAAGGTTAACCGGGCTAACCCGTACACATACCACGGCCAAAAGGCCAGAAAACCACCGGAAACCCTGGCCAGTGCCATCACAATCAACAGACATATTTTCTTGGCTGCAACCTTTGGGAGCGAACTCAAAGGTTATCACTGCACTCAAGACTCTTAACCAAAATTTTGTAAGAAGATGAAGACTGTGGCGGCTCCCGAGACGCTGGGGAATGGTACTGGGAAGCAGAAGACACGAAAGAATTCGTTGTATCGGCATTGGGCGCGGCCGATGAAAGGAACTTGTATGAGACAGTTCCATATTGCACGAAATGGCGAGACCGGAGCGGGCTGTACCTTATTAAGGCCGATTTGATACGACTCGCATGCGCCCACAATAACGAACTAAGTTTACTTAGCCTACTATTGAACAAATCATATCTACACTTTATCAGAGCATTGACTAGTAAAGAGCTTATGAAGCATGGGAAAAGGACCAGGGCGCTACGGATGGATGAACTTTTGCCATATTCGGGGCTCGAGCTAGCAAAATTTGTGCAAAGATTGAACTGTGTCAAAGATTACTGGAGTACATCTGATTTTCTTGGTAATCCATTCTTCAAAAAGACAATGAGTAGAGACAAATTTACCAGTATAAGAGCATCGCTACAGATTTACTCTTCGTATGATTCCGATGTCGCTGTCGTCGACCCATTGTGGCACAGTAGGCAGATTCTAGAGCACTTCGCCAGAAATGCAGCAACTCTTGCTGTTCCCGTTAGTGTGAGATCTTTTGATGAAAACCCAATCAGGTGCAAAGGTCGTACGGCAGCCCGTTCATACATGAAATCGAAGCCTGTAAAGTTCAGTATACGCTTTTATGCTGTGGTTGGTTAGTTGTATGCGTATCTTCATAGCTTTCAAGACAACCATTCACGAAATAAATCTGAATAAACGCCAGTGCAGCGATACACAAATTTAGTTTGCAATCTCCGCGGATGTGTTGAGCGGAAGGTGGACGGTAGTTTGGTGCGAAAGACAACGTCATCTGCATTATGGTGCGCGCAAATGGCACATCGACGCAGCTTTATCCCACCCTTGACCATGGACGTTTGATGGTCATGGACAATTTATACACCACGCATGTGCTGGCTGGGCAACTGCAAGAACTAAGTGACGGAGTGTGTAGAATTCTTGGAACTATGCCTTTAAAAATGTAGATGGCATAAACCGACCTGCTTTGAAGGAAGAAATCGAAAGCTCACGGCATGCAACACGTGGAGAATGGCGTTTGGTACAAATATTTCAAAAGTCAAAGACAGCGGACGGTCCGATACAAATATCGCAAAACGCAGGATTTATAGTGTTCAAAGATCGTTCAGTGGTCGCGTTTTACACGAATGACATAGCCGATACGCTTACATGTCGAATACATACTGCAGACGAACACGCTGTGGTTTGTGTGCATGGTTTAGCATCATTGATGAAGTGGACTGGTAACGAATCTCTGGCACGAACAACACTACGCGTCCCTGCGATTTTCGTCGCTTACAACCTTTTTATGAATGGTGTGGATAGATTTGACCAGTTTCGGTCAACAAAAGCTACATTGCGAAAAGAACGGTGGGTTACTATGAGCATTCTAACTTTTATTCTGGAGGCCTGCATTATAAATGCACATGCTTTACTGAAAGTCATCGCGAGTCCTGGAACTTCGATAATTGATGTTGGTCTTATGAAGAATCAAATCATTTTACAGCTTGTCAAAGATCGTGTTGAATATAAACAGAGGAGGGTGTCGCTTTCCGCTCTGACATTACCCAGTAACAACAGAGAGCGAAATGTCGGTACCACTGCGTCAAACAGACCCGTCCATTTACTGCTAGAAACGTAGAACCGTAGGAGCGTTCACTGTTTCCTCGGCAAGATGCACTCATTGCGAGATCGCGGAGGATATACCATGTATTCATGCATTGAATGCTAAATGGGGTTCCATGTGAACTGCTTCGCGGTTTACCATAACAAAGAAATGTTTTGCAGTTCTCGTCCCGATATTTACCATGCCTTTGTCGGGGCGCAAAAATCCGTTCAATCCAAGAAAAGACACAAGAGAACAAACAAAGTTACATCAACACTATCTACAGCCCACGCATTGTTCAAGAAATAAATCTATTCTTGTTTGAATCCCATGGACGCACCTGTTTCGTCTGGCCACATTCTTATTATGCTCTCTAGCACACACTGCGGAATTTGAATGCGATGAATATCCCCTAGAACCCCGTGACGTTCGAATATATAGCTTTTGCAGGCCTTTTTGCGAGCGTTGTTGTTGCTCGCCGCACAGGCACCAAGGGAAGGGTATTCCACCGCTACTCTTTTCACTACCGCTGGACCGAATTGCATCCAATAACAAGGCGTTCCCCCACATTTCATACATACGACGTCTTCATTACTACTGGGTATTACTGGAATTTGCTCATAAGCATGAGAACTTGGGTGTGGGGGTTCTGTGATGCTGTTTATCTTGTCTTCCATGACGATGCTCTCACTAAGGTAATTTGTGCAACACAAAGGTGGCTGTCGGCGATTAGTGATAGAGAGAAGGAGACTGCATAGGGGAGAAACCAACCCGGCTCAAGAGAGACACAAGCACTTCACGGCTCAGAAAAGGTAGAACCTTGGTTCAGACGAATCGCAGTCACGCTTCAAAAGGTTCGCCATAAGAGGGCGGGAAACAGGGTTGTAAGGAGAGTCAAGCACGGCTCTCAATTTTCGCGGTAAGATGGTGATGGCAGAAGGCGAAGATCGCGAGTTGACGACACCAGTACCTTCTCTGGGTTGTATCTCCACTCTCTCTCTACCCGCCTTTGTTGCACCCCACCCCCCGCGAACGCAAAAGTGTGCAAAGAAATCGAATGACAACTCATCCTCAGCCGGCCACTTGGCACTCCTGCTCGCAACCTCATTGGCCTGTCTTTTGTCCATCTCACTAGACATAAAAACTTTCCGGGTCCAAAGGGTTAATATCGTATTTCATAAACTGTTCGGCATGAGCGAAAACATGTCTTAAAAGAAAAATAAATTTCTTAACAAGTAGATTTCTTAACGCAGCACTTGTCAAATTGTATTAAAAAACATTTTATGACATGTGGCAGGTTCAGAGCAGCTCCCCGAGTTGCGGACTAAATGCCCAAACGACCATATTCGTAATGCCATGATGTATTGATCGCTATAGTGATCAGAGTAGAGAACAGATTCATAATTCGCCTTTTTTAATATAGGCTGGTTTTAAAGAGCACAGAGCTACTCATCACGAATTTTTGGATCATACAACCAAGTTTCATCACATTTGGAAGAAAAATTGCCACAGGACGACTCTATAAAGCTAACTCACCAGGCTTGTTTCTAGTGGGTCAGAAATAGGCTTTTGATCAGTTTATTGATAAGAAAACCCAAGCATTCGTGCCGTAAAAGTGGCAAGGACGAACAAGAACAGCTCCAGTGCATCTACATTTACTGCCTAAGCTTCTGATAAACGTTGCAGGCGACCACTACTCTACTTCTGCAGATGCCTCTGTTCTGATTCGCCCCGCCACACGCGAAGATGCCCGCCGGGGTAGTGCATCTGAGCGAGGTATAATCACGTTACGCCCCGAGTCTTCCGTATCCATCTCCACAAGAGTTTCAATTTCTTGCTGCTCTTAAGGCGGCGGAACATCTTTTATCGCGCTAGAACCAGTGTGGGGGTGTATCGAGCAATTTCACGGACACTAAGGTGTGTCAAACATTCCAACAGCTCTTCCGCAGAACTCCGTAGGTACGGACACAGAGTTTGACGCTGCAGATCAGGCAAGAAAAAAAAGAGCAATGGCCCCTCCAGGGTCCTTTGTGTTAACCGCAAAGGACACAAAGAAGAATCTGCCCTTGCTTGGGCGTGTGCCCCATGAGTGATAAACGCACTTTGCGTCCACCAGTACTATTGAAAAAGGCCATTCATTTCCGCCCCTATCCCTGGACATTCCTCTCAAGCGCGTTTGCTCCTGCTTGTATAATGGGCAACCTTCATTCTCTACGGCCTCTTCCGTCGCAATAAGCAGTGATTCCGCATAAAATAAAAGCTCTTAGGATACATCGTGCATAAAGTCAGCGGTCGCTTGGAACTTTTTCATGGCGCTTCTGTAGTGTTCGAAAGACTTGAATCTGTCTGCGGTTTCGAGCAGGTCTTGTCTCTTTAACACACGCCAGGCGAAGAACGCATTGATAGCAACAGTTTTCAGAGTTTGAGAAACAATATTTTGTTCCCACTTACAGTGAGATCTAGAGCTCCGCAGAACAGCGTGTTGGTGTGTTGCACCATCTACCTCAGCTTTCGTTTTCGATTAGAAGCTCTGCGTAGCGTGCTTGAAGAGCTAAAGGGGGGTTAAGGGGCCCTTTTCAGCGACATAGTCGTTGACCATCTTCCAGAATTCAAGTCGGGATTTCACAAAACTTCGTTGCCCTGCTCCAACGAAGTTAGGAAAGAAAACATCGTCTTGATGCGCCCAATGAGCGACAGAGCCAATTGTCGACGTAAGCGCTGCACAGCATACATCTAAAACAGTATGCGAGCAAGTTTTCACGACCGTTTACAAAATTCCCGTCTCCGCTGCAGCAATGTAGTTGGCGTAGTTCAGGCCAAGGACAAGGAGCTGGTGGACTACCTGAATATATTGGTGTTTTGGCATGCTGAAAAATCAATGAATTTTTTGATGTCTGTGTCTGCGTTGAAAACAGGGCCGGCCAGACAAAGAATTGTAAAAATTATGCTGTGGCGCAGGTCAAGCAGTCAGACATGTATTTTGATTAAATCCACCGAATAGCAGGCCTCAGTACACCGCAAATGCAAGTCTATATATATTACAGGTTGTAAGTGTGGGCTGGCGCTTGGTAAAACGCGATTGTCAGTAGCGCTTGGTAATTACATACACCAAGCGTCACGCGCTGCATTCGAGGTATGTGCGATTTTGACCCACGGGATGGAAAACGTTGTGCTGTAGAGCGCGTATGACACATTGACACGCTCAAAAAATCCTGGCTAATTGCGCTCAGGCGCTTCGTTCGGGTAACGTAGCGCGCGACTTGCCAGATGTTGGCGCGCAGCACCCGTTTTCGCAATTTTTGCTTTTGAAAAAATCATAAATTTTACGCGCGCTGGGCTTTCTGCCAGATCCTGCGTTTGCACATGCTTTATTGTAACATTTTTGCTACACAACGTGGAGGCGTGCGTCGAGTGTGGCACTCAAAGGCGCTTGGTTTCAGCCACATCTCCGCTGAATACATTGGTGTTTTTGGAAGCTGAAAAATCATTGAAATTTTCGATGTCTGTGTCTGAGGTGAGAACGAGGCCGTCTAGAAAAAAATTGTAAATTTTATGCTGAGGTCCAGATTGAGCGGAAACACATGTAATTTTAATAAATTTAGCGAAGAACACGCCTCACTACGCTGAAAACGCATGTCTGTCCGAGATTGAAAAATCACCATGAATGGTGCTGAAAATCAAGGTTGTCTGAGACAGCACGGCTGTGTCTGAAGCACGCTCCAGAAAGTGAGGACAGCTGCCAAATTCAACGCAGCCTATGCGCATCATGTTGAGCACTTTTGGCGTCACCCAAAACACGTTAAGGTTCTCTCTCGTATCGCTGAACCCGAACATTGTTAAACGATTTTAACCCCAAAATAACCTCACCTTAAAATCCCGACTGTCATACCATCACGAGTCTCAGAGCTATGTGATAGTTCTATCAGTTGTCGCAAACACTGTGCTCTGGTTGCTTAATGGATGCAGCATGGAGAAGCGAAAGTGTTGTATACAGCGGCACGATGCCGGCGGAGCGAAGGCGGCAACGAGCGAAACCTTCGTATTCAAAGGCGCACGGGCGACAGGACGGCTGCACGTCACTGCTGGCTAGTGCGGGCGGCATTGCGTCAGAATCGACCAAAAACGACGTACATGTTTCCGATTGTGCCAGTAGGGGCAGCAAAGAGCGTAAGCGCCATGATCAGAAGGCCGCCAGTAGCAGACCGGACGGCGACCGCTTTTAAGACTGTAGGTTGTACGACGGCGAGGACGAGAACCATCGACGTGTTTTCTAGCAGGCATGCGCACAAAGGTCTCAAATAACGACTGCGATGATAATAACAGGGCGGCGGCAGCGAGAAAGCGGTGGCGAAAACGATCGCAGCGAAACGTGAACGGCGCCAACAAGTACGGCGCGACAACGGCGGCGACAACCAATGTAACCCGACTCTAGTGGCGACGAAAAGCTCCACTGAAAGACAGCAGCAACGGCGACAACAAGTTTGGCTTATCGAGCGCGGCGCAATGGCGGCAGTTATAAAGAGCTCTGCTGGATGGCAGTGGCAACAACGATTGCGATGTTGCTGCAGGGACTTCGACAAGCACTAAGCTACTGCTGGGGCTGCACCCAACGCAACCCGACGGCCGCTTCGACAGCGAGCATGGTGTGGCGGAGGAGGCTCCAATAATCGGGAGGCCTATGTGATGAAAGTCAACTGGCGTGGCCCTTTGGCAGTCGAATCAACATGCGAAGTCTAACGGCCACAACAGCACGACCGACAAAACGGCGGGAGCCACAGCCGGAGCCGTGCGTGGGGTGCAACCCTAGCCGAAAAAGGGCGGTGGCTGAATCCACAATTCTAGGGGTGATGTTGCGGAGCAGGCGGCAGCAATACGAGTGGTGCGGGTGCAGCAAGTTTAAAGCGTGCATGAGCGGCATAAATTCGTCACAACTAGAAAGTATCGTAGCGCTTCAGCGGCAGCGTATCGATCAGCAACGTACGGCGAGGATCGGCAGCGGGATTCACATGCGGTGTGTTTCGGAGGTGGCGACGGCAGCGATGGTAACCTGGAGAGCGGCGCAGCCGCGGAAAGCACATTGACTGTGGGACAGCCTTACCAGTCGTAAAGCGAGCGAACCGCGGCAACTTCAACATCGCCAGCAGTGTCGCAACTCGATCAAGAGCAGTAGCGAGGCTACTGCCACGGGACGCCACTATTGTTGCTACGGCGTCGACTAGCGCATTGGCAGCAGAAGCGGCGTGATCAATAGCCTGAAGCGAATACCGCTCGAATGATAGGAAACTGCAGATACAGTTAGGTTCTTAAACGGTTTTGTATAGTTCTGAAGGACTGTAATTCACGCCTGGAAGAAGTCATGACACGGGATGTTTGTGTACACAGAACTCTTGGCAAGTATATGGAGATAACTTCTCTTCTGAAATTCTTAAAAATTGGGATCATTTTTGAAGTAATGCGTCCTGAGCGCTGACAAGGCCCCCATCTCGCCACTTCGACACGCTCTCCGGGGTACCATACGAAAGGCCGCTTTTGTAGCGAAACAGTCTACTGTCTCTGTAGTTCAGAGCCTCTCCTCGTGATACCCTTTGCATCGCGGTGTGCACTACCTCTTACGCTACAACGGTATGCGTACACGCACGAGCTAAGTCGCGAAGCGCCGCAGCTTTGTCAGGCAGCGGTCAGCTGCCACACGCTCGATGGGTATTACAGCACGCATGCGCTAAATCCTCAGCCAACTGCCGCTGTCCAAACTAAATGTTCCACCCTGTGCGCGCCATTTTTTCGCCTCAACGCGTCAACAGCACCTCATGTGTGCCGCTCTCAGCCTTCAATCCTACGGTCTTTCTTGTTGAATCAACGCTGTGACAGCTTTCCTTCCATTCAGAAATCATTCCCTTCTTCACGATTTCCTGCTTACTCGTCATCTTGTCTTCTCCGATCATTCCATCTTCGTACTTGCGGCATTCTCTTGATCACCCTTCTACACGTGCAAGGCAGATACAAAGCTCTCTTCATGGTCTTTATCTGGCTTCTAGTCCCGCATCCTCTCTGCCCTCCATGCGACCCGCTCCCGATTATCTAGGCCCTGATTCCTCATCACGAGCTGTCATTCGTCGAACCGACTTCTCTTCTCTGAGGTCGGGATCTCCGGATTCAGGACCGAATTACAATGCTCCCTCATCCCCCGTGAACGCCCCTTCACGCCCCATTGCTCCCTATCCTGTGCAATTCGACCACACTAGTCCCTAAAATCCGTATGCGTCCGAATCCAATCAACCCGAGGCATGTGACATTGTGATTGTGCTAACTGAAAATGTAGGCCCCATCATTGGAAAACACGGCGATACCATCAAGGCCATACAGAACTCCTCTAATTTTATTGTTTCCATGGATCGAAGCTATCCCAGTCGCGATCGAAAAATCCGTTAAGACTCAGCCTTAGAAACTCGAGAGATGTGGATTCCAGTCTCCAAAATTGGGCTCGTCATTGGTGCGGGTGGCGCTACCATTCGTTCTATCAAAGAGAAGACGGGGGCTTAAGCCTCAATTCACTACTACTAGGATCAGGTTGGGTTCTATGATTTTACATGCGTTTGGGCTGCTTACATGTTGTCATTGCTCTGACACCAACCATGGAACGCAGGGCAGAATAAATGTATGTGCGTTTTTGACAGCGCCTGATGGATGCAATGGAACGCGATTAAATTTTTAATTTTTTGGAGAACCAGTTGTATGCCAAGGCGCTCCGGTAAATTGAGCCCCGTTCCATTGTTGATCATTTTACGATACCAAAACCATAGAACGCGGCGAAATGGAGCATGGTATTTACTTCAAGCATCCCATGGTTCATATAACTCGCATTTCATATCTCTGATCGGTAATGGTGCAGTACTGCCCTCAAACTTGTACGTGTGAAACGAATGTGAAAGTTTATACTTACGTACAGCTGCATTTACTTTCATATCTGACTAAGCTCGTTTCACACCTTCCTCACATTTGAAAACCAAACGCCAATCCTTAGAACATTGGGAGTTTCGTCTTCCGACGACGATAACCATTTCGCAAAAACCCGGTCTTGTTCGTGAAACATAGTAGAGTCAGAACGTAAGCTTGCCACTTGTGATTCGTTGAAGAGACTGCAGTCTCTGTCGCAGAAAAGATCATGTACCAAACGTGCCCTATTCATCGGCGATGATCTCCACAGATACCAGCCAAGATCCCTGAGAAGAACCAGTCTACAAGTAGGACCGAAACCCAGCCCATCCCTGTGTACTTTGAATCCTTTCGCGTAAGACAGACCACACTTGAAACAACCTCCAGATGGTATTGCAAGATCTTAGTCACACAAGCGGTACCTGTGATCCTTTGAGTAGCATCTGAAGTATCGGTTCATTTTCCACCCGCAACTTTGATTACCGTGTTTAACAACTGCTTTGTGTGAAACATAGCAAGCAATGCAATCATGTTCAAATTCTCTAATGAGGGACTCGCAAGTCCCTACACCATGACTCATTGAGTCTTCTTCATGAGAAGATGTAAATTGTAGTGCCCGACTAGAAGGTTCATATGCTTGAGAGAAGGCGTTAGCAGGACCTTCCCCTATATATATTACAGGTTGTAAGTGTGGGCTGGCGCTTGGTAAAACGCAGTTGTCAGTAGCGCTTGGTAATTACATACACCAAGCGCCACGCGCTGCATTCGACGTATGTGCGATTTTGACCCCCTGGATGGAAAACGTTGTGCTGGAGAGCGCGTATGACACATTGGCACGCTCAAAAAATCGTGGCTAATTGCGCTCAGGCGCTTCGTTCGGGTAACGTAGCGCGCGACTTGCCAGATGTTGGGGCGCAGCACTCATTTTTGCAATTTTTGCTTTTGAAAAAATCATAAATTTTACGCGCGCTGGGCTTTCTGCCAAATCCTGCGTTTGCACATGCTTTATTGTAACATTTTTGCTACACAACGTGGAGGCGTGCGTCGAGTGTGGCACTCAAAGGCGCTTGGTTTCAGCCACATCTCCGCTGCACAGTCGAGCTGTGTTGTAAGCTGGATAATGTGCGAAATTTTTATCAAAAGAAAGGGTTAGGGTATGCGTTTGCGCTTGGTTCTGTGGCGATTTCGTGGAGGCAGTTGGCACATTGTCAGGCGTTTTGTATGTGCGTTTTTGGGGTCGTGGACGCGGCTAAAAAAGGTGCGTTTGCGCTTGGTTCTAGGATGGTTTTCATATCCGGCAACACTGGGGGCCGATATTCGTTGGTATTGTCAAGTTCAATGTAGGTTGAGTGTGGTGAGTAGTAGGTCAGGCGAGTGCTGGCGCCACACTCTCAGCTAAAGAAGACGCGTGCAGTGCGTTTAGTGAGGTAGGGATGACGTATGCTTAACGATGCCAGGTAGGGTCTTATGACGTTAAGGTTTGTCCAACAGTGCCATCGCCACAAAGTAGCTATTGGTCAGGGCCTACGGGAGTTTACGTTTTCGTACAGGAAACCATTGTGTACGGGCTTTTACAGGTTTCAGGGGTTTAGGAGTTTAGGGGTTTTAGGGGAAGCTTTACCCTACGGGAGTTTACGTTTTCGTACAGGAAACCATTGTGTACGGGCTTTTACAGGTTTCAGGGGTTTAGGAGTTTAGGGGTTTTAGGGGAAGCTTTACCTTTATGGGATTTTGAATTTACGGAGAGGAAAACATTGTGTAGGGGTTTTAGGGGTTTTACAGGTTCAGGGGTTCAGGGGTTCAGGGGGTTTAGGGGAAACTTTACCTTTATGGGATTTTTTATTTACGGAGAGGAAAACATTGTTTAGGGGCTGGTGGGCTTTAGGGGTTTTAGGGGAAGCTTTGCGTTTATTGGATTTTAGGGGTTTTAGGGGTCTAGAGTCGAGACGTCAAGTTCCAGTATAGTACGAATGCGTGGTGAACAGATTGTTTGAGGGTGTACTCGATATCTGCTGTGGTTGGATAAAGTTCTGTGTTGAGCGACCTGCATTCGATAAGTGTACTGGGCTTTATGTGTAGGACTGATATAGATTGTAGGTTGTTTCGTTACACTGTATTTTTGAGGCGGAGTTGGGGTATTTAGGGGCTGAGGTTGAGCTGGAGATAGAGTCGTTTGAATAACGCTTGTTGCTGGTTTGGGTGTAATGTAACGGTCGAATATGGGGTGTTTGGCGTTATACTTAAGTAGAAAGAGGAGGAAATGTGGTTTTCTGTGGCAAGGAAGAGAGTTGAAAGCAAAATGGAGAAAGAAGAATGGGTGTTTATTGTACCGGGTTGGAATCTAAAATCGTGCTTAAATGAGTGTTGTGGTTGACTTCCACCAAGCTGCAAGGCGTAGAATGTTGGGAACGGCAAAGTGGTTGTTGTGTGTTAACCAATCATGAAACATGGCGTCTATTTCAAGGTGGAGGGGTGAGGAATCTTGGGAGGATTGGGAAATGGAGTTGAACTTGGATTGCATGCGGCCGTCAAAGAGGTGGAGTGCAAATTCGGAGCGAGTTTTGGAGCATGTTCGCCACAAGACCCATGCCAGTTGATAGAGCGAAATGAAGATGCAGTGTCTTGTTCCAAAAGTGTGCGGTTGAGAATGAGTTTTGAGTCCCTTGCAGAATCCGAGATGGCAACGGTAGCAGGTTCCTTGAGGTGATTTATCGAACCTGCAGTTGCGCGATATATGGTGCGGCGAAAAGCATCTGAAGCATCGTTGACGGGAATGGGGGCATGCATGAGTGTCTGTCAAGTGCACTTGCGTTTTTTCGTGCAGCAAGCATGGCACACAGAGAGGGGCAAGTCGGCGGGAGAGCTCCTCGAAGTGTGACACGATTTGTTGCGGTGTTTTTCGTTCCAAGGTGTAAAAGAAGGTGGCAGAGTGCGACTGAGATTGAGAAGGAGCGACAGTGGGCGATTGGGTCGCAGCGGATGGATACGTGGTTGTCAGCAGCGGCGATGGAGTGGAGGTGGGGGGTCGTGGTGGACGACTGGCGTGGGGTTTGGGGCTTTGTGTTGGGCCGCCGTTGGTGTTGGTGTTTTGATTGTTTAAGGATGTTCTGTTTGATTGATTGGGACCGTTTTTTGGCGGCGTGGGCGTTTGTGGGGAAGCGCTGGGTGACGGTGAAATGGATTGGGCGTGCTGAGAGGCAGAAGGGGTAGCGGAAACGGAGCTTCGTTCAGGGGTGGGGGAGGGGGAGACAGCTGCGATGCTATTGCAAATATCGCAATTAAGAACCGAAGGAGAGAAGAGACAGATGCCTGGTTCTTTTCCGTCCATGTGGAAATAGAGGGCGTTCCTTCGACAAACAGATTTGCATTCGACCCAATGCTGCGCTTCCAACCAACGCTCCGTGGAAAGTGCTTGGTTGTATATGCGATTGGGCTCCTCAAACGCATTTGTGTTGGAAGAGGACGAAGAAAGAGTTTCCGTGACGAGTTTGAAGTAGGGCTGGAAATAAATGGTGACGCAAGTGGATGGGTTTCCATCGCGGCCGGCCCTGCCGGCCTGTTGCGCGAGGTCGCAAAGACTCGCTACTCCACCAAAGTTGAAAACCAGGCGAACGTTGGGAACGTCGATGCCCGTACCAAAAGAAGAGGTGCAAACCATGAAGAGAATGTGGTTGGTTGTGGGCGCGCTGGAAGAAGGCGGAGAGTTCCAAAGGGTGTGAGCCCGGCGTTTACGAACATCGGAGAGACCAGAATGGTACAGGAGAACCGTGACAGTAGTGGATTGTTTAAGGGCACCAAAAGAAGAACGCGAAGCGGAGAGAGCTTCATGGACAGCTTCGGCAGCCGGGCGTGTCAACGAGAATATAAGAACGCGAGCTAGGGTTGTGTCAGCCGACGAGTGAAGTAATCGAGCCACATGCTCTTGCATGATTGAGACGCCCAGCTGAAGCAGGTATCCAAACACATCCTGAAAGTGGCCATGAGCGGCGCGAAAGCGTGTGGCACGCGAAGTGCTGGGGGCTGAGCTTAGGTGATACACGACAAAAGAAATGTTGTTTCTTGCAGTCGAAGAAGCGTACACATGCGCGTTCGGGATGTGCAGCTGCGACAGAAGAAGGGGGCGGTCGCGCGGCGGCACTGTCGCGCTTAAAAGCACGCGAGGGATCTTTGTGGGAATATGGCCGAAGCAGTTGTGGAGGTTGGCCAAGCACGGGCGAAAGTGTTGCCATAAAAGAAACAAGTGACATTCATCGATGGCAATGCGGGCGAGGCGGTCGGCGGCGATCAGTCGCGTGGTGAACTCTGTAAAAGAAGGAAGAGAAAGTCTTTCAGCGGAAAAGATGTAAATGTCGGCAAAGGAGTGCGATCCGGGAGGGGTGGGTGTACGAGAAGCACGAAGGCCGAAGAGCTGAGCGCGCAGTTCGTATTCACTGAGCAAGGCTGTGAGAGGGGTGATGAGAACGGTGGAGTATTTGCCCTTTTCCATGAAGACGGGGAGCAGAAGAGATAGTGTTTTTCCAGATCCAGTCGGCTGGAGTAGTAGCATGTTGGAAAGCCTGTTGTACACGGCCGCTGTGTTCACAAATTGTTGGTGGGACTTGAATAAAGCGGAGTCGTTGGAAAGTGCCTCTCTTAGTGCTCGGAGCATTTCTGATGTAGTATGTTCGTAGGTCACAAGCGGTTGTTGTAAGAGAGAAGCTCCACCGCGCGGTATGGCGGCTGCCATAAAAGCAGGCGGATGTGGATTGAAAGGATGAGAGGCGGCCAGGTTTAGGTTGATTTGAGAATGGGGGATCGCAGAGCGGTCAGTGGGAGGGGACGGGGTTGGCTGCGATGTATGGATGGAGCGCTTTGGTTCAGGTGTAGGTAGAACTGTGTCAGAAACCGGACGTTTTCTGTGGTGTTGTTGTTGTTGTTGTTGTTTGGTGAGGGGAGCATTAAGAAGAAGACCGAGATACTGGTGCCATTTGCTGGACCACTCGCGATATTTGGAAAGTTGAGAGTGCTGCAAACCGGATATGTCATGTGGTGTACGAGCGTAAAGAAAAGCGGCGGTGTGCGCAGAGTGGCCCGCCTGGCCATGGGCAGTGGTCAATAGCTCTTCCAAGATGTGATCGGCTACAGAAGATGCGGTGACATTGGAAACTGTGTTGGTCATTCCCACGGTGAAGTTTCTATAGTCGTTGAAGGATATCGGGAAACCGCGTTTGCTCAAGTGAGAGCTGATTATCGAGCGGATGGTGTTTGCGGCATAAGGAATTCCGCAGTTGGCGAACAGCATTTTCCAATGCATCTGGAAACAGTTTTCCCCGTGTAGGCGGCGGACGATATATGCTTCAAAAGGACGTATCAGAGTCAAGTACATGAGCAGAAGACGGGATGTTTGGGCATCGGGAAAGCGAGCAATCGGAGTGGCGGCCCCTTTGCTGTTTGGCGTTTTCATGTAACGGCAAATGAGGACAGGCGATTTGTCGATGAGCATGAGACAACGTTGAAAGTGTTGGTCGTTGTGGATACGGTATGTCTCAATCTCTGTGCCGCGCGCAGGAGAGCCCGACGAAAGGTGTAGCGCAACCAACAGGCGTTCTTGGATTTTCTGTGCACATGAGAGCCACCTCGACAACGCATGCGTGAACATATCGGTGCCCAAAATGTCGGTTGTGGGCAGTTGTGTGCGGGGAAAGGTACCGTTTTGCTTGCGTTGCGGAAGAAACGGAGTGTGGTCGGTGTTGGAGTTGTGGGGCATGGAAGACGTGAGACAAGTGAAAACGAAAGCCATGTTTTGTTCGATAAATGGGCGGTTGTTGAGGTTGGTAAGGAAAGAAAAGCCTGGGCTTTTGTTGAAGGAGTCGTCCTGAAGTGAGTGTAGCGCGTTTGTGAAACCGGTTGGCAGAGCGTGGCCAAGAAGCAGGTCGTTGTGAAGGGTATGTTGTATTTCTTTGTGTAGAGTTAAAACCAAAGAGCCGACTTCTGAGAGGGCGAGGTGAATGTCACGCACTATGCCGCAGGACGGGTGAACATCACAATTGTGGAAAGAAACGAACATTTCCTCGCGAGAGGATATGGACATTGCAAGCGTGAGTGTCTTTCTGACAAACGAAAGGGCGTTGTTGGAATCAGCGTCGATTGCCGCGTCGATGGTACGCATGCGTTCTTGAACGTGAACTGGGCGTTCGGAAGCAGGGGTGGCAGGTTGCAACAGGGGAGAAGATTTGGAGAGCACGTGCAGTTCGTGTATGGCGCAGGCACAGATGCCATATTGAAGAGCGGCGAGGAGGTGCGTCACATCTGAGGCGGCTGCAAAACGAAAGGAGGTATTGTTGGGGTCGTGAGAAATGACCGTGTCGTAAGGCTCAGGCGTGCGGTCAGACGGCAAGGGGGCAGCGATAGGCGGGTTGGGGTCGGTGCTTATCACGCTTGCGCAAGCAATGAAGTTGCGAACGGAGAGGAGATCTAAAGACTGGTATGGCGCTAAAGATTGAAGCAAGAAGGGCTTGAGCGCGCTATGGACCGCTGGGCCATGTTGGGTTGGAGGAAACGGGGCGGGGAGCTCACCAGAGGAAGACATGCGAATGGCATCCAACACGGAAGTAGTGTAGCAGTACATGAGGTCTGAGTCGGGTACGAGATGAGGGAGGTTTGCCCTTGTCCTGTGAGTAAACACAAGCAAACGGGAAATGTGTGAAGCGTAACGCTTGAGGGTTTCAGTGGAGACAGTTTTAAAAGCTGTGTCGGTGCGCTTGTTGAGGCGGTCCAAGAAAGCCAGGGAGGTCTTACTAACCAAAATGTTCACCTGAGAGAGGTAGTCGAAGATGTGGTGGGTGATGGTGCTTTCAGCGGATGTGGGCGTTGTGCCAGTTCTGGATAGTTGAGCCGCCACATCCAGATGAACATGAAGCGAGTGAAGAACGATGTCAAACTTGGAAAAGGTGATGAAAGAATTCTTCTCCGAGTGGTGACGAAGCAAAGGGTCTGATTGCGAACAAGGAGCGCCGGTGGTGAACTTTTGTAAAAAGTGGTTAATGTGTTGAAGCGGGGGCTCGATGCCTTTGGCAGTCGTTGCCACTGAACGATGGGGTGGTTGGAGACAAACAGGCTGCGCCGGGGGGGTCTCAGGCCGTGCCGCAGGCGCCTGCGGAACCTGGAAAGTTTTGGACAAGCAGCCTATGGGTTGAGCATTGGTAACGGGGAATAAACGGCGACGAACGCCGCCGTACACTGTCTGCAAGGCAATACGGCCCGACGAGACGGTACGGTCAAGGTGCGGCTGGGCAACCGCAGGCGACATGTTGTGGCATTCGATCAGATGCGCTTGCAAACGAACGGGGTCGAGGTAGCAGAATTTGCAGAGCGGGCACTGATAGCCATTGTGAATGGCAATGTGAGCCAGGGGCGTGAGGAACGTAGAGGGCCCGGACACAAATTGAGCGTTGTGTTGGGGGCGATACTTTTGCCACACGGGGGCAACGGTAGAGTTGTTGCGCAAGGTGTGCACCTCGTGCAGGATTGCCATTGACATGGGACGTGCAATTTCCAAAGGGATGGAGTGCTGTTTGCGCAAGTGATGTTGGATTGCGCGGGCAGACGGCAGCCCACACTGGCAGTTGACGCACAACGGAAAGAACCCAATAGAATGAATACCCATATTCACAATGGTACCGAGTGCCATGATAAAAGAGGAAGAATCGTCGGCTGCATTTGCGTCGGTAACGGGTAAGTCGGAATGGGGTTGAGCATGGGCGTCACGCGCCACGGGTGGAGGCGGTGGGGGGAGCAGGGGATTAGGGGGAGTGGGCGGTGAGATGTTCACCGCAGCCCTCGGTGGGCTGTGCACCGAAGAGGGGATGAACACGGGCAAGCCATGTTCGCCGGCGGAGGATAAGCTGTTTTGCGACATAACTGAACGTGTAAGAGAGAGAAGAAGACGCTTGGGAGGATTGTTTTTGAAGACGCAAAGAAAGACACACACAAACAAACACAATCGAGTTTGGGAGCATCAGCGAAATGGACGGGTTCACTGCCGATATAGCAGTATAAGTAGTAAATAGGTGGGGCGAGGGTAATTGGAGAAAGGCGGTTTGGTGTTTTGGGGGAGGGCGCGTGTGGCTGGCTTTAGCAAACGGCATACTGTAAAAGGGAACCATCAGGATACTATTTGGTATTGCAGGTCATTCATTCCCGGTGTATGACTGTGGGTTTGTGGGGAGGAGTGTGTCACAATAAAGCTCATTGGCCTCCGCCCCATTGAGGAGAGTGATTTTGTGTAAGGGGCGTGGTTTCCGTGGAAGGGGGGAGCGGGAAGGGGAAAAAGGGCAGCGCAGAGAAGAGATGGGGCTGCGCGTTGGTGGAGTCGGGTTGGGGGAGGGCAGAATTTTTCACGGTGGGTTCGTATTTGTGTGTAAATGGACGGAGGTTTAGAACGAGCTGGCGCGCGATCGGGTGCGCCAGCGGATGTTGTGCGGCAATGTGGCAACTTGTTGTGAAGCATGACGTTTTCGGAACGGCTAACTAGTGACGGTGGTGGCGTATCGTACACACGTATTAGTTTGAGCACAAGCGGTGCTGCACCTCGGTTGAGCTCATATATGCATATGCGACATGTTTGACCGTTGATTTTGGAAAAATGGTTCTACATGTGACGTGGGTAGGAGGGGTGCTATGTGTTACAGTATGCGCACTGTGTAACGTTATGATGGTGTTTGGCAAAAGAAGTGAGATGTTGCGGGGCGTGGCAGTGGGGGCCGAAGAAGAAGGTTATAGGTTTTCTGTTTTTAAAACGAATGAAGGAAGAGAGTTTGCGCGTGGTTGTTCTTAGGAGAGAAGGTTTAGTTTTTAGTTGTGTTTTACTGAGAAAGAAAAGAAACAACTAATCTACAAGATTCACATGAAAGGTCTGTGTTTGTGGTTTTGGAACCCTGGGCCAATGAGCGTAGTCGTTTCCATAGTCTATTAGCACTTCTTCTTCTCGCTCGATGGTTCGGGTGGCCACTATTGTGATAAGGTGGTAGTCTTGGATTCCTGACTTTGAGTTTTTCAAAGTAGACGAAAGGCGCGCTACTACATTTGGTGTGCGAGGGTTTGGGAGTACCTTGTCCCGTAAGGCCTGAATGTCGAGGTCCTCTGGGCGGTATTGGGCATCATTGATGATTCCGCCAACACAGAACGGGGCAGGCGTGATCCACATGGAGTGGGTTCCACGGTCTCCCGGGGTGGGCAGTCTGACAAAGTCCGGGCCTGTCACTCGGATTTCCATGGAAGTAGAGTTGAAGCGCTCCACGGTGACGGCGAGCAAACCGTTGGCATACGAAGACTGTGTGGCGGAGCGTTTGGAGAGGTCGTGGTAGACGAGGGTTCCATAAAAGTAGCACACTGTGTCGCCTTCATTAAACTGGCGTGCGGCAAAGACACCGTCTCCCGCCAAGGGGTGTCGGATGTCGGACTTTTTGGTATACACTCCATGGGCATACCCTTCTATGGCCAGTAACGTATCCGGATCGATCTGAGTGAGAAGGCCCTGTTTCTCTCGCGGCCATTCATGCACCGGTTTACTGCGGCAAACGGCTGCAAACTCACGGTCTTTCCACAAGTTGCAGAGAAAGGAAGCGAGCGGCGCAGGAAAAATTTGGTACTGTGGCAGACCGGGAGGCGCGGTCCAAAGGTATTTCGATCGCAGGTCCGTGTTCGGTATTGAGCGAACTACGCGATTGAACTTGGTGATGAGATGGTGCGGCACTTCAATGTCGGTGCTGTTCTGTAAAACGGTTTTGATAAAGTGAACGACAGCATTGTGTTTTGCGTGAGCGTAACACACTGCGTCTTTCTCGCACCCCAAAAAGCGTCTGTGACCTGGGAGCTCCATGCACGCCAAAGCGGTGGAACCCGTTCCGGCAAATAAATCCACCACCATGTCGCCAGGCTGAGAATAGCGGCTTATGAGTTCCTTGAGTAGAGCACGACTGTTCTGCTCCGGGCGTACTTTTTCAGTGACGGCGTTGTGATTGTTGGTGACAGAATGCAGGCGATTCCAACGCAGGGTCTCGCCAGCGGCTAGTCCCGGCACGTTATCAATCACGTTCTTGTAAGCCGGGTAGCGAGAAGGAACGTAGTTGTAGTTAACGAGGTTTACGCGAGCCAGGTTTTCATCGTGAGTGAGCCCCGTTTTGATGCCGTGAATGGCGTACTCGGTGATGGGCAACGGCGACGTTCGCAGCCCGCGGTGGCTCCCAGTAGGATGGGAGGCGGCGCGGACGAAAACCAACGGCACAGGGTCCACCTTGAATAGCGCAGTTTGGGACTCGGAAATGCTTTTGAAGCACGACAACCACGGCCTGAACTGGCGAATGGAGCAAAAGAGAATAAAGTGGCCGCCAGGGCACAACAGCTCGCCAATAACCTGCGCCGTGCGCTTCATATCGTCTTGGGAAATGGCGTCGTGGTTGCTGTTGTGGCGGCCAGCTAAGGAACGAATGTTGTAAGGCGGGTCGGTGAGGACCAGTTGCACTGCTCCGACTGGAGATGAGGCGGTAGTTCGTTTGATAATATCCACCTGTACGAATTCTTTGAAATCGACACCGTAGAGGCGAATATACTTTTCCATTTCGTCCTCCGCCTCTTGTAGAGCGTTGAGAGTAGTAGTTTGGGTGAAGGAGTGCGGCGGGAGGACGCGAGTTTCGTTGACGTTTTAGGGAAGATTTGGGGGTTGGGGAGGAGGTGAGGGACCAGCGGCGTTGGCGCGTTCCGACGACGACGGTAGTGGCGCTGCCGGATCAGGCGGAGGTTGCTGCTGTGACTCGTTCATAATGATGTCCACCAACTCGGCTTCTTTTTTGGCTATCTCCACGACCGGGTTGAGGGGTTGGCCCGGAATAGGGCCGACCATGGCCATTCGAATCGGGGTCCAAAGTGGCAGACCGAACGTCGTGAAGCGGTGAGGGTACACGTCGACGGTCGAGTTATACTCGAATTGCGTCAAAGATTGCCAGCGAGCGGTTTCATCCATTTCGTATAGGAAGTCGTTGAAAAGCAGGCGGTGAAGGTCGTTCAAAAATTCGGAAGCTAGCACGCGTAGATTGCGGTCAACCTCGTCGGTGTGGGACCAGGCGACGCTGTCCACTTCAGATTGGACTTTGGAAGGCTGAGCCTTCTTGGCAAATGTGGTGGTTTGCGATAAAGGGGCGTAGCCTTCCCCGCGGCGTTCGAGAGCGTGGTAGGTTAGGGTGTTGCTGTCGAACAAGATGTACGGAGCGAGCATGTGCTCCAGTGAGTCATACCCAAGATGGCGGCAGAACACATTCCAAGAGGTCACAAGCTTGTGCACGACAAATGAAATTCGCTCGCACGTTTCGTGCTTAAAGTTTTGCAACGAAGCCAACATAGAGGTCGCGGTTGCAACGCCGGTATTGAGGCGTTGTTTCTTGGTCTGGCGCGATTTGAGTTTCTCGCGTTTGAGAGTGTAGATCATCGACAGGTACAAAACCATTTCAAAACGAGATGCCTCAACGGTAGTGGAGAATCGTGAGCGACTGTCCTTGGAAGTTTGCGACTGCGGAGGCAGAATGCGCGATTTAAGGAAGGACGACAAGAGAGCCGTTTTCGGAATGAGCAAGTCGACTTGACGGCTGGGGCGGCGGCGATTTGTAGGCGCATTGGAAGAACGAGCACTTGCACGGGTGGTACCATTACCAGCAGCAGAAGACGGTTGCTGCTCAGAAGTATTGTTTGAAGCTTGGATTTGGAGGTAGAGCTGGTACAAGTCCCTGAGACGCCGGTCGTTGCTACCATCGTCGAGGTCCACACATCTGGCCATGAGGTACACCTGAGAAAAGTAGTTGTTTTTGAGGAGGCTGTGTTGTATCTCCGTGTTGGTGTACTTGCCGTGCTTTTCAGATGGCACGACCAAGGAGCAAACTTCCTCTGCAGCTGGCACAGAGCCTCGGTTCTGAACTGCGAAGTAGACCAAGTCCAGGTACTGCAGCGCGCGGGCGTTGGGATCATCGGGGCGCATGCGGGCGTACGCGTCGCGCAGCGGCAAGAACAAACCAATGAGACCTTCGGTGGTGACCATCTTGTAAGACGGAACTTGGAGAGATATTCGAAGTGTCGGTGGAGAAGGCTGGGGGCGGAGATAGAGAGATAGAAGGGGATGTGATTGAACGAAGAGAGACTTGTTCTTTTGAAGGGGAAATCGGGGGCTGAAGTTGTGTAAGGGCGTCTTGATTGAAGGGGTCGTGGGGGTTTAGGGGTTCAAAGAGCGGGGCCGTTTAGGGGTTTGCGCAATGGTGAGGTCTTGGGCTTTAGCGGGTGTGCGTGTACGTCAAAGCCGTTCTTGATCGTAACTCGATACCGCAGCGGGCGCAAGAATCCAAAACAAGCAACACCGCTGAAACAACGACAAAGTTTCGAAAGGAGAACGTTGCCAAGCGGAGAGGACTGCAGAAGAGCGATAGCCGACAGCTCAAATACGGTCGGGGTCGGTTAACGTGAGATGCAGTTTGAGGGAGCAAAAGGGGATTGCCTGCAGGCAATAAATTTCAACTGCGAATTACGGCTCATAATTTGCACCCCGATTGTTGATTTGCATTATTATTTCGCACTTTCGGGGTGCAAATTATGAGTTGTAATTCGCAGTTGACCAAAAGTGCCCGCAGGCAATTTCACTCAATGTGAGCAAAACTCGTTTCTCTTCTACCAAGCGCCGTACCAAGGCCGTAGACGCTGTATAGAGCCGATTCCCATGCCTGTGTCTCCCTCTTACGGCTTATATACCGGCGGAAACGAAGGTTATTGAACCTGGTGGGGCTGAACGCCTTTTCTAGCGGCGCCCAACCTTACACTACCACAGGCGAATACTGTCGAATGTGAAAGGCGAACGAGCTCGCGTAAAGGGTGCCGACAGACATGTTTGTGGAAAGACAATGTTTTGGTGCACTTCCGAGAATTAGTAGCATCTGTATAAAGAGGAGAGTGGTGAAAAGGTTTGGTGTTTTAGAGTACTTGGTTGAAATGAAAAAGTTGAATGTATATTAGGTGTGACACGGTGCAGTGGAGAAGGAGCGCTGTGCGCGAGTGAAGGGGTTTAGTGAAACATCATTAGGCTTTCGGTTTTGCAATGGGCTTGAAATGGGTCTACAGAGGCGTATGCGAGAGACGAGGGGTGTGGTGAGAGTTTAGGAGTGTGGCGCAAATGTAGGAGAGGCGTGTGGGCGAAGGCGAAAAACGGGGTGTGGGGGCCCAGGGGGTGTTTTTGGGATGTGGGCAGACGTAGTCAAAAAGAGCGATTGGGATTGCCTGCAGGCAATAAATTTCAACTGCGAATTACGGCTCATAATTTGCACCCCGATTGTTGATTTGCATTATTATTTCGCACTTTCGGGGTGCAAATTATGAGCCGTAATTCGCAGTTGACCAAAAGTGCCCGCAGGCAATTTCACTCAATGTGAGCAAACTCGTTTCTCTTCTACCAGGCGCCGTACCAAGGCCGTAGACGCTGTATAGAGCCGATTCCCATGCCTGTGTCTCCCTCTCACGGCTTTATACCGGCGGAAACGAAGGTTATTGAACCTGTTGGGGCTGAACGCCTTTTCTAGCGTCGCCCAACCTTACACTACCACAGGCGAATACTGTAATTTGAATGGTGAACGAGCTCGCGTAAAGGGTGCCGACAGACATGTTTGTGGAAAGACATGTTTTGGTGCACTTCCGAGAATTAGTAGCATCTGTATAGAGAGGAGAGTGGTGAGAAAGTTTGGTGTTTTAGAGTACTTGGTTGAAATTGAAAAGTTGAATGTATATTAGTTGTGACACGGTGCAGTGAAGAAGAAGCGTTGTGGGCGAGTGAAGGTGTTTTGTGAAACATCATTAGGCTTTCGGTTTTGCAATGGGGCTTGAAATGGGTCTACAGAGGCGTATGCGAGAGACGAGGGGTGTGGTGAGAGTTTAGGAGTGTGGCGCAAATGTAGGGAAGGCGTGTGGGCGAAGGCGAAAAACGGGGTGTTGTGGGGCCCAGGGGGTGTTTTTGGATGTGGGCAGACGTAGTCAAAAAGAGCGATTGGGATTGCCTGCAGGCAATAAATTTCAACTGCGAATTACGGCTCATAATTTGCACCCCGATTGTTGATTTGCATTATTATTTCGCACTTTCGGGGTGCAAATTATGAGCCGTAATTCGCAGTTGACCAAAAGTGCCCGCAGGCAATTTCACTCAATGTGAGCAAACTCGTTTCTCTTCTACCAGGCGCCGTACCAAGGCGTAGACGCTGTATAGAGCCGATTCCCATGCCTGTGTCTCCCTCTCACGGCTTTATACCGGCGAAACGAAGGTTATTGAACCTGTTGGGGCTGAACGCCTTTTCTAGCGTCGCCCAACCTTACACTACCACAGGCGAATACTGTCGAATTTGAATGGTGAACGAGCTCGCGTAAAGGGTGCCGACAGACATGTTTGTGGAAAGACATGTTTTGGTGCACTTCCGAGAATTAGTAGCATCTGTATAGAGAGGAGAGTGGTGAGAAAGTTTGGTGTTTTAGAGTACTTGGTTGAAATTGAAAAGTTGAATGTATATTAGGTGTGACACGGTGCAGTGGAGAAGAAGCGCTGTGCGCGAGTGAAGCGGTTTTGTGAAACATCATTAGGCTTTCGGTTTTGCAATGGGGCTTGAAATGGGTCTACAGAGGCGTATGCGAGAGACGAGGGGTGTGGTGAGAGTTTAGGAGTGTGGCGCAAATGTAGGGAGAGGCGTGTGGGCGAAGGCGAAACGGGGGTGTGGGGGCCCAGGGGGTGTTTTTTGATGTGGGCAGACGTAGTCAAAAGGGGATGGGATTGCCTGCAGGCAATATTTCAACTGCGAATTACGGCTCATAATTTGCACCCCGATTGTTGATTTGCATTATTATTTCGCACTTTCGGGGTGCAAATTATGAGCCGTAATTCGCAGTTGACCAAAAGTGCCCGCAGGCAATTTCACTCAATGTGAGCAAACTCGTTTCTCTTCTACCAGGCGCCGTACCAAGGCCATAGACGCTGTATAGAGCCGATTCCCATGCCTGTGTCTCCCTCTAACGGCTTTATACCGGCGGAAACGAAGGTTATTGAACCTGTTGGGGCTGAACGCCTTTTCTAGCGTCGCCCAACCTTACACTACCGCAGGCGAATACTGTGGAATTTGAATGGTGAACGAGCTCGCGTAAGGGTGCCGACAGACATGTTTGTGGAAAGACATGTTTTGGTGCACTTCCGAGAATTAGTAGCATCTGTATAGAGAGGAGAGTGGTGAGAAAGTTTGGTGTTTTAGAGTACTTGGTTGAAATTGAAAAGTTGAATGTAATAGTAGGTGTGACACGGTGCAGTGGAGAAGAAGCGCTGTGCGCGAGTGAAGCGGTTTGTGAAACATCATTAGGCTTTCGGTTTTGCAATGGGGCTTGAAATGGGTCTACAGAGGCGTATGCGAGAGACGAGGGGTGTGGTGAGAGTTTAGGAGTGTGGCGCAAATGTAGGGAGCGCTGTGGGCGAAGGCGAAAAACGGGGTGTTGGGGGCCCAGGGGGGTGTTTTTGGATGTGGGCAGACGTAGTCAAAAAGGGGGATTGGGATTGCCTGCAGGCAATAAATTTCAACTGCGAATTACGGCTCATAATTTGCACCCCGATTGTTGATTTGCATTATTATTTCGCACTTTCGGGGTGCAAATTATGAGCCGTAATTCGCAGTTGACCAAAGTGCCCGCAGGCAATTTGCCACACACAACCCCCCTAAAAATTATAAAATTTGGTGTCTGTGCAGCGGTTTTTTTGGAACGGATCGCGATTGCTGTGACGCGTGTCACGCGTCGTTGGGGTTCAGGTTGCCACTACACAACCACTAGGAGCCCTTTTTAGTTTTTCGCGGAAAGGACGGAGTCGAAGTACACCCGTTTACACCGTTTTCCCCCCCCGCCGTCACATTCCTCCCTTTCCCGAACTGCAGCCTCTGTCTTGTTTTGTAACGGATCAAGCGGGCGCCATCAAAGTTCGCATCAAGTCTGCACTTTTACTTGAATCATCTCCCCGCGGGCCTGAGTTTCGGATCTGCCGTATTTGGCTTTGTGTTCCGCCTTCATTCGCCCGTGTCATAGTTTTTGTTGTCACGCTCTTCTGCGCGCATCTCCCCGGTTCATATTGTGTGTATTGCAATGCCATCGCGTGGAAAACATCAAAAGATGAAAGCAGCCGACGTCGTGTTTCTTTTGGCGAAAGGCGAAGGGGGAAACCGCCGGCGCGTCGGAACGGCTGTGTTGATGCCTGGTAGGAAGGAGGGGAATTGTCCAGGGATATGCATGGATCTAGCCTAAAGAGCTTTGAGGCGGAAGGTGAGGATTTGGTGAAAGTTCGCAGTGTTAAGATCCTGCCGGGGTTTGACGACATTAGGTACCCGTACCGATTTGGTGGTGTGGAAGAACCGCCTGCAACACTGGGTGGGGTGTTACCGAATTCTTTTTATTCGTGGGACCTCGGTATGATGGAGGCGATGGAAACAACAGGGGAGGTGGTTGAGGTGGATTCAGATGAATCCGCTGATGCGGTCGGAAAGAGGAGGAGAAAGTCCCCACCCCCGTCGAAGGGTACTCCCGACGTACAACGGCGTCCACCTACGACGCCCCGAACGGGAAGTCGTAAGACGAGGTCCCAGAGCCGCCAAGGGCGCGCATCGCAGCGCTCGAATGCATCTGGTTCGACTGCAACTGGTGCTGGGGCAACTGTTGCCACCGTTTCTCCTGGTACAATTCGACGCACTGGGCGACCTCGTCTGAGGTCTCAACCAACGCCGCGCAGGGGCACATCCGTTTCACGCGCAGTAACGCCACGCCCTCGTACGCCACCGGGCGGAACGATTGAAGTGGGTACTTCGGCCGCCAAGGCAGTGGAGGTGGATGAGGACGTCATTTTCACGGGTATGAGGTCGGGCCCGTCGAACACCCGGTCATTGTCACAAGCGGTGGAGCCTCCGAAACAGGCTGTTGCGATCCCCACCGATAGCAAGATTGAGCTGAACCACTATAGGCAGGTGAATGCTACGGTGGATATCGGCAGAATTCGCTACGGGAGCATCAAGTGCGGGCATTGAATGGGCAGCACAGGGAGAATTTGAAGGTTATGATGGAGCAGCAAGGTGTTTTGGGAGCGGTTGGGCGGGTGAGCGTTGCAATCGTGCTCGGCGGCAGATCAGTGGATGAGGTTCTTCAAGGCAATTCAATTACCTGTGAGTGTCTGTTGGTGGATGGGCTTCATCGTTTGGTGGTGTACCAAGACCTGAGGAACACGTCCCAGAGGTGGAAAAGCATGACCCAAGTGCTGGACGTCGTTCTGTGGTTGCGACCGGACGGGAAGGACCTCACAAGGAAGGAGCGGTTGAGCATCGGTTGTAAGCTGAACATCATGGCAAGCAACGTGTTGGCGATGTCGTTTGCGGACCGCGTGCACACCACCGTGTCGTTCATAATGGCGTCAGTGTTGGATGACAAAGTGAAGGTCAAGTCACTGACGTCATATGCGGTGGCAGTAGCGATGCAAGAGTTTATGCTACTCGGCACATTGGAAACGACGCAACTTCGGCGCTACGCCGACATTGCCCTTGCTCTTGTAAGGAGCCCGGAGTTGCTGAGCAACTTTGAGAAGGTGTGCAAAGAGGCGCCGAAGTTGGGTCTGTCGCATTTGTCGGACGACCGGTTGTACACACTCGATGAAGGCGGTTTTTTGTTTTGCGTGGAGTGTGTGAAGGCTTTACTGGGTACCCGCGGGGGTTTCGAAGGGGGGAGAAGGGCCGGTTCGAGGATATGCGGTATTACTTTTTCAAGTTTGCGCTGCAGGTGTACTTCTTTTGCCGACAAGTGGCAGAGAAGAAGGACGTGACGGTTGCCGCCGTGCTCGACACCCAAATGAGCATTGGCGGAGTGGAAACGTCCACCGTGCGGAACTTCCTCGTCATGATTGTGTCGAAGATGGAGAACTCCGGGAGCGACCGGCAGTGGGAAAGGAAGCTGGAGCGCAAAATGAAGGAAGTGACGGACAGGATGGAGGGGTTGTTTGAAGTAGGGAGTGAGGAGAGGAGTAGGGACAGGGTCTCCAGCGAGCCCTTCGGGGCAGCATCAAAGTCGGAGCGCTCCGGGACGGGCGAAGGTGAAGACTGTGGCGCCGTCGCCGGAGGTGGCTGTGTTGGACTTGGACGACGACATGAACTACAACGAGTCGCGTCCAAGGGTGAGCACGCGTAAGGGGAAAGGAAAAAGAACTGTTCCAAGGGTGGAAGAGGTGCCGGTTGGGCGTGCAAGGGGTGTGAAGCGAAAAGCTCCTGACACGAGACTGTCTCCACCCAGTCGCCGGTCGAAGAGAACCCAACTGGCACAGGAAAGGGAGTTGTTGCAGCGGATGAAGCAGTTGCGGAGAGAAACTCTGTTTGAACTGTTGGGGAACCTGGGAATCCGCGCCGAGAACTTCTCAGACGGCGAGGGTAATGAGGCATTCGTGACGGACGATGCAGTGGGTGAAGGTGTGCAGCAGGGTGGGGAGGGGTCGATGAGAGATGCTGACATTGAGCGCCCATTTGACGACTCTAACCCTCCCGATGGACCGCCGCAATGGATGAGGCTGCCAGAAACTTACAAAGGGGCTTCATCGCCGGCATGGTGTAATTGGGCAAATGTGCCGCCGAGCATGTTGCCAAAGGATGTTAACGTGATTGAACACGTGCATCCTTGGCTGGACACCATCCATATGGCGTCCAAGCACCGAGCTGAATGCCTGACGGCGGAAGAGCTGAAGCTGGTCCACCATCTGGTGTTTTGGCACGCCGCGAAGGAGAAGCATGCGGCGCTGGAATCTACCAAGGTTCCGGTGTTTGGACAAGTGCTACCGACGAGCGGCAATCCGAAAAGTGAAGAGGAGCGCCTGTGGATGGCAGCGATGGAGCGGGATGAGTTGGCGTTGGAGTTCTTCGGTGAAAAGCGCAGGGAGCTGCAACACCAAGGGTTCTGCATTTTGGAATCGTTTGCAACCGATGAGGGTGCGCCGAAATGTTTGAATGGTGGGGATGTGTCTGGGAAAATGCTGCAATGGTTTGAAGACAACTTCAAGCAGCAGCCCGACTTGCGGATTGAATCGAACCGCATAAGATGGAACCCGATTATCAACGCCGGATCGGCGGTGGATGGGAAGGATCGGAATGTAGGAGTTGGAAGGTTTATGACGACCCGAGCCGGGATGGTGGATGCAGTAGAACGCGACCCGCAATTGGAGTGGCTTGTTCGGCGTCGGGCATTGTTGGATGCGCGGCTGGGCCAGATCTTGTGTGCGTTGCGATTGAACAACAACCTCAGCAACAGCATCAAGATGCATGGGCCGGTGACGGGAGGCAGAGTTTTGTGCACGAGCTTGGAATGCCGGCGGCAAGCTCTTCACACCGACTTTCGAGGGCTGACGCACGAAGAAAGGGAGGCCGGAGGGAACCCGGGTACTTTATGATGGTTTCTGGGCAGTTTTCGTTCCCCATATGGGTGTGCGAAGATTCGCACCGCACGGTATTCGGAAGCTTGCAGCGCCTGAAGCAGCTTTCGAAGAGCATGGAGGTGAAAAAGTTGCGAGTGCCGCCGTTCTCTGTTTTCATTGGCAGGGGAGACGTGTTCCACGCTGGAGCTTCTTACGAAGACGGGTACATGGAGCGTGAGCTGGTCCGCTACCACATGTACATGGTGCCTGACGGATATCAGCTCCCTGATGCAGTTCACCGGCAACAGGGATTCACTCCGCGTTTGTTTGTGTCCAATGATGACGTGGACCTACAAGCCGAAGAGGAATATGAAGGACTGGGGGAACAAGGGACCAAGAATAACTCCGGAGAGGACGATGCGCAGTCGCCGATAGAAGCAGACGAGATAGAAGCGATGGAGGTGGCCAACGACGAATCGGATTTAGACGCGGAGATTTTGCAATTGGTGGGAGGGGACAACAACGGCTATGCAGGGGCTGATAGCGATGGCATTCATGAGTCTGACTGGGTCGTCAGTGATGAATCTGAAGCCAATAACGCATGATGCACCGATGCGGTCTGTTGGAACAGTAGCATATCTAGATACCTTGGAATAAAGTACTCGTTTCTATCCTAAAACCTAACCTTCATCGTGCTTCTTCCTCTACTTGTACTAGTAATTCTGGTAGTACAAGTATATGTGCTACTAATACTATTGGTAATCAGCATAAGTAAGAGGTAGTAACACACATAGTACTACATCAGTGGTTGTTTTAGTCATACGTAGAACATTTTCTGAATACGGTATTCCAAGTAGATGTGGCGCTTGCAACGGCGCCACTGTATGCAGTATAAAACCGTACGATGAGTACACGCGATTGCAACGGGGGGGAACGAGTCAAGGAGGCGGTTTTGTGTTGTGAGGAATATAGAAGGGTTACGAAATGGGGCCATTTGACGATTGCAGGCGTAAATGTGGTTTTCAAAAAGGTATCTTATATCGAAAGTTACCCGTACTTTTCCGTGATGATTGTATTAAACGGTAAAGACATCACAGCGTACACGCGTATTGAGGTGGTCGACGTACTGCAGCTCCGCGTAAAAGTAATGAAAGCACATGCGTGCATATGTAAAGCAATGGCCACTTGAACGCGCAATGGCACCCTAGCGCGTGATGTTTACCATGTGCTGTGAAGGCTATGTGTTTTAGAATACTTGGTTGAAGACGTAATATGGCGTGTGGGGGCCCAGGGGGGTGTTTTAGGATGTGGGCAGACGTAGTCAAAAAGGGGGATTGGGATTGCCTGCAGGCAATAAATTTCAACTGCGAATTACGGCTCATAATTTGCACCCCGATTGTTGATTTGCATTATTATTTCGCACTTTCGGGGTGCAAATTATGAGCCGTAATTCGCAGTTGACCAAAAGTGCCCGCAGGCAATTTCACTCAATGTGAGCAAACTCGTTTCTCTTCTACCAGGCGCCGTACCAAGGCCATAGACGCTGTATAGAGCCGATTCCCATGCCTGTGTCTCCCTCTACGGCTTTATACCGGCGGAAACGAAGGTTATTGAACCTGTTGGGGCTGAACGCCTTTTCTAGCGTCGCCCACCTTACACTACCACAGGCGAATACTGTCGAATGTGAAAGGTGAACGAGCTCGCGTAAAGGGTGCCGACAGACATGTTTGTGGAAAGACATGTTTTGGTGCACTTCCGAGAATTAGTAGCATCTGTATAGAGAGGAGAGTGGTGAGAAGTTTGGTGTTTTACAGTACTTGGTTGAAATTGAAAAGTTGAATGTATATTAGTTGTTGACATGGTACAGTGGAGAAGAAGCGCTGTGCGCGAGTGAAGGGGTTTTGTGAAACATCATTAGGTTTTGGTTTTGGAATGGGGCTTGAAATGGGTCTACAGAGGCGTATGCGAGAGACGAGGGGTGTGGTGAGAGTTTAGGAGTGTTGGCGCAAATGTAGGGAGAGGCGTGTGGGCGAAGGCGAAAAACGGGGTGTTGGGGGCCCAGGGGGGTGTTTTTGGATGTGGGCAGACGTAGTCAAAAAGGGGATTGGGATTGCCTGCAGGCAATAAATTTCAACTGCGAATTACGGCTCATAATTTGCACCCCGATTGTTGATTTGCATTATTATTTCGCACTTTCGGGGTGCAAATTATGAGCCGTAATTCGCAGTTGACCAAAAGTGCCCGCAGGCAATCCCAAACATTAAAAAATAAAAATATTAAATTATCATAGAGGGAAACCGAAAGTGCAAAACGCGACACGAGGCCACGAGGCCACGAGTCCACGAGGCCACGACGCCACGACGACTCCGCGTCACGACTCGAGGCATTGTACAGCAAGGCCCGGTGGGTGATGGCGCTTGTTGTGTGCAATGGTGTGCGCTGTATACAGTGTCGCTGTTTGTATAGTTTGGGACTTCGAGGGCATGTACGAGATGCGATGGGCATTGTACATTTTTTCGGACAAGCGCTGCCAAAAGCGCATGTGTATCGGTGGCAGCGTGACTCCCATTCAGAATTTTTAGCGTTGTTCGTTTGTGCGTATGTGTGTGTGGACTGCTTCCGCGTCGCGCCCGAATGGTATGGGGCGTCACGTGACAAAAAAGCGCGCTTGCGACGCACGTTTTTACATCATCTGAGAAGCACGCGTGTGCGCGTGGTGGAGCCGAACGACGGCGATGTGATTGCTATTTGCAATATACAAACTGAACATTCTATCAGAATGTCGGTGTCAAATTCTGTAGTGGATTAAAACTTGCAGCCGGCTTTGTGCGCAGCGGTGCCGTGGCACTAGGCCCACCCCCACCGGAGTGGAAGGGAGGGTTGGGCACAGAGGGGTTTAGCCTTGCAAATTGTATTGGGGGTATCGAAGAGCCGGGATTTTAGGCGGGAGGAGTAATGAGGAGGGCTTGCAAACATGCCATAGTTCGGACAGCGACAAGCAGACATAATGTGCCAGTGCTTTAAGTTGCGACAAGAAGCGAGACGTTTTGTCGCGTATTTTGGCCGAGCTGGCGCGCACGTCACACAAACAAACAAACAGCATAGACATGGTAGACACATGCGCGAGAGCGCCATGGACGCGCGGCGGTGACTGTAATAAAGGGCAACGGTTCCAGCGCCCGCTGTGAATGACGTTGTCGGCGAGCGCTCTCTTTGGCGTGCATACAACAGGCGTTGGCTCACGCGGCTCACTCGGACGCGCACGCGACACATCCATGTCACGCTGTGTGCAAGACGGGCACGTCTTGTAGGGGCGTTGTGAGCTATAAGAAGTGAGGCGACGGCGATCCGTGACAAGAAAACAACGGGCACAGGTTGCAGTTTTAGTATAGCAGCTTCACAGACAAGACCCATCGACATCCTTGGATTGCATGCTGTGGGGTGGTTTTCGAGGGTGTAAGTCTATGATCATGCAGCCCACGCAGAGAATCACGCCACTTGGGACACACGCATCGTCCCAGCCAAGGCCGGCCGCGCAGGCAACGACGGGTTGGCGCCGCCGGTGACGGCAGGCGCGAAAGAGCCGTGGCACGGAGACGCTGCACATCTCATTGAGGCACAGCGGTGGGGCTTGAACCCATGACGAGGAAGTGGAGCGTAAAATACTTTGGATAATGTAATCGACGCGATCATCATAGGCCTGTCACTCAAGCAGCGTGGTCTCTCAAGTCAAGCGTTCCGGCACCGTACTTTGTGAGGTTGTGTGGCGCAACTTTCATCACAAGGGCAATCGAACCGGCACCGCCGGGTTGTGCACCAGGGTAAACGCGTGAGGTGCGACCGCGCACAGTGCAACGAGGTACGTAC